>JADLZK010003141.1:0-301311 GCA_015847255.1 Hyparrhenia diplandra
TCAAATCATCCACTTAGAGCAAAGGATTAGTCCACAAGTGTCTTCATCAATTTTCAAAACCAAACATGAGATTTCGGATGGCTAAGTGTGAAAACCTAGAAAGGGGATCCTTTCTATTGTGACATTACTCCCCCTTTTATAGTGTAAAGGAGAGATAATATGTACAATACGTGTCGCGTACAAAAGCTAAGGTGTCTACCGTCCGGGGCCGTAGGTGTATCATGCCCGAGCCCGGACCTCGGGTTCCCTAATGGGGATGCCCTGGTGCGGACATGTGTCCCTGCGTCTCCTGCATCCGTGTCCGTCGCCCGAAGGGGGGTCTCCCGAGGGCCCAATGGGGATCCTCTGATCCCATCGTGAATCTTGGCTTGTCTGGACTGCGTCGTGGTGTGGTGTCAATGTCCCGAGGGTCCTTGGACTCGTGTCGAGGAAGAGAAGCTGTTAAGCAAAAGAACAATGCAGCTGTGTTTCTCTGTGCAGGGTGACGTGTGAGGTAACTGCTTCCTTTACGTCCCATCATCGAGGGATGCGAGGAGATAACGAGGCAGGTGGATTGACAGGGCAATCGATTGCCCCATCACCACCGTAGCATGGGAAACATAGGCATTAAATGTGGCTGTTCCCCACTACCAAGCTGGGTTTCCCAAGGTGCGCCGAGGTCGTTTACCGAGAAAAGAGAGAAGAGCCACGGTTTGGACTCTCCTACCCCGGGCGGGGGGAAGTCTCGCCGAGAGCCATGGTCCTCGGGCGAGGTAGGAACTGCCTTCGGGGAGCCCGTGCCCTCGGGCGAGGTGGAACTTGGCCTCCGAGGCTCCCGGCCCTCGGGTTAGGAGCAGGTTGCGGTGAGAGTAGGCCGTATGGGCTGATATTGTATTGTTATGGGCCAATTTGGTCCACATACTGATGGGCTGTAACAAGCCTGTTGTGCGGATTGCTTTTTCTAGTCCTCCTTCTCTATTCTAACGTTGGTCCCAACGACTCTTATTTTATTTCTATAACTCCTTGGGTTTCACCACGGGCCCTTTCGGCTTTGGTTTGGGGGGTGACTTGGCAAGTTGGGCTTCGTTAGAGGAGTATCGGAGATGGTTTTGCTTTGGGCCTTTAATTGGGCGAAAGGATGTCCGTGTGTTAAGTCCTTCTTTGTCAATTTGTTGGCGGGGCCGGCCTTCGATCCTTTAGGCTATCACTTAGCCCATGATCGTCTTGGGTCGTAACATCCGACATCGTCTTCCCACCGATCCTTCTTTTTTGGGCCTTTGGGCGTGCCGTGTCTCTCTCGGGTCTATTTTTTACGTGGGCGATTATTTTTCGTCCCGACCACGGTCGAGGCCCAATAACGGCTTCATATATATAATGCATTTTAGGGTTTCCTCACTCGGCCTAAACAAACCCTATGCCGCCCGCGTTCCCTCGCATTCTCTCGTTCCCAACGGCGCTCGACACTCCTCCCTCGGCACCGCGCCTCCCTCCCACTCCTCTCCCTCTACCACTCCTCTCCCTCTCCCCGCTCCTCCCGGTGGATCCGGTGGTGGCGACGAGGGCGGCGGCGGTGGGCTCAGCGTGTGGTCGGCGGTGGCGGGGCGGGCACGGATCAGCGGCGGAACCGCGCGCCCCGATGCCGCTCTTCTCCACCTCTTCCTCCTCTCTTCACTCACCATGGCGCGGCGTGCTTTGCTCTCCAGCGGTGGCGAGCAGCCCTCACCACCCCGGCGGCGGCGCTCGGGCGTGTGGGAGCGGCAAGCAGCGGCGGTGGCGGGCGGCGGCGTGGGGGCATGGATCCGCGGTGCGGAAGTGGTGCCGAGCAGCGGCGGCGGTGGATCTCGCGCCCCCTACCTCCACGGCGGCGTGGGGCACGGTCGAGGGTCGACCACCCTCTCGGCCGGCGGATCGAGGTCCTCCGACGGATCGTGGTCGGCCACCCTCTCACGGCGGTGGCCACGGATGCCCGCCGGCGGGGCCCGGGCTACGGGCTCGGGCTATCCGGGCTCGGTGGGCTTTTTTATTTCCTAAATTATTTTCCGTGGCGGGGCGTCCTAATGTGCCTCGCCACGGTTAATCCATTAATGGTGGTGGAGGCACGGTAGGCCGCCCACGGTTAATCCGTGGATTAACCATGACCTGCCAAGGGTGACGGGCTCTAATGCCCACCACGTAAAATTAAAAATAGCACGTCACCCAAAAGATTTTGGTACTAGTGTACATCACTTTGTTTCATAATTTACAATGAAGAGATTATTGTAAATATAGTATTAAGAAGGTGTAAATATAACTAGAAGAGAGTGGGAGCGGGAGCAAGCGTACACACCGGTCTCTCGGGCGGAGGAGAGAAGAAGCAAGCTCAGATGGGAGGAAGAAGATGAAAATGATGTGTGGGTCCCACATGTTGGTGACTTGAAAAAAAAAGGTGAGGGAGGGGGGGGAGTTTCACCCGGGTGACATTTAGATTTCCGTTCGCGATAAAAACATAAGACATAGCTGGCATGAATGCATAACATAAATGTATTCATGTTTTTCAATGTGAAGTTTTAAAACATGTTTATACACTTTTAGAATGTTTAGAAAAAAGTTTCTTTTTTTTTTAAAATCTTGTTCTTATTTTTCTAGAGCTAAATGTAAAATTTCAAGCATTATACATTTCATTTGCTCTAAGTATTTTATTTGTATTATTAATATCCCAGTGTATCTTTTTTACCTTTTCAAAAAAAAAAATAGAAACTTGGAGACATTTTTTGGTTTTAAAACAAGTTATCAAATATTTAGCAGATTTTCTAACAAGAAAAGGACAAAACTGCCTTCGAAATAAGGTAATTTAAATGGAGTTGAGAGTTCAGAAGGTAAGATGTTTTTTTAATCCCAAAGATGTTTGGTTTTAGAGTTTGAAGAAACAAAATCATACTACGATAATTTATATCGGACGCATTAAAACTATAATAAAATAGACTTTTTGCTCGCGACTTTGGCGAATTTGGACTCGATCTGTCAAGCAGGCTGCCTAGTAGGCTAGACTACTTGAATGAGCCCGGATACACGGAGACTCCTCGAGTAAGCAGGCGGAGCGGTCCTTTAAATGGGCTTCTGGCCGTCTCATACTGATACTGCAGCTAGCACTAGGCCCATACTGTACACATTTTCTTTGGGCTCAGCTCGCCCTGCCCTGCGCCCCTTTTGCTGCTTCCAGACAAAAAGGAGTACCCCTACCTTCCAAAATATTTCTGTCCGACCATGGTAGTCGGTATAAATTGCTTGAATTCGATCATGCCAAATGTGCTGCCCTGCGGGTCTTTGTATCGTGGAGAGCGGGAGCATGCCGCATGCGCGTGTTCGCAATGATTTCTCTCAACTCTGGTGCAGTTTCACAAAGCGAGATCAGGTGAAACAGCGCTTGCATTGTCAGAAGCCACCGTAGGAGTACCCCTATTATGCGTCCAGGTAGGTAAAACAGCGCTTGCATTGTCAGAAGCCACCGTACCAGTGCAAGAGGAGACGTTGCAGAATCTTTTCAGGATCTACACTTTGGCTCGATCTTTTATGCCTTTCCGGTCGTAGCCATTTTTCTTCAGCGGAAAACACGCTTTTTACCAGCTGCCAGATCACTGATATGACTGAAGAAAGTCCAGCGTAACGTTAACAGCACACACTCTGCCGACGTGATGGTCACTTGTGTTGTGCCGACAGTCAGGCCGGCACCGCCCCTTGAATTCATTTTCGTTCGGTATCTCTGTAGTCCATGTCTCCAGTTTCCACCAGCACATTTCTTCTTTGTTTACCGAGAAGTATGCCGGCAAATCTTCCTGATACCACAAGACATATGTCGAAGCCCCGACCAGGTTCCCAAAGTTTTCTCACCTTTGTCAAATGGTAACTCGGTCCCAAACACTTCATTGAAACATGCAACACTGATATGCATGGACGTCTTATGAGCCAAAAGTGACAGGGGGCAAAGATTTCCATGGCATCGAATAGGAAATGCAAAAAGAGAAGCTGACTTTCTTTTTAATACTAATGGAAGAAGAGTTCTGATCTCAACCTCTTCTAAGAAGTATCCGTCCACACCAAAGTATAGAACATGCTACGACAATCGTGACCACTTGCGCACAAAAAGTTTCGCATAAGAAAAGGTTTTACATTATTGTCAATTCTAAAAATTAAGCGGCAGCCATGAGAGCAAGACTAATAATACAGTCAACAAAATAGTTGTAAGGCTCCTTAGAGCCTTCTCGCAACCGCCCACTGATAGTTAGTTAGCTCTTTTAGAGTTAATACATGGCCCACATGTCTCTCTCACAGAGTTCATTGGTTCTTGTGCCCAAACCGGTTATAAGCTTACAGCCCGCTTCTCCTCTCTCTTCTCCCTTCTCTTCTCCACGTCAGTATTTAGCTGGCTTACAGCCTGCTATAATACTTGCTCTGAGCCCAAGATCATTGCCAAAAAAAAAACATCCACAACAACCTAATAACTGCATATATATATATAGGGCATTGTGTCTTAAAGATGATCGTGCGGGCGATAAACGCACTGCACACCCATCTCTCTCTCTAGTGAGCTCCTCCCGGCAGCACGGCCGCGCCCCACTAATTCCGTGCCCAACCCACCCCCTGCTTCTGTGACTCTGAAAGGGCATAGTCGAGGATGAGAACGAGGAGGGAGAGGGGCGCAACCGCCCGGTGAGGATGAAGGGAAGGGCGGTGCGAAGTTGAAGACGCTAATTGGCATAACACACACAAGGTTGTGTGTTAGATGTGCCCTGCATATAGCTGTTGATTACAAATTAATTCTCGCAGTAAATATGGATTGAATTTTTTCTTTCGTTTACGCTTCATTACAACAGTTCGCCTCCTTAAATGAGACATGTAGAAGTACTTTAGATTGATGGTCTCACCTATTTCTTTTTCAAGAAGCGACCCTCGGGTCTACCCTATTTCTTTTCGGGCCGACCCTCGAGGGCCGCGGTGTCGGTCCCTCGGGCCGTGCCGGCGGGCTTCGTGCACGGCCTACGGCCCGAGCACGCGCCTGTTGGGGCCATCGGGCGGCCCGGCAGCCGCGGGGAGTCGGGGAAAGCCCGGCGGCGCGCCGCCGCTCGCTCCCTCTGCGCCCGCGCCGCTCCCCGCTGCTCCCGGCGCGTATTTGCCGCACCGCTTATTTTGCCAGCGGCGCTGCTTTCGTCCCTGCGGTGCCGCCTCGCAAGGTGAGGAGGAATGCGGCGCGGTCCGCAGCGTGCGGGCTCGTCCTGCGGTGTCGGGCTCGTCCCTTGCCCCGGGCCGCGTGAGGGGCGGCGTCAACCGACACTGCGATGTACATCGGATCGGTCAAAGCTTCGCGCCGCCGAGCGGCGTCCGCGTTCGCCATCTTTGCTCGTTGGGGGCGAGACGGCCGGCCCGATGCCCGGTGCATCGAGACATCGCCACATCGGGCGGGTTCTTTGTGTGAGAACCTCCTAATTCTTGGGCCCACTGCGGTGTCATTGTCCCAAAGACCTCGACGGCTATGCATATGCACCCAATAACTCAAGAAGCTTTGTCGGGTGTCATCGGGAACCCCGATTACACCTCATACCAGATCAACAAAGGAGTAGCTACAACATTACAACATTTGTTACAAAAAATATAGATCGAGTGCGGAAGATTAATAATATTAATTTTACAAAATGTGAATAAGTTACATTTGAGTAAACTTAACTTAATTGCAGGAATAGAGCAAAACTATAGGGGATAACCGGACCATGTCGAGCCCACCGACATAACCCCAGTAGCGGCATAGGTCAACACACGCAACAAGGGTTAACAAACCCGAGTACACAATGTACTCCAAGACTTACCCGACAAAAAGAAAAGACTCAAGGATATCTTTGGCTTAAGGGAAGTAGAGCTAGAAAAGGAGAGTTTCTGAGAAAAAGCTTACTAATAGTGGATCCTTAATTTCAACATTTTTAGCATCAATATTCATTGAAGCATAATAAATCTAGATTTGCACCTGTTCTAACTCAGTCACTTCTTTTAAACATCACATCTCATATTCATCTAGTGTGCATAAGAGGTTATCCTAAAAGCATGCTTTGCAATGCAATGATGACATGATCAAAATTTTAATTGCATATTAACATCTGGGATGTTACATTCTTGGCTACCGCGACAATAATTGAGAGGAGTTAGCAAGCCTCACGATCATGATGTGGAGATGGGCTAGGCCAAAATTTCTTGATTGTTGTAATTCATCGGGCCACCGTGCGTGCTTGTCCGTGCCACGGCCAAGGTGATGGCCCGTGCACGCGATGCAGTCACCGGGCGTGCGTGCCTCGGGCCAACATCGCCGGGCCGTGCCCATGCTCGGGCGGGCCAAATTCCCGTGCCGCAGGCGTGCTACCGGCCCGGCTCCGGACTGCATGCACATATATATATATATATATATATATATATATATATATATATATATCCGGGAATAGTTTCAAGAAGGGACCCTCCAGGAATAGTTACGCTCTTTCTAAGAGAGAAGAAATAGATATATCCTACCTGATAGGACCATTCGATCGATCTCGTTACACAAAAATAAGAACAGCCTCCTAGCAAGCACTCAACGTACCCTTTCAATTGCAAACAGAAATTGTTTCGCAAATAAATTGCAAACAAAAATACAGAATGAGGAAAAATCAATTCCGGCCGGCAGTGTCAGCCCCTTCTGCCCCTCCCCGACTATTTGGTCCACACACACACAGCTTGATGCAATGAGCGTGATTCACGGGGGCACTGGAAACGCGCGACCCATGCCATGCATGCGCAAGTCCGGCCGCGCGCGGGGCCTCCCCAGGTATGTCTGGGGCTGGGACTGCGGTCCTCGGCAACGAGCGATGGTTCCAAAAAACCTCGCCGTCCGAGCACCGGCAAGCATTTCTGCTTCACTGCTTTCCGTGTGTTCCCGTGCTCCGGCATCTGACGTGTTGTATGGGAGACGGCGGGCGGTGTACGCTTTCCTCGATTTGGTGCGTCAACGCATATAGGCAGGTCAAGATGCCGTACGTCTGGCTCGCTGCCGTGCACGTCGATGCGAGTGGTTAGGCTCTTGTCGGAGCCCACTAATAACAAGCTGAAGCTTACGTACCCGGTGACTTCGATCCGGTCTCGCCTAGCATTTACTCCCACCGTGACTTCTAAGAAATAACTTACGTTGTATATATTTTTATAAATTGAATCAAACTAGAAAAACCACTTTCGTGAGAAATGTTTTCTCTCTCTCCGATATATACTCCATCCGTTCGAAAAAGATGTTTGACCGTTTTGTTTATTCAAAAAATTTATGTTAATTATAAAATCAACAAATTAGTATTAAAAGTATCTCAAATGATAGATAAGTTATAAAAAATAAATTACATTTATAAAACTTTTTAAATAAAAGCGAATGATCAAACATGATGTATGAAAAACTTAAAAGCGACACTTTTCAGGACAATGGGAGTACACTCCATTCAAACTCTTTTTGGGACGGAGAGAGTACACAACATTCAAACTGTTTTTCGGGACGTGTTGACACAAACTAGGGTTTGCACCAACACACCGGGAGGGGCCTTGGACGCCCACGAGGTTGCGATCAATCTGAAACGATCAGCAAGACTCGTAGCTTGACCAACCAAAAGCGATCTAGACAGCGGTAGAGGCGATGTTAGCTCGATCTCGGCGAAAGCAGGACTTTGGAATAATCTCGGAAGGATCCGTGGGGAGGATGCCGCGAAGGGTCTTCTAGGGTCGGCAAGGCCACCTAGAACGCCAAATAAAATTCGTCGAGAGCTTCATCGAACAACAAATTAGGGTTTGGAAGAGGTAAAAGTAGAGATAGGGTTTGTGTTTTGACGATTGGATGTAGATGGGATCAAATCGGCCATGAACCTCTCATTATATAGAGAGGGGGGGTCTTATCCCTTTAGGAACCGCCTTAGGTGCATTCCCAAGCACTAGGACCTTCCAAAGACCCATCTAAAATCGAATTGGTTCGGACACAACCTCTTCACGCACACCTGCGAAAGGCGCCTGACGCGTCCGGCGGTACGCTGGACACAATCCACTACACCCTGGAGCCGAGGGGGCCGCCGGACGCATTTGGATCTAAACAGCGTCGGACCTTGATCCGATGGGGGCTACGCCCGGGGTGGCCGCGGACCGTCCGGCGCTCATGTGCGGGACGCGCCTAGTGCGGGCCTCGGCGTCCGACGCTCCTCGCTTCATGAACCGTCACCTCTTACGCCGGATTTTTTTATCTTTTGATCTTTTGGCTTTCCCTTGACACGTCATGTGGAGGTGTCCGGGTTTCAAAGCAATCGTGGCCCGAAACATCAAGGAAACCTTCTCAAGTTTTTTTCCATAGGTTACACATACCAAATCACGACGACATGACAAGTTTCGCAATTTACGGACTTGGTTTGGTTTTTAGAATTTAAAACAATCCACCCACAACTAAATCGTCATGTTACGTGAACTCGGCCTTCGATATTTCATTTGAGTCCATGGATGAGGCCTCACATTACACTCACTAAGAAGAATATCATTTTTCCATTCACCTATTCCACTTATTCAAATGACTTGTAGTTCACATTTGTCTTTCAATTTTTTTTTTCCAAAAAACGAGATATAAGTTTAAAATATAGCAAAAAGTACAAAAAATCCCAAATTTCAATATGTTGTGAATAGTTCTCTACCAAAGCTACAAAAAAATTTGGATACGAAAATAAAAAAAAAAGGTTACCAAAAGCGCGGGAAGGGCGCTTGGTAGACAAACTTTGCCAAGCGTACCTCGCCGCCGCCGTAAAGTTAGGGTTTTTCCCCAAGCGCCAAACGGTAGGGCGCTTGGAAAAAGGATCGCGGCAGGGCCGACCGTTTCCTTCGCCCGCTTTTACGAGAGCAAATATTTTCCGAGTTGGCGCCCGGCAAAAGAGTCGTCGTCACCCGGCGCTTAGATTCACCGAGTGTCGGACGCTTTCGGCAAACCCCCCGCCTTTGCCGGCGCCGTTGTTCACCGACCGCGCTGCTGGCGGCCATCGACAAAGGTAAGCCTTGCCGGCGCCCGTGTTTCGGCGCTCTGCAAAGGCTGTGGCGCTTTGGTAGCGAGGCGGCTCCGGTAGTGGGAGTACTCATATAATGCTTACAGTGCTGTATTTGCACAATGGTATATTATATAGTAATTTTGGAGATCACTGACGCATCCCGCCTGATTAGGATAATTTGTAGTAGCCGTCTACTCACCAGGCAAACACACAAAAGATAATTTACTTAAGATCTTCCCTAAAATTAGCAGTCATGCCGGGAACTATTATATTCCAGCGTACGCGTTTGCAAGTTTTGCTTTAGCTGGTTAAATCATACGTGTGGCGATCCAGTGGATGCCCATGCATGCACTACTAGTTCCAACCTGACGATCGGGTGCACTATCTCTGTAAAAGCTCACTAAGGGCACAACCAACGCGTATCGAAAAAGTCATTAGCCTCACGATAAAGCAGATGTCCAGGTTGGTATCATGGTCTGAGGCCTACGCTCTTCACATCGCAGGCTACAAGTCCCATCCGCATTTGCAGGATGTAACCTTTTCCTTTTCAGCATTCATCAGGTTGTTCGTTAGTCCCTCCATCTTCTCATCGCGCGCTCCAGCCGCTGCTCCGTGCTTTTGTCAGGCCTACGACGCCTCTGCAGACCACTCTGAACACCTGCGAGGATACAAGCCGGCCTGATCTGGATAGTTGGTGCACATGTGGAACTTGAGGCTATAGTCCACGTTGTAGCGTTGGGGATGGCCTAAGTGTTGCTGAGTGACGCTCAATGTGTCTCGTCATGTCTGCATGAGCTTTTTTCTGCTATCTACTCCCTTTGTCCTTTTAAAAGTGTCATTTCGGGAAATGTGTTTGTGAGGGAGGCAAGCTTTTCAAACGACACTTTTAAAGGGACGGAGGGAGTATGGGAAGTTGACTATGGCAAATCACTCTAACGTCACCAATCCTATGTCATATGTGTTAGGCTCCGGGATCCAATCATGTCATCACAATAGCTTCATCCTCATATTGTTATTTGTTATACTATTACTAGCGTGGAACGTATTGTTTTCTTTTTTCACCTTTTGTGTCCTCTATTAACTGTGGTATGATTTCTCACTTGTGGGGATGAAACCAGATATTCTTCCAATATCTTAAAAAGAAAATCGCAACCTTTTCAATTTTTTTGTTGTATATTTATAAGAGATGTGCTGAAAATAAAGACATAATATCATTTTGTTTTATTGAAGGATAAAAAAAAATACTTGTTCACAATTTAGCATATATGATTTTATAATCATCACTACTGTTAGCAATAACCATTAGATCTAACTTGTTTCTAAATTACTTTATCTATATTTGTGTCATCGAGGAACAAAAGTAACAACCGTCATGTTTAGTCCTAATAAATTATACACATATGTCATTACAAAATATAACAAAAAACTTGGAATAGATCAACTTTAATGCCAGCCATCATCATGGAATAATAACCAAATCAACATCAATAATTGCTTCAAATTTACCCTATGTTGTTGTGTAAAAGTAACCCAAGAAAGTCAAATATATGTTTCTAACTCACCATTGTTAGTCACCTTTTGGATCGTTCCATATTCTTTGTACACCAAAGTATTAATTAATTAAAATTTTCTCTCAATTATTTGTCATAAAGTCTAGATCCAATATTAAAGAGAAAAACTCATCTTCGCTTAGTTCCTCGAAGCCATTTTCTAGCTACCTTCACCTTACATGCCATCATTAGTTCAAGCCTTATCATTTTTCAACAATAACTAGCCATTTGAATTATAATTATTAAAAAATATTATATTTTCTTGAAGCAGCAATGCCTAGTCACCCTCGTCCTTGCAGTAGCATAGACTTCCAGTCACACACTCTAGCGGTAGCAATGCAGTAGGAGAGAATGAGGGCCTTACTATGGCGGTAGCTCTATATGTCACCCATGTTGTCGCAAGTGGCGACACCGGGCCTCAAGTGAGGGGTTGACAATACTCTAAACACTTTAGAAAATTATTTCACCTTTGCAAATCTATTATAGATGGTCATCAAATTAGTTTGGCCCAATTTTAACAACCAACGACAAAAACCGATAAATATCTTGAAAGAAAGAGTCTCCCTATGGTAACAATGTTTTTGGCCCCTAGGGGTAGGGGCATATGCCCCCATGAAGGGCTTCAAGTTAGTGGAGGGTTAGCATACATGGTTTTATAATGCTATTTGTCACAATCTGAGGTTGATGCGACAACTAAGTTAAGCATGTCACTAGTACAAACAAAAGCCTTCACTATTGATTTACAAACAAGAAATTGCATCAACAAATAATTCTTGCCACGAGGAAACATAAATGTCATTAGGATTGAGTATGCAGTTTGTTGGCTTATGGCTATGCATGGTAGATGGTACTCCTGTCAATTAGGCTAGAGAAGAATATATTTTTGTTTTTAGAAGATGTAATAGAAAATGTTTCCTCGTAGACTAGTTGCTTGTAGTTCCAATATATTTCCCGGTGGGCAATGATCATCATAATACAAAAACCTATTGGAAGGAGGAGGCTTTGTGAATCCAAGTTGTTCAATGCTAAATGTTAAACAATTAATCATCCTTTGTTTAGTGTTTAGGCCTTTTATGCAGTGTTTAAATGTATTTAGACGAGCTAAATGATTTTTGTACAGTAATACTAAAATATACATATTCATGTATGTAAAAATCAAACATGCTAGAAAACATACATATTTATGCATGTGTAAAAAGAATAAATATTCTACCAAATATATGTTTTGTGAAGAAAACTGAATCTGATTCCACCTCATATACTTATGGAGTGAATTTGTGGGTGCCAAATATGGTAGTGGTAATCCTCCCATTGACTAGACACTGAGTTAAATAACAACACAGGTGGCCATTGTTTACTGTCTAAACATTATTTCAATGGACTAAACGGCCATTTAGGCGAACAGTGGATATTGGAGAGATCACCAAATTTGAGGAATGTGCGCGGATCAAATTGGTGCCCACATTTCAAATTCTCCAACCAACTTTGGTCTGCTGGATAGCAACATGTTCGTACCACAGAGAGATACCGGCATGAGTTTCGATGGCTCAGGCGTTTGTCACCTCCGTTTGTATGAAGGTGGCAAAGCACTGTCTATCATGGTAGTTTAAATGCGTGGATGGGGTCATCCTCGTCCAACAATGGTAGCTAGCAACTCTGATTGAATGTTTCCACTACCTCATCCTCTTCGTAATATGTAGGGTTCATGTTTCCCAGGGCAAGCCCCTTGGTCTGCCTCCTATTGGGCAAGGCAAATGGCCAAAGCAACTCTTATATTTTTGTGTGCACGAAGCAAGACGAAGCTACGGGCAACAGGGGGCGCCATTCTCCCTGCCCCCAACCACAAACAAGACAACAACAACACTTCTTATGTAGTATAGTAATCTATTTTTATTAATAAGTATGATAAAATTGTCGTATACACTCACTGATGTCTTGTGGACATGGCTATGGAAATTTTCGCCAAGCAATGATTGTCGCCGCTAAGAAGGCTTAGCGCTCAGAGTTGAATCATTTTCCCTTTGTTTGGTTTTGCTTTTTAAGAGCTTAAAAAACAGAAGAGTGGTTTTGTAATAAGAATTGGTTGCGTACAAAACTCTTGCAGAGGCCGGATTGAAAATTCTTTTTTTAAATCACCCACAACATAACTGGAATAAAACACTTTGATTCATCATTTTTTTGCCTACATATACTAGGATCAGTTTATTGAAATTTTTAGGTTTTACTAAATGCGAAGTCCTTGGCCCGAATTCTTGGCCAGCCTATATATAGTCATGGTGGGGCTGGTCATGGCGGGGCAGGGGGCCATGCTATACAGGTCATGCGGGCGGGCCTATATATAGTCATGTAGGGGCTGATCACGGTGAGAGCGCGCGACACCTAGAGCTTTTTGTCATAGACCGCAAGGATTCCGGCGATCTGAGACACGTCGGGACAAACTTGACGCGGCGATGATGGTGTAGACGGTGGTGAGGGCTGTTGGGGGCCAGAGAGAGGGAGGAAGAAGAGGGGGAGGCGTCGGGCGATGGCGACGCGGCGGGGGCGGCGGGGGGCGGCGCGGTGGCGCTGGGCAGCGTGGGCGGCGAGGCAGCGTGTGGGTGGTGCCCGGCGCGGCACCGGGGCGACCGAGCAGTGGCAATCGGAGTTACCGGCGGCGCAATTTGGTCGTCGGGGCTGTTGAAGATGAGGCAAAAGAGGAGGAAGACGACGGGCAGCGGCGGCGGCCGCCTCGGGCGGCGGTGTGGCAAGGCGGCGCGGTGGGAGGTGTGGCTTGAGCTGGGGAGGGGAGGGGCTGGCGCCGGGGAAGAGAGAGGGAGAGAGGGAGCTTAGGGTTTTGGGTGGTACCCTTTAATTTTTCTTCTTGATTCCAAACGATTACATGCCCCTTGTATTTATAGTCCGAGGGATACTTGCCTGCTAAGAAAGTTCTAGAGGTTTCCTTATAGATTTGAATACTTCTTTTACAAGCAATCTTATTCCTTTCCTATTTTATTCCTATCCTTTATTTCCTAAATATTTCTTTACTTAACAAAGAAGCTGATGACGATGGCCTGCTCACGGCGGGCTCGGCGTGGCCTCAACCTTTTGGCGCCAAGACGCTGCTCGGGCCTTGGGCCCCCGGGCGGTGCTTGCGTTCCCCCTTGTTGGGCCCTATTCCGCGATCCCTTTTCGGTTCATGACAGCTTTTTGGGACGTGGAATTACTAGCTTTTATTTACGGTGGAATAATAGAATATCTATGATTTTTTTCCTACAAGCAAATCACGTAATAGATCGGCCACCTGTGAAGGTTAGCGCCCCTCCAACGAAGAATTACTGGCTTATTTTACCGGCCTGTTAATAACTATATATTAGCGCAAATTAATAGGTCCAACGAGCCCCATATATATCATCTTAGTTTGTGTCTCGAGCAAACCCCGGCCAGTTGTTCCGTGACGCTTACTGCGCGCGTCAACTCTGCTAGGTCGTCTCTTTAGTCTTTCCTTAGCTTCATTCCCCAGCCTTTCAGAAACAATTAAGCAGCATAGTGATCTCTTGCAATCCGATGGGAAGCCAGCTTCTGTCCACCGTCGAGCGTCGGGATGTCCTCCCGGAGAGCTATATCCGGCCGGAGTTCGACAGGCCGCGACTCGCCGAAGTGACGACGGATAGCGACGTCCCGCTCATCGACCTCGCGTCGCCGGATAAGCAACGAGTCATCGCCCAGATCGGTCTGGCTTGCCGGACCTATGGCTTCTTCCAGGTCTCTCTGCCTCTCGCCTTAAATCATCATCTAGCTAGTTTCAAACACACATTAGGTTTTGTTCCTGGGCCGTGTATGCTTCAGCGTTCAAACATCTGCACAACGCAGCTTAACTTCTTCGATCGGAGGCATTAGAGAATGTCTCGGCACCTTGTCAGCAACGTACATGTGACATTACTGTGCATGCTCTTGTTTCTAGGTCATAAACCATGGAATAGAAGAGGAGCTACTGGAGAAGACGATGGCCGTTGGTCTGCAGTTCTTCCGTCTGCCGCCGGAGGAGAAGGAGAAGCTGTACTCAGATGAACCGTCCAAGAAGATAAGGCTGTCCACTAGCTTCAATGTCCGCAAGGAGACGGTGCACAACTGGAGGGACTATCTGCGCCTTCACTGCCACCCGCTGGAGGAGTTCTTGCCCGAATGGCCGTCCAATCCTGAATCCTTCAAGTAAGCTTGTATCACAAGCTAAGTATTACTACTACTTATATGATATACTCCCTCCGGTTTGGTATTAGAAGTCGTTTTGGATAAGGTTTGGGTAAAACATCTGAAATATAAATCATCAATAACTTTTAAGTTGTTTAGTTTATAAACGTAAAAATTCTATGCGTAGATTTGTCTCAAAAAATACATTGATAAAAGTATACATATATCACATCTTCATAAATATTTTTATAATAATAAGAGGTCAAACTTGTGTTTTGAGACCATATCGCTGTCCTAAACGACTTCTAATACCATGAGTATCTTCTTAGTACAGTATTTGTGCATGTCGTCATATAGCAGGCTTACTTATGTCTATTTCTTAGCCGTTTTCTTATATATATTGGACCATGACTACCATGACACTAGGTATGCTTCCGTAATTAAGATGACGTCTGCCATTATATGCTTCCGTAATTAAGATGACGTCTGCCATTCTGCCAATCGAGTTAACGATCACCAAAGGGCGTTTAGATTATGCATAGTAGCATTCGATATATGCTTTTTCCTGCCACTAGCCACTCACAAATATAAGTGACGTTTTGGATACGTACACAGTTTCAAAGACAACTTTGACTACTGCTTTTTATTAAAAAATTGCGCATAGAGATTATATCTTTGTTATGGAACTTTCGACAAAATCTACTTGGATTATATTCCAAATCTAACACATAAAAACATATTCTGTGACGAATTTATAATGGTCGATTCAAGAAAAAAATATCACTTGTTTGTGATGGAGTACTCCTATGTATTATAGAATGGAAAGATTATAGCATAAAGAAAGATGCATAGATATATATGCATGTAGGACAAAAGTAAATGTGCACTCATATGCATACCTGGCGCGCATATTATCATAATATATTATTTATTTATAAACACTTTTAGGAGTGCTATGCTTCCTGGCTATTATTTCTAAAGTAGTCTAAACTGAAGACGTGATGGTGCAATGCAGTAATACATGTTGTAATTGCTTTTATAATTATATAGAGCTATATATGTAGAGAGAGAGAGAGAGAGAGAGAGAGAGGTGTCAGATCTAAATTAAATTATCATATATATTTAGTATATTTATCTAGTTGTGCTCTAATAAAGTTATTATAGTGAATGATAGAATTCTGTGATTTATAAGAAAAACAAAACTACGAGCTAGGATATTCTCACGTAATGTAACTATTTAATTATAGAATAAGATTTATTTTTATATATGTACAATACTTGTATAAAATTCATTTGGTAGCCATTCAAGTAATGCACCATATGTGATTACTGATTAAGAAAACTAATGCATCTGCACTGACAACCTGACAGACTTTACGATCGATAACTCTAACATTGAGAGTTCAACATTCTTAATGAATGTTTCATAAAAAAAAACATTCTTAATGAAAAAAAAAAAGTTCAAAAGATGGACACACACATGTGCTACTCCTAATGCGCAATGTAAACAACTACCTTTATAAAAAGAACAGCAGGGTTGAATATATATCAGAGGAATTAACCACCACCGCTGGGCCGCTGGCTAAGGTTTTCTTTACTGTAGACAATACAAAACGGTGTTTTACTTTCTCACTGGTTTTACAAGAAGTAAGTACGTACTCGTCAGGGTCTGCCGACGCGACAAATGGCCCCTGGTTTGGCATCCACTAGCAGCTGGCGCTCAAGAAGAGAACCGAGAATTGAATGGCGCAATTTTAGAAACTAGATAAGCTACATTTTCTGGACTTGTTCGGTCTGTTTGCACCGAAGCGAAAGCATAGAGATAACGATAGCATCCATATCCGACACGTCAATCTGGTACCAGTCACCACCATCATGCATGTGCACGGTTATCCCTCTCCAGTCACACCGGCAATGTGTAACACGACGCGCTTGCAGTGGATGATAGCACACTACTGAATTGAGCCAGCGACATATGCTTTCTTTTTTTGTGTGAGGCTGGGCTGGGAGGGGCGCGCACAACAAACATATATGCACGTCGGATCACCAGGTTTAGGACGTGGCTTTTGTCTTCGATGCACGGATCGCAGTGCTAAGCTGGGGGGGGGTCAGGGGATGATTAGTAGAATTAATTGTAGGAAATCACAAGACGACAATGCGTGTATATATAGTATATCTGATCACTGATCAACAATTATGTAGTATAACTACCAAATACTGTAGATGTTATTCTTGTGGGATTACTAGCTACCATTGCCTCTTTTTCTAACGCGCATTGCCAATGAGGCATTAATTTTCAGTTGCAATTTTCGGCAGGGAGATAGTCAGCGCGTACTGCCGCGAGGTCCGGCTGCTCGGCCTCCGGCTTCTCGGCATGATCTCCCTCAGCCTAGGCCTCGAGGAGGACTACATCGAGAAGGCTCTCGGCGAGCAGGAGCAGCACATGGCGGTGAACTACTACCCGAAGTGCCCGGAGCCCGATCTCACCTACGGTCTGCCGAAGCACACGGATCCCAACGCCCTCACCATCCTCCTCCAGGACCCCAACGTTGCCGGCCTTCAGGTCCTCAAGGGCAGCGACCAATGGATCGCCGTTAACCCCCTGCCAAACGCTTTCGTCATCAACCTAGGCGATCAGTTACAGGTAGGTAACGGGTTCGTACGTAGTGACGCTGTCGTTCTCAAATTGAATCCTTGGTTTACTGAATCATGTCCATGCAGGCGCTGAGCAACGGCGCGTATAAGAGCGTGTGGCACCGTGCGGTGGTGAACGCTGCGCAAGAGCGCATGTCGGTGGCATCTTTCCTGTGTCCGTGCAACAGCGCGGTGATCAGCCCGCGGCGGCGCTCGTCCGCGACGGCGACGCGCCCGTGTACCGGAGCTACACCTACGACGAGTACTACAAGAAGTTCTGGAGCAGGAGCCTGGACCAGGAGCACTGCCTGGACCATTTCAGAAGCACCCATCCCCAGTAAAAGACGGTTTTACTACTATATTGCACGTACGTTTGAGGCTTTGCTAGCTTGAAATAAGTTTATTTGCTCTCGGTTTTGTGTAATAAGCTTGTCCTAGCAAACTGCTTTCTTGTACTTTCAAGTTTGGAAAACTTTACCTTGTCAGTACCAGCAGCTCTTTGTATTATACATATGCCATATGATACGCCGCTATGCACGCATGTCATGCCAAAAGGCAAACCCTTGTTATGCATCTTTGGTTTTGTTGGGGTACTAATATGACGATCAAAGTTGGATTTTATTTTTATTGGGTGCAGAGTTTGATTTTTTTTTTTTTTTTTTTTGAGAAATTTGCTGATCCACAAATATAAGTGTTTATGCCAATAAAATTTATCCATAAATATACTATTTGGATCAGGGCAGCTAATTGTTAGAGGGTTTATTAGCTGACATATTACCTTAGCCTTGTTTGGATCCCCAACTAAAAGTTGAAGGTAATTAGGTAATAGTGTCCGTTAATAGTTTTAAATTAGCTAAATAATAGTCCATAAATGTCTCAAATGAGAAGCTTCAAAACTTGGCTGGACTTTTGGTTGCTCAAGAGAGCTTTCACTTCTGAATTGCATATATATATATATATCGTATACTGTATGTATATATATATGTTGTTGCATAGAGCAAAGAAGAAAGTAGCTCCACATCAAGTTCATGGGTAGAAAATCTTTTGTAACTTTCCCCAGTTTTCTTTATTTCATTCATTTGCTTATTTTATTTCTTTGTCTCTTGAATTTTGTTATTTGTTTTCCCTCTAAACTTAAACACTTATTAATATTTTTATCGCAAAAAAAACACTTATTAATATTTATGCTTAAACATTAGGGGCTTCTTGATCTCATCATGATTCCTGAAGGAAACAGTCCATTTTAATCTATTAGTTAGGCTATTACCTAGGGTATTTGGATCCATTAGAACTATTTTTTTTTTGAACTTCATTACAACTAATTTCAAAAGGTGTAGGAAGTATAGTTTGGTAATGTTTCTAAAACTACTTTCTTGTCATGGACCTCACATATAGTACTTTATCAACAATCTATTAGCCACATCATATATTTTTTTATTTATATAGATAGGGGGTAGGATTTTAGCTACTTTTGTCAAAGGCAACACTATTTCTTATGGTGAAACTTACCTATCTAGCTTAAGTCTACATGGATGTTGGTCGTCGTTCGTTGGGCATCTGTTCTCAGACTTTTTTCCAAGTGTTTGGTTGTACGGTCATCCATAAAGTGTCGTACAAGTTTGGTTTTGAGATGTGGAGTTATTCACAGCGTGGGTACAATTTACATGAAAATCAATTTCTGGAAATTTCTATTGTAATCCAGAGTGCTTGTAACGTGTTGATGTACCTAGCTTTTATTTAATACAATTCTTCTTTTCGTCCTAAAAAAAAGAGGCTTGAAAATTTCTGAAATTATTTTAGAATTTAATGATGTTTTTATTATAGTGATAAACGACGTACTTGCAGCTCAGATTTTTCAGAGACGAGGGTACGATTCTCATGTGACCTTTCATAGAGGTAAGTACACATACGTGTCTAAAAACATTTACTTCTATACTTTGTGACCGTTCAAAAAAATTATTGCTAATAAAAATTGGGACAAATCAACCTTACAGCGGAATTTGTCAGCCTAACGTACATCTTATTCGGAGAAAGCCACTGCGACGAGCCTTACGCCTCTATTGCAGCCGTTCAAAACTTGTAAATGTTTCCCTCAAAAAAAAAACTTGTAAATGTTCAGGGTGTCCCCACCTAGTGCTTGGTTGGGCCGAAGGGGAATCCAAGACTCTAACCGGAGCGGGCATCCAAAGATTTTGGCAGATTTTTTTTTTTTTTTTTTTTTTTTTGAGATGTTTTGGCAGATGCTTAGATAGCGAGATCCCACAGAAACCAATGTTGTTTGCCTACTTTTTTTTTCTGTTCGCGGCCGGCGTTGTTCATGCATGTTCAGTCTAACGCTCCTCCGGGCCTAAACCGATCGAGGCAACTGGCCGACTGGAGGCCCATGTTCCAGAACTCGTCGTAGTACTCCTGGTAAGTGAATGGGCGGTAGGCCAGTGCGTGGGCGTCGTCCACCAGCGCGTCGGCGGGCGCGATCACCGCGTCCGGGGACGGGCAGTAAAACGTCGGCACCGAGATCCGCTCGCTCTCGCTGTTGACGATCACGCGGTGGAGCACGCTCTTGTATCGGTCGTTGCTCAGTGCCTGTGGGCATATCCAATACAATACACGAATGAATTTGTTAGTTCATCAGCACGTCGGCCAGATTACGATCGTCTTACACTGGCAACAAGAACCAGCCAGCAGCTGCAACATGCAAGTGAATTGAACTGTGTGTGGAACGGTTACCTGCATCTGGTCTCCGATGTTGATGACCAGCGCGTTGGGCACGGGGTTGACGGCCACCCAGCGGCCGCCACGCTGCACCTGGAGGCCGGAGACGCCGTCCTGGAGCAGCAGCGTGATGGCATTGGGGTCCTTGTGGCCCGGCAGCCCGTAGGTGAGCTCCGGCTGCGGGCACGGTGGGTAGTAGTTCACCGCCATGTGCTGCGCGTGCCGCCCCATGGCCGCCACCATGTGACTCCGCTCCAGGCCAAGGCTCTCCGATATGGCCTCCAGCAGCCTCAGCGCCAGCGCCCTCGCTTCCGTCGCGTAGGTGCCCACCACTTGCCTGTCAAGTGTCAAGCATGCCGCCACGACCCACGACTTGTCAAATTTTGCACATGCGTTGAGCTGTATTTTTCGCTGAAGGGATAACAACAACACGGTCGACTATCTGTCATAGTCGTCGTTCAATTGCCCCTTGTCTTTTTCATGGCGTTAATTCAGGAATGGTCAACGTCCAACATGTACTCATTTCAAGTTTCAGTTTGAAAAGTCCTCCCTTTTGAAAAAGAAAAAGTTTGTGTTTGACAAATTAACAGTTCAAGTTGATTTGGTACGCACGGACCAAAGGAAATCAGAAAGCCGAGAAAAGTCAGCTAGATGCACTGCAGATCAAGAAAACACAAATTCAGAGACAGACGGATTCAGAATGGTTGGTCACCTGAAGGACGGCGGGTTTGACGGCCACTGGTCGACGAAGCTCTCGAGCGGGTAGCAATGCAGGCGCAGGAAGTCACGCCAGTTGTTCACCTTCTCCGTGCGCACGTTGAAGCTGGTGGACAGCCGGATCGCCTTCTTGGGGTCGTCGGAATAGCACTTGAGCCGCTCCGACTCCGGCAGGTGGAAGAACTCCCGGGCCACGCGCAGCATCCCGTCCACCGCCGCCGCCGGGATGCCGTGGTTCGTCACCTGTTCACGTACGCTAGCCAGTGTCAATCTGCTGGCTGTTAATTTGTTCCATATAAGGTTTTCGTGGTTACTTTTTTTTTCAACAGAAAAAAAAAAAAAAGGGTCCGTTACCGGTGACGTAGTACACACCACGTCAGCAGTACGTATATACCATGAAGAAGCCGTCGGATTCGCAGGCCCTGCCGATGGCCTCCACGACCTCACGGCGCTCCGGCCCGTTGGCGTTGTTGAGCATCTTGAGGTCGATGAGCGGGATCCCGGCGCCGGACTCGTTGTCGACATTGGCGAGGTCCGGGCGGTCTTCGACAGGCCTGATGTGGCTCGATGGGACTTTCCCGATCTGTGCCACGAGATCGCTGAGGAGAGGCTTCTTGAAATGGCTGGGGCCATCCTAGCTAAATTTTACCAGCTCTCGGGGCAGCTGGTAAATTTTACTGGCTAGTTGCTGTGGTTGTTGTTTAACTTGTGCAATGGCGAATTGGTGCTGGTGATACCATGCTCGTTTGCTGCTGTTTTTATAGGCGCCATCCCGCTGGTGGCGCCGCTATGCATCTTGTCAATATTATAAGAGTACTAGATTGACTGCACGGCTGAACAGCATTGCTCTGTGGCAGTCGTGATTGAGCCGGCCGTGACCATTCGCTGTTGTACTAGAGAAGCCATGTCCGAGTTGTGGCTTGATTTCACAAGCGACGACCGAGACAACACACCGGCCGGATCACTTTCATCCAGCTCGAAAAAATTGCCGCGTGGTTAATCTTGGTTGGTGGCAGCCTGGAGAACCCAATAAGGTTTCCAGTCGGCCGGCTGCCGACCAGCACTACTCGCCGAGTCGCCGTGTGCATGCCTACCCATGCCAGTATGCCACCTGACTACCTGAGAGCCGGCCCTCCCGGCGCTCGTGACGAGTGACGACGGGTCGCCGGCGTGCCGTGAACGTCAGCGCGCAGTTATCCCCTTTGGCCGGGAGAGGGTGAGTCCGACACGCATTCAGGCGTCGTGTCACCAGTCACCAGAATCACCAGCCCACCACCCCCAAGGCCCGTCATCTGCCACGCATCGCATTACGTACAACGAAAACGATGGAAATCTAGCCAGACCACACTCGAGACGACACATGCAGGCTCCTCGACTTGGATCGCCGTCCCGGAGCCACAGCACCGACACGCGCTCTCCTCGGCGGTGCCCACCCGCATGGCCGCATGTGCCGCGGCGGGGTGCGCGCCACCGTGTCCCCCCTCCTCTCGATTGCGGCCACTACCGGACGGTGGCCAACAACTTTTTTTCTGTGATCAGCGCGCGCGCGCATGGGAATCATATGGTTGTTGAGCCTAGCGCCGAGAAAAATATCGGCGCGCGCCCCACGCATCGCACGCGCTACAGCCGCAAAACACAGTTCGGTAGGGGCCGGCGTGCTGCTGCCCGTCGTCGTCGTTCCGCCGTTGAGGACCTCACGTACATCGACTGTGGGGAGCCGGCCGGCCGATTTGGTCGGCCGTGGCTTGCCCGCTGCCTCACGATCACGATCACGATCACGATTCGATCATCTTTCGGGGTCGGGGGTTGGAGCTTGACACGGCGAGTGGCCCCATCAAATCAAATCTGCCGACGTGTGTGTGATGGAGGTTGCTCTCGGCCGATCGGCGGATCCAAGAGCAGAGTCCTGTAGAACTCGGCATCTGGGTGAGATTGAGAAGACGGCCGGCATGGGAGATTGGGGAGATTGCTGAGCTCGATGATGATGTCGGAGATGCTGACCTGCTGTCGTAAGGCCCCGTGACGTCTCTCCGGTGACCTCATCCATGACAATTTTTTTTTCTTCTAGTACATGGAGGCTACTAGTAGTAGGCTAGCTACCGGCTACGTGTGTGCAGTAGGATACCAATTCCAGCCCTGATTGAGCGGCGTCCAATGCGGCGGTTTATACAAAGTACAAGAACGGGCAGTGGTGGTGACGGTGGTGCCGTGCCGGCGTTGCAAAAGCTTCCAATGGTTCCGTCCAGCCACCGGTTTATTTGTTTATATCGTCTGCGTTGCGGCGGCATTCCACGTTCCACGTCCACGGTAGGCAGCAGCCAGCCAGAAGTGGAATTGGAACCAATCTCGGGTGTGTTCAGTTCCTAGTCACATCAACCAAAAAATCAAAAGTTTCCAAAATTCTCGTCACATCCCATCACATCCAAACATTTAATGCACCTAAAAAAACACCGCCACTATAAACAACGTAATTAAAAAACTAATTGCACAGTTTAGATGTGCCGGCGTTGCAAAACGATTCCAATGGTTAGTTCCGGCCATGGTAGGATAATATTTTTATCGTCTGCGTTGCGGCGTCTTCCATGTTCCACGCCCACGAAATTTTAGCAGCCAGCCAATTTTGGGGATCTAAACACACAATCTCGTGAAAGACCTAGACGACAGGAATAGGCTGACGGGAGGAAAGCTGAGCCTGAGAGGAGGTCCACCCTAACAAAAAGTATATTATTCCGTAGGATAGTGGTGGTTTACACAATTGCAATCCTAGCAGGCCCCCTGGAGTGATTTGTTCTCTCGGTTAGCACTTCGGCGCATAGGGATGGGAGGGGACGTATGGTCATGCATTCAGTTTATAATATATAATCTACTCACCTTTTCGAAAATAATATAATCAACTTTGTAAGAATGCGTTGTGCGTTACGTGATCGTACCAACTTTTTTCAGCAACGACAACAATCAATAATAATAATCTATAAAGCGGCACTTGTATAATTTATGCAATTTCTTAGTCGTGTTGTTCGTTCAGTATGCGGCAATTTATGCTTTTATAAACATCTTAACCAATTTGTGCTTTTATAAAAAAAAATACTTCAAGATAAATTTATTATGCACATGAGCTCGTGTTTGTAAAAGATGTTTTAAAAAAATTTACTCAAAAACTTTGAATGTTTAACTTAGACCTTGTCAAGAACGTCTTATCGGGAGTCTAGAGGCAATAATCGACTTATGTATGACTTGAGACCAACTGTTGGTTTAAATTTACAATGCTTGATTGATTCTTTAAATATATCCATTTTTGATAAAATATATTCCCTACTCTGTTTTATGTAGGATTAATAAGCAAGCTTGAAAAGAGATGTAAAAACTTAAAAAATACAAATTCGGAACAAAAATTAAAAGTTAATCAAATTATTATATGTTAGTTTAGGACATAATTAAAAGTCGTATCAATCAATAGATTCGTACTTAAAGTGCCTTTAAGATATATGCACTTTTTTTTTTGGCACTGACAAAATAATATAAAAGAAACCAAAAGTTAAAATCTATTTTTTTATGACTTATCTTTATAGAAAAAAAGACACCTAGATGGAGGGACTAAAAGTACGGCGGAGCCATCCACCTCGCACCATGGACACGCACGAAGTTCTTGAACGAATATTTAGTTGTCACACTAGCTGCCTTTTTTTTTCTTTCCCTTTCATGACGTCATACCCACTGAACGATACTGTAATATTATGAGTGCCTTTCTCGAGGTTTTCATGCTCTATAAACAAATACGTGCGTATTTCTGCAAAACCAAAAAACAGATCGAAATAAATGGCAACGTGACTGGTGTGTGCCGCTGCGGGCCAAATAAATTTTCGGCGAAATGGACGTTAATGTTTTTGTGCTTGTACGGTACCAATGCAGTTGAACTTGATAACTCCGGCTGCCAACCCCAACGCTCCAGAAAACATGATATTCGTTTCGTTTAAATTTGAAAGCAAAAGTATACTGTGCATGAAGTTGAAATGGAGCGGCTCCGGTGGGTGATTGCTAGCGACCAGACCTTGGTGGCCATCGGTGGGCCACTGGCTGGCGGCCGCACTTTGCCCGTTCTCACCAGAAACATGTCGACTGGGCCACCAGATGATTCTAGACCGAGTCAGCCGCCAGGCCTAGGGCTCGCGGAAAAGAAAAGAAGCGCCCGGCGGGCGACGCCGCCACCGCCACCGCCTGCGGCCCCCGCCGCCTCCGGCCCGCTGCCGGTGGTGACGAAGAGCGGGGTCCGCCTTCAACAGATCTGGTTGTCTTCGTAGAGTCTTGGTCGAGTCCACCTAGGTCTAGGGTTTGCTCGCCGTCGATGTTTGGCGGTGGAGTTAGGTCATGCCGAGGAGCGTGACTCCTTTGCGGTTTGCTTTTCTTGGCGACGCCCGGCGATCGCGGAAGCGGCGGCGCAATGGAATAAATTCTCGCGAGCTTCTTCCGTTCTCCGATGGCGATCTTCTCCGGCGTCAACGGAGAGGCCGTGGAGACTGTCCAGAGTCGAGGGCCGGCGCGATCGTCGTCTTCTTCGGGTGATGATGTTGTTGACCCTGTTAATCTCAAGGAACATGTTCTCACGGTGAAAATCGAGCTTTGCTCGGGTTGCCGCGGTGGAATCGAAGGATGCGTCATGGGAACGGGAGTTGGCCGATGCGCGGAGGGAGGCGTTTATTCGGCTGATTCGCCTAGAAGTAAGTCCTCCTCTGCGGCCTCCACCTTGTGGAGTTTGGCTCGTGCCCCACGACGATTGGGAAGCGGCCGACGGCGGTGACGAACGGATCTCTAAAGACTTCGAGGAAGATGAGCGAAGTTTTATACTTCTTTGTAATTTTCCTTTTTAGGATTTTTGTTTGTAAAAGGGTCGGTGTA
The DNA here is from genome assembly GCA_015847255.1 of Hyparrhenia diplandra. Lineage (NCBI taxonomy): Eukaryota > Viridiplantae > Streptophyta > Magnoliopsida > Poales > Poaceae > Hyparrhenia > Hyparrhenia diplandra. Next base: position 25,700 of record JADLZK010003141.1, read on the forward strand.
ATGCACCAAGATTAATACATGTTCCTTCTCAAAAAAAAAAAAAAAAAAAAAAAAAAAAACCCAACTAGGAATAGTGAAGGCAAAGCAATCCGGCGGGTTTTGAAAACGGACCAAGTCCAGCCCATTATATAATGGGGCAGATAGAAAGAATGTGTGTAAGTGGGCTGCAGTCATTAGAGCCCGAGAGATTCCGTGCCACGTCAGGCCTAATTATTACAGAACCTGAAATCGAAGTTCAGGGAGGGATTGGACCTGGCTTTGGACTTGCTAGTTACATCTTTTCGTTTGGCTTCGGATTGTGACAATGTCATGAGAAGTCTGAAAGGAGGAGGAATGGCCCTTATGGGCAGATTGTTAAAGAGATAAAGGATAGAACTAGTAGTTTCTCAGCAGTAGAATTTGTTCATGAGAACAGACGATCCAATGTTGATGCTCATCGTATCGCTAGGAGCCTAGTACTTGCCGAGGCAGGCATGTGCGGTTTGTAGAACCGTCTTTCGGCGTATGTAATCATGTTAACCTTCCTAGTTAATCTATACCTACTAATAAAGAGATAAAACTTCAGTCCCACCTCTTTTTTCACCACCGTTTTCCACCTCTTTTTTCACCACCGTTTTCTGCCCGGACTCTGTCCGAACGCTGGAGATATGGATATGTACGTTTGCATGTGGCCTGGTTTATTAATGGATTTTAGAGCTACGTGTTGAGGAGATTCGTTGCAATCTGTATATTCCTTTCTTGGTCATGGAGTTGATCCCGACTACTTGAGTTTAGCCCTTATATAAACCGACCTTGGCCACCGGGGAGTTCCTTGAGCGTTCGAGTTCCTTCCGTTCTCACGCATCGACGCCCGACCCCCGCTCTCACGCCTCCACACATCACGCCCGACTCCTGCGCTCAACTTGCCGACCATCTTTGCTTTGATCGAGTGCGCGACCGATCAAGTACTCCGACTACTGACACGTTACGTATAGAGATCGATCCCGTGTGTCGGTCATGATACTCACGAATTGGTTCTGATTTCCTTTGTTGTTCACAAGTTTTGCTTTTTCGATTTCTTTCCTTTTTTTCTCGGGCTCGGTTAAGTCCGGTTACTTTTTCTTTTTCCATACCGTTTTATTTATTTTCCACACATTCTATTGACGACGTGCGTGTTTCCATTTAATTATTTTTATGTTTTACATTCCAATTAAATATGCATGTGAATATGAAAATACGAAAGGTACATAAATCTATCTATATCTATACCTACTAATAATAAATTTATAACGTCCAAGCTTTCTAGACAGAGATACGAGTCCAACTCGACTATGGATTGCATTAAACAAAATCATACTAGGAAACGAGTCCTAAACAGAGATACGAGTTCAACTCGACCATGGATTGTATTAAACAAATCACACTAAGAAACGAGTCCTGATTGGACAACTGAGTTCTTTTACAAGAACATGGAAAGATATCAAACTAGGTACGGCTTATATAAATTTATATTATGGATTTTGGATTTATGATATCATTTTTTCAATAGTATTCAATAGTTTTTTTTTTCTTCCGTTGCATCGCACGGGCACTTTTGCTAGTGAATGAATAAAGTGTGTCTCTTCAAAAAAAAAGAGAGATTCCGTGCCACGTGACCGTACCAGTCACATACTCCTCCGTCTATACCCAGCAATGTCATCTGAGCTAGCATATATTTAATTTAAAATCTATTTTCTCGTTTTTCTTAGCTGAAACGAAGAATTATGAATTTTTAATATTAAAACATATTTAATTGTTTTTCAATGTATAATTATTATAGAAAAATATTTGGATACTTTGTTAATTAACTATGACTAGTATAGTGCCCGTGCTAACGCTACGGCATCATCTATCAATACAAATCAAACAAGCAATAAATGGTCAGTAGTGATTAAATTTGGAAAAGAAATTGAGAACGTGCCACTTGACTCAAAAAATCACCGAAGTAACAATTTCTGTAGCAATTCAAAAACATTCCTTGTCCAGCGTGGCCCATAACATCTTGTGAACTGATATGGAATTTTCTCAATCGTGAATTAGCAGCATATACCTCTGCGACATGCCAACCCCACCTCCGCTGCTACAGCAATAGTGGTTCATCGCCGCCCATCCCAACAGGAGCAGCGTGCTGAGAAGGCGAAGACGTGGCGGTGAAGCACTGAAGCTCCTCGGTTGCCTGCCAGACTTTTGGGCGGCGCAGTCCAGGCAGCGAAGCAAAGAGCTTGTATATTTTGCAGGCTTAGATGTTCCGTTAAATTTAACAGGTTGATTAAGTTCCAAATAAGCTAAAGAAATTACCAAAAGTTTTTCATGCTTCTTGATCTACATCAGCTTTTTTTTTGTCAAGCAAGTACTTTGGAAATACTGACCTTGATGGATTAGATAGAGAGCAGAGAATTCTCAAGGCCTTAAACAAGAAATGAAACATACTTCTCATTGCCGTCGACTCTGTCTCAGAAAAAAAAAAGAAACATAGTTGGATGATGAGCTCAATCGCATTATGTATCATTATACCACTGTCATACTGCAACTGTTACCTATTCTGACAAATGCACATTACAGGAATTTGTACCTTCAGAATGAAAACTCCCGTAGCATATACTGTTCCCCCGGCCCCTTGAACAACATAAAGTTGCAGTGAAATGAAAATTTAGAGATGATTAAAAGTACTAAGAAAATTAGAAAAGTAAAATATAAAATACATACTGGCTTCAATACTTGATAATGATGACCAGACATTCAATCTTCAGGGTGGATCATCCATTTAGAATGTTAATCTCTTTCTGCATTGCCAAGTGTTCAGCGTTGTGGCATTATCAACAAACTGACAAATGCTCATTGTCTGGAAGTGATGGGAGGGTTAGAGAACTTCTATAGGTTAGTGTTAACTATTCTGACAAATGCTTACTGTCTTTGAGGTATTCAGTTTGAGAATGACTGTGAAGTAGATTAAATGCTAATCCTAACACAGTGTGTTCTTTATGGATAAATGGGAAATAAAAACGGCACAATCAGTTGGCGGCAACAATTTAGAATAGGTGAACTCTGATAATCCAAGTTCTACATTGGCTAGCAAGTCAGCTACACCGGTGATCGAGGCATTAAAATGCCTAATAAGAATGAGCGTAGAGGGGAAACAAAAGCAAAAAAAAAAAAAAATTCTCACCATGTTCGTGCAATCTGATGAAACACCTGGCTGACCATAGGCATTACAGGGGATGGAAGCACAGGTGATTCAAGTTTAACCGCTATGCAGAGCCTTGCATTGCGGTTGGACCATGAATAACATTGCACTCAGAAACATCTGACTGACCTTAGGCTGGCCTTCCGTACTGCGGGCGACGTGTGTTGCGCGCATGGGGTGGTGACTGCGGCCAGGAGTCGCGCGACGGCGAGGACCGCACAGGACCATGGCGGGTGAGGCCGACGGTGAGCAGCTGGAGCTTGTCTCTCACTGGGTGTAAGGTCCTAGACGGCTAGAGGGGGGTGAATAGCCTATAAAAATTTCTACAAACTCAACTAAACAAATCGATTAGTATAATAAATGGCGATAATGCGGTTTGCGCTAGCTCTAATGATCTTGCAAGCCTTCTAGTGACAAGACTAAATATTTCTATGATCTCTAATTCACACAAAGTCTATGTCACTACTCTAGCTAATGAGCAATCTTAATATGGTCCTTATGCTAGCAAGAACAACTACACAAAGCAAGTGCTAACCACTACACAAGAACAACTATGAAAGTAATTGCAAGGGAGTGAACTAGATATACCAAAGTGTAGAGGATGTCAACCAATCACCGGGAAGAAGATCACTCGAAGGTGATGATCCAAACACCGAGATAATGAACAAGTCGATTTGTTCACCCGGAGTTCACTTGTACACCGACAAGCTAGTCTCCGGTTGTGCCGACCAACACAAGGATGGTGTTTGAGCTAGGCGGTGCCCTTGCTAGCCTCAACACACCACTCACAAGTGAGGTACCCAAGACATGAGCAATGTATTCCTTGCACTTTGTCTTCCCGACGAGGAGTGCGTGATCCTCTCACAATTTCGCCCGGAGGTGGCCAGAAACAATCTCCTCTTCTTGCCAACAACTCCACCAAATCACCAAGCCGGCTAGGAGCGGTGTCTCCAAGAGCAAAAGGAAACCAACCGTCTCACAACGATCCCCAAGTGCCTCTAGATGCAAGAACTCGATGCAAATGCACTTGGATCAACTCTTCTCTCAAGAATGAAGATCAAATCAAGAATGAGAGAGGAGGAGGCTTGCTTGCTTGCTCTAGTGTGTTAGGAATGATTCAAATGACCAGAGAGAGCAAGAGGCAGCCAAGGGGGTATAAATACCCCTCACCACGAAATGTGGCCGTTGGGGAGAAACCCACGGTTTTACGCGACTGGCCGGACGATCGACGGACTCACCCGGTGAGTCCGGTCGGTGGGTCCGATCACAACCGACAACCCCAAACCAGCGCTCGACCCGCGGCCCGCGGTCGCGTCGGTCCGATCCGATCGATCGCGTCCGCCGGCACCGATGCTTCCGGTCCCGTCGCCCGTCACCCGTCGACCACCCGACCCAGAAACATGCTCTACGGAATTTCGACCGGACCGCACACCGGATGCGGCCCGGTCGATTTCTTCGTGCTTCCGGTCGCCGCGTCCGGTCACGCCTGAGCTGCGAATTTTCATCGTTTCGTCGTCGTTCCTTCGCCTTTGCTCCAAACCGACTTCCGTCACTTGTTTCTTGTTGCCGACACGTCGAAGAACACCTCGACACCATGTGTTAGCATTTTGAAAACATTTTTCATCAAGCTGAGTTAGCTCTTTAGGTTAGAATGCATGCATATGAATTTTGAACCTAAAGACACATGAGGACCGATATGTACGATAAGTTTCCCCTCTTTATAGTACGGCTTATCGATCCTATAACCACTCACACCCTCTATGGTGTCTTGAGTGTGAAATCAAAAGCCCTATGGTTATACCTTTGCCTTGGGGTCAATTGATCTCCAAACCTCACGAGTTGCATGCTTGATCATCTTTTGGATCACCTCGATCCATCCTCCATGATCACCATGCACCAACTCTGGCACGACCAATCTCCAATATAATCAAACACTTAGCATCGAGAGATTAGTCCTTAGATGTCACTAATTATCCAAAACCAAACTAGAGATCTTCACTAGGCCGCCCGCGGCTCGAGGTCGAGGCTTCGTCCACCTCGGTGTCCGGCCGGTCTCGGCGCCGACAAAGCCGGGCGCGGCAGTGTCGTCGGCCGGGTCGTTGTCCTCCGCGGCCGACGATGAGCGGTGGAGATCGCCTCCTCGCACTCTCCGCATCATGCTGTCCAACGGTGTCGCGGTGAGAGGGACTTGTGGCCGGCGTCGTCTGCATCAGTCAAAAAACACTCTATGTCACAACAATCATCAGAAGTGAAGGATGCAGATAGATCGGATGTGTACATGGCTTGAGGAGCTACGGCTGCGAGCAGGGGACGGTGCGGCGCGAGGTCCCGACCTCGTCGTCGTTCGCGGATCCTCGTGGAACCCGCCGTTTGATCGGGCGGACTCACGGTTCGCGGGTGATGGCCGACCCGCGTGCGGCCCCATGTGTGCCCGGCCGGTTTGGTGGCCCGGCCGTAGCGGCGATCGCGGCTGGAGCGAGGTGGGCGGCCCCGAGCACGCCGCCGATGGCCTCCGCTCGACGGGGGTGGCGAGTGGCCTGGCTTCCTTGGGTGGCCGGTGGCGGCGCGCCGCGCTACGGCCCTTGCCTCGTGGCGCACCCCGGTGGACTCGTCCGTGGGGGAGGAAGGATCGAGGAGTTTTTGCGCCCCGGTATTCGTGCGAGGGAGAGATCGAGGAGGAGTCAAAGCATTGGGAGGCGGCGACGGGGAAAGAGGAAGGTCGCGGTAATCTCGCCGCTGTTGCATGCGCCGCGCATTTCCTTCGCGATTCCTCACTTTTTTTTTTTTTTTTTTTTTTTTTTTGAGAAATTGCGGTGTAGGAGGATAGGAGGAAGGCTGCATGCATTTATTTTGGGGAGAAATTGTGTGGTAGGAGGATAGGAGGAGGAAGGTTGCATGCACGGGATTTGTCATGAGTAAGGACCATACACTTAATCCCGATCGTTGGATGGTGTTTGAGTATGAGAGAGAAGATTAAGAAGTAATCTGGAACGTAGATTTGAATAGATTTGAACGAAGCGAAGTTGGTGCATTAGTAGGGTAGATGAAAGTCAGATTTGTCTCTGTGTGGCTGATCGCCGTGATCTGTGCCATGTAGGACGACTAATGTGGTGTCACGTCCGTCGGAAATGCTTTTAAAACTACATGCTCAAAATAAATTGGATAGTTTCCCAAGTCATTAAGATCTATTTTTTTATTATTGGCAAAGGCAAATCAGGCCATGTTTGGTTCCATAGACTAGAGACTAAATCTATACCTACTAATAAAGAGAGAAAATTTCAGTCCCACCCTTTTTTTCACCTCCTTTTCGCCGGGCTTTTCACCGGGCTTTTCACCTCCTTTTTTTCAGGGCCTTTTTTTTTTCGCCCGCCCATCGCGCAATTTCGTCCGCTGTCGCGGGGTTTAATTTGGTCTCGATTCTGAAGGAAGCTTGGGTTGGGTCTGCAGCTACACGGACCGTTGGCGGGGTAGCCTTTGACTGGCCTTGTGTGTGTCACGATCTTTTTTTTTCGAGAAAAAACCCTTTTGTGGACCACTACTGGTAGGTATGACCAATGTACGTATGTATATAGTAAGGATGTGACATATAGATGTCCAATGTACGACGTATATATATGGCACAGAATACATACACGTTTATGCTTTTTTTCCCCTTTTTAATAAGGTGTTGGCTGCATACCGTATATACAAGCAGTTTTTATTATGTAACACAAGAAAAATAAATATTTATATGTACCTAAATTTTATTATGTTTAAATTTTATTAATTAGTACGACAGCACCACATACCCATAACAAAAATATTAACAAACCAAATTGGCAAATCCTTGTCACGTCAACAACAAACTCTTAGTACTTTAAATTGACATAGGCTTAATAGAACATTATCATATTATTGCCAACATTAACTTATATTATAGATGTCATTACAAAATAAATTATCAAACTGTTAGTACTTAAAATTGACACAGGCTTAATAGAACATTATCATATTATTGCCAACATTAACTTATATTATAGATGTCATTACAAAATAAATTATAGAATTAAAATATTAAAATAATAAAACACAAATAGATACATATCATTTTTTATTTTGGTCATGGTTTTCTATTATCAAATGATAGGTTCTTTCTTCCGTAATATTGTTATTTTATCGTCGGCGAGTCATATATTTTTAATATGAAAATTTAGTTGTCCCATAGCAACGCACGGGCACGCTACCTAGCCTATACTAATAAAGAGAGAAATTTTTTTCCACCTTTTTTCCCACCTCTTTTTCCTCTATCTTAATTGGGACCTTAATCGCGCCATCCTCAAATCAATCGTATATACAATGTACACGTATCCTCGAAGTCCGCTCACTTATGTATCCCGGAAGTCCTCTCGGTTACAACTCAAATCCATTCCATCGTATATACATATATATATTTTTTTTGCTCGGTTCCTTCTCCAAATCCATCGTGATATACATCTATACACCAGTTCACGGCAGCCACCGGGAACATGCTGTACGACGTGCTCTCTGCTCATCGTCGTTGAATGGCTGTCGTACATACAGCAGCGCTAGGACGGGCGATGGCATACAGCTAGCAGCTAGGACGCAGAGGGACGCGCAGCCTGCGAGACATAGAGCCGAGGAAAATACGAGTCGCAAGAACAAAAAAATTGATCACGAGTGAGTCTGTCCGATCGTTTGCACGGGCACGTGATCGTAATCCCGTTGCAACGCACGGGCATGTTTCCTAGTAAGACTAAAAATTAGTCTCTAGTCCGTCCCAAGAGTTTATTGAAATAGGAAGTTCGTCTTTATGTTTGATAATTTAGAGACTAAATAGGACTAAAACTTACTCTCTAGTTCCTAGTTCGGTAGTTCCTTGGGAACCAAACAGCCATCAGACTTAGCAATTGAGGGACTCAAATTAGAGACTCTCTCTCTCTCTCTCCTTTTCTAGTTTGAGATGAGACGTCGGCATCGGCTTGGTACCTGAAGTGTTAAACATACATCTCCTGTTTACGTACTCCCCTCCGGTTTGGTATTAGAATTCGTTTAGGGACAATGTACGGTCTCCAAGACACAATTTTTGACCTCTTGTTATTATAACAATATTTATGGAAATGTAATATATGTATACTTTTATCAAAGTATTTTTTTTAAGACAAATCTATTCATATAATTTTTCACATTTACAAACTCAACAAATTAAAAGTTATTGATGATTTATATTCCTAATATTTGACCAAAACCTTATCCAAAACGACTTCTAATACCAAACCGGAGGGAGTACGCGTGTATGCAAGTTGGACACATATTTACAAGCAAGCCATACATTACATAATGGTGATTAGAAAGTATATAATGGTATGAGAGAATAACATAACAAAGAGAACAGGTTATTACACGTTAGACATTTGGGTAATATATTGATTATTGAAAATCTATATATACTAATAAAGCGAAGAAATTTCAGTCCACCAAAATTTTGGTCCACCTTTTTTTTTGTCCACCTCTTTCTTTCTTCAACCTCTCCTCTAGATTCCGTATAGAATTAGGATTGTTTTATTATTTACAGAGTCCTTGCCTCTGTCTATACCTGTATATACTATCTATACTAAAAAGAGGCAGAAGATCGATTCAGAGGTCTGATCGTCTATGGTCTCTAGATTTGTGGATCATATATTGTAATGTAATGAAAATTGTTTCTTTTTCAAATCCTCGACACGTCGGTAGATGAATTAGTTCTCGTCAATTTTAATCAGAGTCCTCTAAGAAAGTCAATGAGGTGGATTTCAACGGCACCTGTCAAATGGATAATATAATGGAAATAATGTTGTGATATATTTGCATCTAAATATCTATGTTCTTTATGATACGTTTTAATCTGATACAGGATTTAATACATATTCTGATACAAGATTTAATACAACACTAACATATTATTAACAACATTAACTTATATTGTGGATATAGTGGTCATCGTAACATAAATTATAGACCTAAAATTTTATAAAAAAAACATAAATAAATATATATATATATATATGTATCATTCCTTTCATGTTTTCCATGAATGTTCAAAAGTTCATAGGATGGAAAACGGGATCACACACGGATGACGGAACAAAAGAGGAAAATGGGATGGGACAGAATTTATTTTCTTCCCGTCTTGATCACTTTTTTTTTTTTTTTTTTTTTTTAGGCGGTCCGGTCTTGATCACTTTTTTTTTTTTTTTTTTTTTTTTTTTTGAGCTGGTCCTTGAGCTCTGGTGCCGCCCGCGGGGCGCACACGCATACCCGGCGCGGAGGCCAAAGCCCACTGTCCCTACTTGCGCGTTGGGTGCACCGGCGGCACGCGGGCACTACGTGTTGGCCTCGTCTCTCACACCGCGGCCGCGCTGGTCTCAAGGCCGCTCCGGAACTGGGCCAGTTAACCTCCATTGGGCCTCGAGAAGCACACGGACGCGAGGCGAGCGGAGGTGTAAGAAAAAAGCCTTTTTTTTTTTTCCAAGAACAAGGGAGATCGCTTGTGCAAATCCTAGGTTTAATCAAGGACGGGATTGGGGGTAATGAAGCGTGTGTGTGGACGTCCAAGTTTCATAATGAAGTGGTTTTATCCTTATTCTGTGTTTACGTTGTTGGTTATTCACTGTAAAACTCGTGCGGCGGGGCTCCTGCCGTTCTTAAAAAAAAAAAAAAAGACACCGAGAGGCGGGTTGAAGCTTTGAGCTACTATGCGGGCAACAGCTTTACACCGAGAGTACAACAAAGCATCTACAATTTTTTTGCAGATATATCTACAATTAATTACAACCAAATAAAAAGTATTTGAACACAATTATATTCAGGTAAAAACACAAAGTATTGTTGTTAGAAAATCTAGATACCCATACTATTTGTGAATTGTGAGGGTCACCAATCACCATAGTCGTGTTTATCGCAGTACAGAGGAGTACTCCGATGTGGTGTTGCGGAGACGCATTACGATGCAGTTAGTGCGATATAATCTTTATGATTCCCCAGAACTTCCATCTGAATACGTAACTTGGCTCTTGTACATAGTGGCGCGCGCAAAACTTCTTGGAGAAGGCAGCTGTTGCAATCTTTACAGACAAGAAGTACGGAGACTTGCAATTTTTACTTGCCAGGTACTTGCAGATTTCCTCAGAGCACGAGACAGCGCACAATAATTCAGACTACAGGAGAGAAATAGTTTGAAATCAAATTCATGCAACTTTTGTTCATGTTCAGTAAAGTACATACAGGAAGCTCATGAGTCATGATATGAATCACCATGTCGCAAGGGATTCATTGTATTAAACACCATAGTACAGAACTACTACCGCAGTAATATGATCTAGATCGTGATAGATCATAAAAGGTTAGTTTTAGAACAGTGTAAGAAAATTCCTCTAAAAATTTCTTCAAAAAAAATTCCTCTAAAAATAGAACAGTATAAGACAATGACGATGGGATATGCTTCTTATGTTAACCTTGTCGAATTGCTTTGTTCAGTCCCCAGCCGGGATCGTTGGTCTCAAAGCATCTTGAACAGTCCTAACATTTTTTTTTAGTTAAATGCCCGTGCGTTCTTCTGGGATAACTAAATTTTGTATAAAAAACATGAATCACATGATAAAATAGCAATACAATGAAGATTAAACAATGATATTAAAGTAATATTTAATAATCCAAACAAGTTTTGTGAAAGTAACACAAGCAAATCCAAACAAGTTTTTGTGAAAGTAACGCGATCAATCATAGATTTCACGAGGTTTCTAAACTCTATTTTATGGACTTTCAAAGAATTCGACTAAGGTAATGTTTTATAGTTGTAAACACCCGTACTTGTCACATTAGTGTCGTTCATATTGGTCGTATCCCGCGACACCCTCGGTCCCCAACGTCTCCATATCATAAATTTCATTCTCACAAGGTGGCTCATCTGCATCGGTACAGGGGCTTGTTCTTTAATAAATTTTTTGATTGTGCAATATCCTTAGAAAGCTTCACATCAGGAAGTATCCACGCTCTAAAACACCCATAGACTCCTTCAAAACTTTTGCATCTGAAGTATCCATCGAGACCTACAAAAGAATAAAAAATCATGTTATTTTTTTTTGGAACAAATAAAGTACAAACATACTTATAAAAGAATAAATCATGTGCAGTCTAGAAGGCAAACGTCTGCACGGCCAAAAATAAGACAATACCTATACATTAATTAATATTAATTAATAAGTGTAGAAAAAACGAAACAAAAAAGAAAAACTCGCGCCTCCCAATCACTCTCTCCCCTAACTCCTCTCTCTCCTCTGCCTTGCTTCCTTCCTGCCTTCCCCACTCGAATAGCCACCCCGGTGGGTTCTTGGCCGGTGGGGAAGTGACGGAGATACCGACGCACGCAGCATAGCACGAGCAGCAGCCGCGGACGTCGGCAGAGGGCGCGAGATGGGTGAGCTGAGCGTCCTCGGCACCGGCGGAAGTTCCAGTCCGTTGTCGCCGCGAGTTGGGCGAGCAGCGGGGAGGGCACCGCCTCCGGCCGCGTGCAAGCCGCGCACGACCACGGGGATGGCCGCCGCCTCCAGGCGCGGGCGAGCCGCGCGTGGCCGCGAGGATGGCCGCCACCAACAGGATCGGGCAAGCTGCGCGCGGCCGCGGGAGGGGCCGTATCCTCTGGCTCTCCGTCCCCCACCGTCGGAGCCGCTCGTCGAAGCGCTGCTGGCCTTCGCCGCGCGCTGCGTGCTCCGCTTCCTCGCCATGTGCGCCGGGTTCCGCGAGGATAGCAGAGGGCGTCCGCGCTTGATGGAGCTTGCGGCCGGTAGAGCTGCGCTCGGGCCGAGCAGGGCGGCCGGCGGAGCGCGCGGCGAGGGCGCTGGCAGGGTTGCCGCCCCTTCCTGGGAGGGCAGCAGGCGGCGCACAGCAAGCGGCCACATCATCCGCCCGACAGGCTGCAGGGAGGATCTTCTCAAAGCCAAGTCCATTGAGGTGTGTTGCCTGTGCTCCTAACCTGCTCACTAAAATGTTTGCTCCAGCAACAATTCACTGTAAATGGCAAATTGGACTATTTTGTAACATTATCTTTAGCCTTTAGGTGAATATATGATCATTATTTTTTGTTCAGGCAAACTTGTGTCAGTAGCGCTGATTTGTGTTAGTGCTTCTGTTAGTAAATTACTACATGTGAAGTAAGGCAGGATAGCTCTTGTGTTAGTGTTGTCAGTGGTAAGTCCATGTGAACAGGGAGTACTGTCTGATAATTAAGAAAACATTCTGATAAACCTTTTTTGCATTTTGCTGCTATAATTATTTCCTATGAACTTTTTTTTTGCTACTAAGATCTCGTATTCTTTAACAGTATTTTCTTAAGTAGCCTGCCTGCCTGATAATTTCAAACATTGCAGTGGATGCCCCAAATCTTAGTGCCCCCTTGTTCCATCTTGTTGATGTGGTTTTTCAGCTCCAAGATGGCGGCTGGATAAGGTGAAATAACCCTACACCCATCATTATGGTCTCCTAACATTTTGCATCTGTAGCCCTGATAGTTTGCAAGTCTAGATTTAACTCTGAATTTTTTGATTTTTGTAGGCGGCAAGCATTTTGGGTAGCAAAGCAAATACTGCAATTGGGAATGGGAGACACATTTGATGACTGGCTTGTTGACAAAATCAATTACTTAGGAAAGGGAGGATAATTGCTTTTTTGCTGTTAAAGCGTGTTGAACAAGTAAGTCTCAGATTGTATCTTTAGGCCAAAAAAAGAGGTTCAGACAACCAACAGTTTACAGGCGATGAAATGTGCAGTTAGGCACTCTCATTGGACCCCTGTTATGAATGGATCTTTTTGTGCAGGATCGCCCCCATAATTTAGTCTGTATTTTTCTCTTCATACAGATTCTGTGGCCTGATGGAATTTTCATGACAAAACATCCAAAGAAAAAACGTCACCACCTCCTCCTAGTGCTCAAAGCAATGGCATGGGAAACTATCTAAGTGATGAACAATGGATAGAAGCTGCTCATCGTGCAAATTTTGTCCGTGAATTAATAATAGGTAACACATGATACATCACTTTTTATTTTTCTTCCTTAATGCATTGGCATTCCTTTTTAATTGATTTTTTGCTTGAATGATTTGTGATCAATGCAATCTAGAGAATTTTTTTACCATCTTATTGTCTTGCTGCACAGATAAAGCCCCATCTCCCCTAGTGAGTCTGGTTGGTCGAGAGGATTATGAAAGATGTGCTCAGGATATCTATTTCTTTCTTCAGGTAAGTAATCTTGGAAGAGTGAGATCATATTGCCTGTTAATTTACTTTACTTAGTTCTGTAGAGTGTGGATTCCAATATGGTAGAAACTGAACTGTATTGGCCTGAAGGTTCTCTTGCAGTAGAGACTGCCAATTTCAACTTTTTCCATCATTATTGCCTAAGCACCAAAGCCACCCTTCCATTTGGTGGCCTCAAATTCTCAGTCATGCAAGAGCCCCTTGGTGGTCAACTCAACCAGCTATCCTATTATGATTAGTTGATTGAGGCTGGGTTCTTGCGGTTCAAGCAATTAAATAGTCGCATAAAGTTAGTAAAAAAATATGGTTCTCCTATGCCTGCATCCTGTGGTATGCTTCCAGTTAGACTTACATGGAGCACAGGGGTATGGATTTACATGGAGCACATGAAAATGCCGTGAGGAATTAGTTATCTGAATTATTTCTGTGGAAATTAGTGCATTTGAGAAACAATAGGAAACTGTCGTAAGATAAAGAAGAGTAGCATCGGTTGTTGGTTGTCTGATCCTTGGCTTACATTTATATTTGTTTCTGTACAGTCCACGGTTTGTTTGAAGCAGCTAGCATTTAAACCTTTTTGCATTTTGCTGCTATAATTATTTGGTTGACACTGACATTGCGTCCTACAACCTTGCATAGGAGTCTGATATTAACATCCTAGGACTTGGTTACTTCATCAGAAGAGTCTATCTTTTCCTGGCATCTACCTAATGAGATGGCTCATTATGCTGCTGACTGTTGGGATGCTGAGATAGAGTGCTCTTATGTTTGGATAGAGTGTGCGGTTTGCTGATAGATCTGCTTGTGATTTGAAAGCTCACAGTGTAAGCTTGCTACATCCTTTTCACATTGGATAACTTGTCATACATATTTTTGTCCTTTGGATATGTTGCTATGTTAATTGAGTTTCTCATCTCAAGATTAAAATTTATATCATTGTCCTCTGTTTGATATGCAAATGTGCTACAAATATTATGATTTCTCATCTCAAGATGTCTGGGGTGATAAACAACAGTAATAACATACAGTCCATTAGACCATTACCCTCTATTTTCCCTGTACCCCCAAAGTTGCTTGATTGCACTATCTAATGCTATCTATTTCTCTATATTGTTGCAAGGTTCAAAATTAGGTATGAAACACCTATTGTTTGAGGAAATTACAAAAATGCTGCTGCTCGAGAGAAGCACATAGACTCAAATGTGGCAAAGGTATAACTTATTTCCTGAACTTTTTTTTTTTTCTAATCTACCAATATTACTATGGTGTATGACTCTGCCTTCCCTGATATTATTGTTGGACAAATGAACTTGTTTGCTCATTATTTTGGATTTTATGAATTTGGACAAATGGGGATTTAGAACTAACTGTAAATGTCCTGTTGACTTCAAATTTGATCATTTAATTTAATGGATGATTAGAAACTGTTCTCCCCTATGCTTTCTATTGTTGGTTATAACTCTCCCCTATGATTTAGCTTCTATAGATTGGCCTTTCTTCCTATAATATAATTTTATACCTTTTACCTAGTTTTATAGATGGCCAAGCGATGGTGTTTGTTCATCTCCTTTATCCGCGCGCTCATCCTGCCTTACCCTCTCTTTCAAACATTTTAATTAAACATAAACTTGAAGCCGCCGCCAATATAGTATCACGTACCTGGACTGTAGGCCTTGCCAATGGTTGATGTAGATGAGGGAAGCCGCCAATATAGTATCACGTTCATACCTGTTGAATGGGCAGCCAAATTACTATCAACATCAGAATGGCCTTGTTTTTTCTGTTTATACCTCTCCACGTCGTTTCTTGTTAATCTCCCGCCTCTTTTCATCAGACATTGCTGCATACCGTTCTCTGTTACTCCGTCTCTTCTGTTCTTTAGGATCTCCACCTGGTTGTAACCTCTCCAGTCCGGTATGCAAACCTGATAATCATCAGTGAAGTGTTATAAACATACGCCACCTGAATATGTAGATATGTGAAATTCTGTATACCTCCATGGATTGAATTTGTAAGGTCCCCCAAAGGTGACCTATCACCTTTTGGCCTATTTGTGTCCATCAGCAGCCTGTTAGCAGTGCCAAGGATTAGGATGTTCAGTCCCCCCATAGGGAGCACATTTGGCATGTCGCACCCAAATAAAATATGCGCAACTGGTAAACTAATATTTTCCCCAATATTGGCAACTGGATAACTGAAGTATACATGTTGTCTAAATTAGGCTGCAGGCATGTCACAGGAAACTAAATGAAATTGAACATAGCGGTTTGGAGGCGGCAACATTTCATGTGTCAACAGCAAGCAAGGCTCAATGTTTACTATCTGATCCTAACTGAACATGCACGATGATAACTCAGGGAAAATATAGACATTGCACAGGAAAAAAATAGAATAAAAAATTAGAATAATCATCTATCTCCTATCTGCTGCATATCAGTTGATAACTCAGATGCTGCACAGTTTGGATCATAGGCTGATGTCGGACACCTTTCATAGTACTCCAGAGATCATAGGCTGTTGTCGGATAGGTTTCAGAGTACTTCAGTTAGGATGTTGTCGGAAAGGTTTCAGAGTCTTCCAGTTAGGATGTTGTCGGAAAGGTTTCAGAGTCTTCCAGTTAGGACACATGTTCTGTGATTTACATGTATTTGCAACAGATGGGTTGAATGATTATTTCAACAAGTACCACACCTAACAAGATCCACATTGAGCTGGAAGGTAATTTGGCATGTTTTGAGATGCTGGACCCTTTTTTATTAGATTGATTATTTAGGCATAGTAGAAAACCATGGGCGAAGTTGAACATTGCATGATTCCCTTGAAGAGAAAGGGGTTAGTACCTGTGTGGACCTGCACCAACGGCTTCTGCTGCACAGCGTCGTGTTCGACCTGTCGTTGATCAAAGGTGTGGTTTCCCTTGTAGGCGGATCCCGAGCGACAGCGGTGTGGAGGCGTCGCCGGCAGCTTGAGGGCGGCGTTCGTCGCCAGCAGAAGATCGTCGTTTTTTCGTCGTCGCGAGACGAGCGTGATGGGTCGCTCATGCACAACGGCACTCCCTCTCTTCTTACCGGCTGCGGCGATGACGGTCTGGAGACGTCCAGGTGCAGCGGCAACGGTCGTGCGGCCACGAGCGGAGAGGGAGTAGAGGGAACATGCGACGTGAAGAAGAGAGGGATTTGAATCGTGTGGAGGGCCAAGAAGTCGCGGGCATGGTTGTTATTGATTTGTTTGGTTTCCTAATTATCGCTGCATGGTTGCTACTTTCAACTTTCCTAATTATCGCTGCATGGTTTCTATTTTTAAATCTCCGTTTCCTACCAATCCGCGACTTCCATGTATTTGTAACTGTCCTTCCTAATAAATCGCACCTTTCCTTCCTAATAAATCGCACGGGGAGGAAGGATTGGTACGACGATGGTTTCGTCGCACGGGGAGAAAGGCAGTAAAAGCTTTGCTGTATTTTTATTAGACAAGTAAAGTAAAGAACAAAATTACAAACAAACACTGAGGAGCAAACTCCCCACTGCCCACTACTTATATCCCGACTACTCACACAACCATGCAGGGGACTGAAACGTAAAGAACAAACTAAAGACGAAAAAAACGGGACTACTAGTAAAACTATTGGGGTGATTTAACATGGGATCTTGTTGCCCACTGATATTGATCAATATCCTCCTTGCATAGAATTGCCACTTTTCTCGGCCGCAGGTGCTTGTTCTGAAATGTTCTTTGATTTTGTTATTTCCGCCTATTCCACCAGAAATTTTTCTTGTAGTCCCAACATTTTTCATCCTTGCAAAAATGTCATGTTAGAGGAGATGAAACTATTTTATTACTCCAGGAGTCACTAAAATCCTACTTTTTGTTTCAAACAAAATAGATCTCACGTTCCCTCCAATAAATGGGAATTGCAGCTCCGCCAATAGCCTGGCTCCACAACATATGTCACACTTCCCTTTCCCAAACATGTGACCCCATAGTTGTGGGGGTTATTAGATGGATGACCATATCCAACGTTGACCATCGCACTCGTCCCTATGCCGGCTTTCCCAAACATGTGACCCCATCGTTGTGATGGATGACCGTATCCAACGTTCACCATCGCACTCGTCCCTATGCCGGCACCAAGCGTTGGTTGTCGAAGCTCTTCCATAGCTCATGTCGATTGGTCTATTGAAGCTTCGTGTGCCAGCTACTTGAGACTTGAGTCTCAACAATGCCTTACATGGAGCACCATAAGAGCACCGTCTGCCAATTTTGTAAGATCCTCCCCTGGAAAGTCAGGTTGCTAATGATTCAGACATAGCATCATCAACTCCGGAGGAGAGAAGAAGCTAGATGGAAGATCCAAGCTGGAGTTTGGTCTCCTGAAACCCGAGGACATAATCACGTGTTCTGATATGGGGCGCCCAACCCTACATGGTTAATGGGATCCCGCCGCTTTGCGCAATATAAAGAGGTAGGGTTTAGAGGCTTAAGGTACGAGGTTCACCTACAGTTCCCACCCACAAACCCTAGTCAATCAGTGAGGGGCACAACCAACGATAGGAAGCCGTCGCCGTCTTCACCGTCGACCCCAATACACCACCACTACATCACCATACTCCACTACCATTTCTCATTGTCGTCATCGACTCTTCCGCAATCGTTGCTGCCCGTGCGCAGACCTTCACCAACGAACCAGAGATGGCCAGATTGTCTATCATCCCAAATGCAAGAGTACATCCCACTAGATGCTACCCTAGGTGATCCTAGGTCTAACAAGGTCCACCATCTACGCCCACCATCTGCGCTGATCGACGCTGGTGCTAGGGATCTCAGAAGGGTCCTTGATTCGCACGGTCACACACAAGCCAGGTGCATCGGTCCATGGCAAGATGAATCCGATTTATGTGGTGCGGAGGAGGGAGAGAGGCAGTTTGAGCTGAGGGTATGGAGTAAGGCGCATGGAAAGGAGAGGAGCAACACACACCATTGAGGAAGGAGTAGAGAGATATGGAGAGAAAAATGAAGAAGAAAAGAAAAAAAATGGTAAATCTATTTATGGCACATAGGACCCATATATATTGGGAGCATGATATTGTTGATCTCTAAAAGCATCCTCTAATAATAATCAAAAATAATGTTGGGCTAGTCCATTACTGTTTTATTGTAGGAGTTGTACTGAGAAACCATCGAAGATACTCTAAAAATTGTAAAACTATGTAGAATCGAGCAAAAAGAAAACCTTCAAACTCAAGTCACCATTACTGTTGCGGCTCCTATCTCGGTGCGCCATGGAAATGCTCAAGCTCTGCCTCCAAGCAAAGCCAAGCCCGCCCACCCGCTTGCACGTGGGCTCCGGGTCCGTATTCCGTGCCAACAGTCGTTGGCAGCCGTTGGTCGTTTGATTGGCGAGCACACGAGCTTCAGCTGATTCCGCCCACTAGCTCTCGGTCTCGGTCAGTCCCCCGCGCGAACCGAAGTCCGAAGCGCTGTCCCCAACTCCGTCCACCTACAACTACCCGGCAAAACTACACTACTCACACAGGAGCTCTCCCAATCAGCATGCCGCGCGTCCACGACCGCCCACCGCCACCCATGACTCCTCTGCCGCTGCGCCGCCTCCACCTCCACATCCTTCTGGTGCTACTTGCAGCATCAGCAGCGCAGGCCACAGGCGACCCCAGCGGCTGCGGCGGCGGCGACCGCTGCGGCGACCTCGTCCTCCCCTACCCTTTCCACCTCAACTCTTCCTGTGTCAGCGCCGGGGCCAACTCCTCCCTCTTCCGCCTCTCCTGCAACGCCAGCGCCACGCTCACCCTCGCGCTCGGCTCCGCCACGTTCCGGGTCCTCGCCTTCCTCCCCTCAGGATCGCTCCTCCTCGACTACGCCCCCGCGTCGCCGTCCCCGTGCGACGCGGCCTACGCCGCCTTTTCGCGACCGACCTCCCGGGCGGCCGCGCTCGACGCCGCGCCATTCCTCGCCGTCACGCCGGCCAACGTGCTCCGCCTCTACGCCTGCGAGGACTCCTCTCTCTGCCGCGCCGGCTGCGATGACGTCGCGACGTGTGGCGGCAAGTCTGGGTGCTGCTACCCGCTCTCGGACGGCAGCGTCTGGAAGCCCGGGAACGGGCTCGGCGTTTTCGCCGACTACGGGTGCCGGGGTTTCTCGAGCTGGGTCAAGAACCGGTCGGCGCCGGCAGGGGCGGCGGCAAGCGGGGTTGTGAGGGGCATCGAGGTCGAGTGGGCCGTGCCGAGGGGCAGCGCCATGGCAAAATGCGCCGATGGCGCGGCGCTCGTCAATGCCACGGCACTGCACGACGGCGTGCGGTGCGCGTGCGCGGCGGGTCTCGTCGGCGATGGCTTCGCTCAAGGCACAGGCTGCTCGAAAGGCACATGTAAGTACAAAAGTTTATACGGTTCTACTCTTGCGATCCATCTGCCACGTCGACCTATAAATCCTCAAAACACGTATGCATTTCTGTACACAGCCTGCAGCAATGGCGAGCATGCAGGTGATGGCAGAGGTTGTTGCGAGGGACGATTCTGCTCCAAGAAGGCAGTCGTTCTTGCTGGTACGCGGTCACTGCACATTGCCCTGAACCTGAAGATTTGATCATCCAGATACTAGTACGTGTGAACACCTTTTCTTGTGTTTGCTGATTTCGTCTGCGTTCACAGGATTTTTCGTTTCGCTGTTCTTCCTGGCGGCGGCAGTCTCGTTCTGGCTGTTCTTGAGACAGCCTTCCAAGGACAGCCGGTGGGACCTCGACCCAGCGTGCATCCCCAAGATACTCCGGAGCGTTTGTGACGCGAAGCAGTTCACGTACGAGCAGCTGGAGGAAGCAACGAAGAGGTTCGACAGCGAGAAGGCCGTGGACACCGTCGAGGGCACGGTGCACGCCGGCGTGCTCGACGACGGCTCCCTGGTCGCGGTGCAGAGGATCGGCTACGAGACCCAGGGGAAGCTGAGGCTGGTCCTGGACCGGATCGAGCACCTGTCCGAGATCTCTCACCCAAACATCGCCCGCGTCGTGGGCTTCTGCCTCGACTCCAGCAACGCCCTGCTGCTGGTGCACGAGCACTTCGCCGGGGGCACGCTGGAGGAGCACCTGCGCCAGATGAAGTGCCGCGTCCTCAGCTGGTACCACCGGGTGAACATCGCCATCGAGCTTGCCAGCGCCCTCACGTACCTGCAGGCGCACGAGACGGCCCCGACCTTCCTGTACGACCTCAGGTCCAGCGAGATCTTCCTGGACACCGACTTCGCCGCCAAGATCGCCGGCTACAAGCTCACGAGGCCGGCGACGTACTACTCCGCGTCGTACGACCAGGACGTCGTGTGCAACTTCGGCCACCTCCTGATCGAGCTACTGACGGGACTGAGGCAGCAGATCCCGCTCGACTCGGTGGCGCCCAAGGTGAGGGAAGGGAGACTCCACGAGGTCATCGACCCGACGCTTCTGTCGGGAAAGCAGCTCCCGGCCTCGCACGATGAGGTGAGGAAGGTGTTCGAGCTCGCCGTCCGGTGCCTGTCCAGCGCCGAGAACGGGCTGTGCATGCTCGCCGTCGCCAGAGAGCTGATGCACATTCTGAGGGACAACAACGGGAGCAGCAGCAAGATCGAGATCTCCCTCGACGAGACGTTCTCCAGCTCGAGCCTGCTGCAGATGATCTCCATGTCGCCGGAAACCCTGCACCACCATCTTCCTTAGTCATAGTCACTCAGACGATGATCCGCTTGTTAATATCCAGAGCAGAGCAACCTCTTGTTGAAACAGCTCTGCTGCTCTGAAGTCCCTTGTGCACGCTTTTCGTGCCAAATGTTTGGTTGGCACAGTGTAATCGGCGTCCCGTAAATGTTTACTACTGCTGTATTGCACAGTACTCCGACGCCGTGTGATGCCTGCGGATACGCATTACGGTGCAGTCAATGCGATAATCTTTATGATTCCCAAGAATTTCCATCTGAATATGTTACTGGGCTCTAGTACATAGTGGCGCGCGAAAAATTTCTTGGGGAAGGCAGCTGTTGCAATCTTTACGGACAACAAGTACGGACACTTGCAATCTTTACTTGTACAGATACGTGCAATTTTCGTCAGAGCATGAGACAACCATGCACAATAATTTTGACTACAGAAGGCAAATAGTTTGAATCAAATTTATGTAACTCGAGAGCTCAGGTTCAGTAAAGCACATACAGGGAAGTTCATCGTATGACTCACCATGTCGCAAAAGATTGCACTACAAGCCATATTACAGAACTACAATATTTATGGTCTAGATCAAAGTGAAGATAAAAAAAAAAAGCACTTCAGAGTAGTAGCAGAAATGACGATAGGGCACGCTTACTTAACCTTGTCCAGTTGCTCTGTTCAGTGCCCAACATCAGAACTTAGGAGCAGCGCCGAACCCAGTAGTTTTAAGGTTTGTCCCGCAGGTTCTGCCCGCCATACTCTATCCTAGAACAGCTTTACAAAAAGTTCAAGTTTCTATAGCACTCTTTGGCGACCCACTTCTTTTTTTTTTTTTTTTTTTTTTATAGCGTAGAGTTACTCCTGGCTAAAAACGTAGAACAAATCTGATAAATGTTACGTGGACCATCCCAAATAGACCCTCCTTGTATGTCCAGTTAGACCAACTAGGTTTGGAAGAAAAATGGATGACTTGTATATGGCAGTTGTGCCTGTAGAAGCTACAATAGCGCCTAAGGAGAGAGAAGATGTGGGCTATAAAAATTATGAAGGATAGTTGGAGGGACGAGAAAAATGTGCTCGTGTTGGCTGGATAGTGGCTTAAAATTTTCCAGTCCTGTATTTAGAGACCTCTACATGGAATGAAACCACCACTATTGTATGCCAAAATTGGCCATGCTTCAGGGATTTGAACGCTACGCATTTTAGCTTTTCGGATATGATGTTTTTTTTTTTAGTTTTTGCTATTGTTATGACTCATGGAAAGTGCGTAGACAAACTTCACTTCTACCTAGGCTTGGTCACACTCTTTGTGTTAGGCTATACTCCTCCGTCTCATTAAAGTGTGGTTTTAGACTTTTCGGATTAATCGCTTCGTCTTATTAAAATTATTTAAGCAAATAATAAAATAAATAAATCACCAACAAAATATCTTTAATAATAAATCAGTCATGATAAAATAATGAATATTTTTATATTTTTTTAAAATAAGATGAACAATCAAACAAGAAGTCTGGAAAGTTTAAAACGGATTTATAACAGTTTTGTCATTTCGACTATTTTGGATAGATTTTGACTTGAAAAACCATTAAATTGGATTAGACACTAATCAGTGGTAGGATTGCAGTTTGGACCTTTTTCTTCTTCGATTTTAATTAGAGTTATCCATACGGATTTAATTTGGACATTAACCCATTATCACGTCTATTTTGTGTTGCAGGGAAACTTCGGCGTGCGGAAGTAAAATCAACCCTTGTTCATACATGGGCTTTTGGTGCGAAATGGGCCACTTCAAATAGGTTCATTGCTCCGGCCCGAGAATACGATTAATCCGGCATGGGCTACATGAGCTCCAAGTAGTTTACGGACAAATTGATAAGTCCGGCATTCCCGACCCACCAAGCAAAGCCGGTGGTTTCTTGGTCACGACCGGCTAAAACGAAAGTTCCATTAAAGAGGCGTTTCCACGTGGTAGAACCTCCTCGGGGAATATAAGATTTTCATGAGGCTGATCCCGAGCTGCCATCCACGCACGAATACCCTCATTTAAAAAGAATATTTTTGGTGTAAAGTCTCAAATTCGGGATCTTCCATTTTGCCGCACGGATTTCCTGGGGAAACGAAGTCATAGGCACGTAACAACAGGATATGTTCAGCATCATGTTTTGTATGATGAAACTTTACGATGCTTTAAAGAGGGAAATGTGTGTAATTTATTTTTTCATTCTCCATAAAATTTATTCTCAGATTTAGGAGGTAAAAGAAGGGAAATCTGAAATGATGATGATGGTATATCACTGGAGTCCATAGGAAAAACAAGAGGAATCTACTGTCGCCTGTGTTTTTTAGGACTGTCGCATGTACGTAGGCCCGTGAACGGACAGCTTTCGATGCTTCATCTAGGCCCGATCGGCCCATGTGATCGATTGGGGTTCTCGACCACGGGCCGAAATAATACGGGTGATGTGTAGAGCCTCCGTTTCCATTCGAGTCCAAAGCCGAAAGAGGAAGGACGGTGAACTGAGAAACAAAATAAAACTGTAAGCTCTTGGACGTAGTTAAATTTTTATATACCTAGTTAGTAAATTTTAAAAATGTTTGACTTCTTAGTAAGCTAGATGTATGTTTTTTTTGGTAGAGAAAGAGAGGGAGAACATAATAATCACCACAAACTTCACTTCTACCTAGGCTTGGTCACACACTTTGTGTTAGGCTATACTCCTCCGTCTCATTAAATTGTGGTTTTAGACTTTTTGGACTTTGTGTTCAATCGCTCGTCTTAATAAATTTTTTTAAACAAATAATAAAATCAATAAATCACCAACAAAATATCTTTAATAATAAAATAAGTCATAATAAAATAAATAATATTTATGTATTTTTTTAAAATAAGATGAACAATCAAAAAAGAAGTCTGGAAAGTTTAAAACGGATTTATAACAGTTTTGTCATTTCGACTATTTTGGATAGATTTTAACTTGAAAAATTAAATTGGATTAGACACTAATCTTCTCCTTAGGAATCCTGCACCAAAAGCGGGCTAACGGATAGGGCCACGTCGCCCGTTAGCCCGCTGGCCGTTGGATCTGTCGAACAACCAATCCCATCCGTCCGATTGCAGATCGGTATGGTCTCTACCCGTTTGTTTCCAAACCCGAAACTTGGGAGCCTTCTCGGGCTCGTCCATCGGACCAAGGAGGGAGCGGCGGCACGGCCACCAGACAAGCCACCAGCAAGGCAGATGGCCGCACACGACGGGGCCACCACGCCACCGCGGCCGAGCGCCCGAGCCTCGCGCTGCCATGGACGGCGGCCAGGGCCATCACGCCGCCACGCTGGGGATCAGGTCCGCCCCGCCATGGCCGGGGGCCTCGCCAAAGCGTCGGGACTGGCGGCACCGCTTCCCGCCCTCGGAGCCCACGCGTACCGTGGCAGCATCGCGACCCTCACATGTCGGGGACGCACCGCCGGATCCGCGCGCTGCCTTGGCCGGCTCAGCTACACGCCGACCACGCAGGCTGTCGTGGGCGTGCGCCGCCAGTACAACGGTATGACACAGGGAGGCTCAGAAGTTGTCTGATGAAATGCCGCGGCCATTCGTTGCGCTGTGTCGCGGCACTACTTCGGCGGTAGCGCGTGGTTGAGATACCCACCCCGCAGGCCGCATCCTGCCATCTCGTCGCATAGCTAGCCGGTCGAGAGCCACTGCTCTGCTCATATGCTGGGGCCTTGGGCTGGGTGTTTCGTCGTCCGGACTCTAGACGGCGATCGGCGGTTGCTGTGCCCGTGCTGGTGGGTGGCGCTCATGGAACGCCGACCAAGTGCTTGATAAATTGCCGCCAAGCCGTTTGCTGCCTCGTGGTGCTACACGAAGCACGAGCCCGTGGCTTGGATTCTTTAGTCTTAACCAATGGTTTCCTTTTGGTTGGATTTACAATTTACATACAGAACATCACGGCGGGCCACCAGTGATCTGGCGAAACATTGGGCTCCAGATGCCGCAAGAGGACCCCGTGAAGCCGACTGCATCCTACATCGAGGCGCCGGTGATCTGTCGACGCTCTGCACGTGCTGACAGAGCTTGTGTTGATGCAGGATTGGGCCAGCGTGCGAGAAGCTGGATCCATCAGTCTGCGCCTGCCCTGAGGTAGGTCGTACCTCCATGGCTAGCCGCCAGTGATGTTGGCATCAATTGCGTCGACGATGGCGGCGGCTAACTGGCATCGTTCTTGGTTGGATGAACGCCGCTGTGGTTTACATCCATACCTCGCTCTCTGGCAGTAGTGGACTACCAAGCCCATCCTCCAACCAACCACCACATATGGCACTGATCCAAGCTGTGAACGTGAGGCCCAGGTTTGCCTCCCTGCCCTGCTGTGATTTATCACTCTCATCTCTAATGGCTTCAGATTATTCTCCTCATATAATTATAGACGATATGACTTCTTATAGATCTCTATTGTAATTCTATTAGAAAGCACTGTATTCAAATGTTATCAGGAACGAGATAAAACTTCTTATAGATCTTTATTGTAATTCTATTAGAAAGCACCGTATTCAAATATTTTCAGGAACGAGAAAGGGAGACGAAATGATTAACTAGCTTCTAGATGTGCATTGATTGAGTAGGAGAAATTTGGTAGTTCTGAATGTGCCATCGTTCTTAAACGATTTCCATTCTTAAGCCCAAACATGCGTAATCTGAACTTGTTTGGGATTTGTAATGGTAGTTTTGTTACGCTACCATTTTATCAAAATAGAATTTGTACAAATGCTACATTTCATTCACTCTCGAAATTGCTTTTATTCACTATGCTATAAGATAAAACAGGAATAAGAAGAAAAACGACTTATGCAACAAGTTATTCTTTTCTATGCATTTGGGAGAGGAAATATTCAGGTTTTCAGTACATCTAAACTACCCTACTTAATTGAGCAACTTTGTTAGAAACGTCAAGTTGAGCTCTAGCATAGAGTCTCTAATGAGTGCAGAAATTCTTTTGCATATGGACAGGTAGATAACAGCTGCAAACCTCATGTAGTTTTATTTGGGAAAAAAATGCAAAACAACCCAAAATCATGATCTCCTTGCGACGCCCTCCTCCCCCTACAGCACCGACACCCTCTGCGCTCGGCGTGCGTACCAACTGCCACAGGGGAAGAAGAGGTACGACGGAGCCCGGTACGCCGATGCCGCTGGTGACCATGGGCCAAAGTCCGTCGATGACCACGTGCAAGAGAGAAATCAATGATGCTTCTCAGGCAGGCATAAGGAGCAGGATAACCGGACAAGGTACAGTTATTTTCCTGCTACTACAATAAAAAAAATTAGCTTGCTAGAACATGTATCCTTAAGATCTGAAAACCCATAAATTCTCTGTTGCAGCAAAAGGTCATGGTCGTCAGCATTTGAGCAGCTGCTTTGATTCAATCAATGATAACAGGTTGACTGAAATATTAACTTTCCCTGTAGTTTTTTTATCTTCATTCAGTCAGTGAAATCAGATTCACTGAAACAAATATCATTTAAGTCAATATGTTTAGAGGCTGATATCGGGTTAAAACAAATATTTTGATGATCTCAGTTTCTCAAACAAATATTCTGATGATATCAGATTAGAACACCTTTCAAGATGTGGTTGTTATATCTGACCATTAGCAAACGACACTTTGTCAGTGATGTGCGTCTCGATTTCAGTTGATCCCATCCTTTAGTAATCAGTAGCTCACTTTTGTTTTATATACTCTTGTATCAACCACATTTTTAAAGGCAAATGTCCTGAGCTTTTATGTTCTTACTTGTATATAACCTTCTTCATTATCACTCTGTTTTTCAATAGTGCTAAAACTGAATATAAGTTTTGTAAATATTTCTCTTCCTCAAGAATCAAAGAGTTAACATTACCATCTTTTGCATATGTGAAATAACTTTGTTTACTGTATGTAGAGAGCCTTCTTGGTTCGGTTCCAAGACTTGCCCAGCTAAAATGAAGGTATTCTTTTGGTTAGGCATATTTTCGAACAAAAGAGCAGGCTCATAAAACCAATAGTCTGGCACAAACATGACAGATTACCAGAGACTTACCTTTTGAGGACAAATATTATGTTCACGGCTTCTGCAGAGGCGTACAATATTAGTTTATGCAATGTAAGTGTGTAAGCACTGTATTGTACTTTGTTGACAATTTCTCACCACCGACAATGTTGCCATAGTTCTTCTGTTATAGAACTAAACCTTAGCTATTAGTTACCATACAATCTCCAGTGATATAGTTCTTATAACTATCCACCTTGCAAAATGAGCCCATCAACGTTGCCAACAGTGCAAAAACTGGCCATACGCGGCAACGCCGCGAACATTTCTAGTCATTATGTATTGTGGTAGGATTGTAGTTTGGACCTTTTTATTCTTCGATTTTAATTAGAGTTATCCATACGGATTTAATTTGGACATTAACCCATTATCACGTCTATTTTGTTGCAGGGAAACTTGGGCAACGCATACGTTCTTACCACGTCTGGACATCGTCTGGACATAGGAACAACAGGATATGTTCAGCATCATGTTTTGTATGATGAAACTTTACGATGCTTTAAAGAAGGGAATGTGTGTAACTTATTTTTCCATTGTCAATAAAATTTCTTCTCTGATTTAGGTGGTGAAAGAAGGGAAATCTGAATGGATTGCTGATGATGGTATCATCATGGAATCCAGAGGAGAAACAAGAGGAATCTGCTGGTGCCTGTATTTTTTTTAGAAGCACTGTCGCCTGTACGTAGGCCCGTGAACGGAGCTTTCGATGCTTCATCTAGGCCCGATCGGCCCATGTGATCGATTGGGCTTCTCGACCATGGGCCGAAATAATACGGGTGATGTTGTGTATTGCCTCCCTTTCCAGTCGAGTCCAAAGCCGAAAGAGGAAGGATGGTGATCTGAAAAACAAAATAAAACTGTAAGCACAAGGCATCCATTAATTTGCTCTTACATATTTTTCTTGTTGTGTTGAGAAGTGAAACATTTGACCAAATATGCAAATATAACATTAGATCGGTGGCCGAATATACTTTTAGTAATAAACTTACGTAGAATTATTATTTTTTATATACCTAGTTAAATTTTAAAAATGTTTGACTTCTTAGTAATTAAGGTAGATGTATGTTTATTTGGGGAGAAAGAGAGGGAGAACATAATAATCACCACAGCAAATGGCATGACAGCGATGATGTTGCGTCTGTTATCAACCAGGGAAAGTGATGGAATGGGACGACGATCGAATCGATGCATCTGGTACCTCTTGGACGCTACTACACCGATCGATCGAGAATGTCGCGTTGCTATCGGCCATCTCAGCTCCCGTGTGAAATCTTAGCCTGGATTCCTCGCCTGATCCTTAGCGCGACGCGACAGCAACCATTGTCGCCGCTTTTCCCTTACAGGTCTCCTTCAGGATGGGGGCACCGCCTGCACTTGTTCCTTTCCGTGTCACATAACCATCGGACAGAAACTGAAGCTAGAGACTGACGCTATATATCCGATCCGCTCATTGTGCAGCCGCACTTAACTCCCTGTTCATCACCTGTTGGCTGTTGTTGCTTGACAGTCAGCGCTTGTACGCTACGGCACGGGTCAGTCACACTCAGTGTCCACAATTGCATGCGCCCATGATCCCATGCCGGCCCATGGGCCAGTATGCATGTGTTGGGGCCTTGCGGGGAGATGTGAAGCAGCAGCCACAGCAGGCAGCAGCTGCAGTGAAAAGGGCGTCATCGTGGCGCTCGGTGGTGTGCTACAAGCGAAGGGACGAAGCGGCGACGGACCGACCGGCAGGCAACGCCGCCACTGTTGCTATCCCGCGGCGCCTGGGCTCTGCGCTTTCGAATTTCCATGCGCGGGGCATGCAAAGCCTGCGGTGTGGCGCCCTTGTGTGGCTGTGAGCCTGTGACTGGCTGGCCATGGCAACTGGCAAGCCAGACCAGACAGCCATGCAATGCAGGCGAGGCGCGCGCACAGCTCAAAAGCGAGCGTTTCATGCATGCAATAGAAAAGGGAGGGAAGGTGCAGCAGTCATGCAGGCGCTTGTTGGAAGGAGACGATCAGCCTGCAGGAAAGCAGCGGGCGCATGCATGCACGCATAGTATGCTCCGCTGCTGCTGCTGCTGAGTTCTGCGCCTGTCCGGCCTGCCTCTGCCCCTGCGCCGGACATCATAGCGATCACCGGTAATGCATGGAGTAACTATGCTATGCATGCATGTCCCGGCACTGTGTATGTGCAAGTGCTTCGCTTAACATGCATGCATGCCATGCCTTCGTCTGATGTTGGAAAAGGGTTCAGTTCCTCCTGCGCCCGGCGGGCCGTACTTCACTGATCGATCACTGGTCATGCTTTGTTCTTTCTCTTGTTTGATTCTGAACTATTTTAATTGATGAGGATCGGATCCATCCATGATCTGTTTGCCAGCAGTGACTTGGGCACAGCCGAGGCAAGCCGCCAAGATGCCTTGGGCGGGCACCCTTTTGGCCCCTTCACTAACCTCGCCGTCGACCTTCATCATCCTCGCTAAGGTCTTCCCAGGCCGGTCAACTGAAATCGTACATGTATCTACATGCATACTCCCTCTGTCCCATAGAGTTCGTCGTTTTTGACTTTTGAACTTCATGTTTGACCATCCGTCTTATTCAAAATATTTATGCAAATCATAAAATAAATTAATCAATATTCAAGTATCTTCATTGATAAAATATGTCATAACAAAATAAATTATATTTGTGCAAAAAATTTGAATAAGACAAAATCGATCGAAGATTCAAGACATAAGGGGTGACAAACTTAATGGGACGGGGGGAGTATATGGTTAGTGTCATAACATCGTAATCAATTTTGGAGGGGGCTGTTCTAGCTAGTACATGCAGGAATCAGGATCGAGTGCTACTGCTAGCACACACGGGAGACAGGCTGTCCACTGCATACATATTTCTTTCGTCTTGCTCTAGCGTGCTCCAATAATTTCCTGACGGGAAAAGGGTTAAATGATCCGAGAGGACCACGTACCGCTATAGACAGGGCCCACGTGTCAGGTCCAGGCAAGCCTTTGGAAGATGGGCCCACTTCTCCAGCTACGGCCCAAGCGACGGACGTGGCTGCTGGTATGGATCGATATCGATGGCATCTTCTATAGCTTCGAGTGGTTGCCTGCCCGTCTTTCTGATGAACCTTCGTTTTCACAGCTGTACGTATTTTCGAACAGTTTTTCTTTTTATTGCTTCGTCGTCGTCTTCACAAAATCTGACTGGAGATGGATCGGCACCTTTTTGTTACTCGCTCCGATCCTGCGCACATCCGCATCCGCGGCATAAGCTTTCTCAACTCTGTGTCAATTTGGTTTTGGGCCGCGGCAACAGCCTAGGAGCCCTAAGACACCAGCGTTTCATGAGGAACTTCATAGTCAGTAATGCTTCCATTCTTCAAATTAGTGGTAGAGAACAGTGAAACCTTGAACTAACACGAGAGAAATGACTCTAATATTTTCACAAAAAAGAACTGAGAGGGATAGGCCCCCCACCGTATTACATTAAGAAGAAAGAGATTCATCCCGATCCCAAAAAAAACCCCGTACCGGAGCCAGCGAGAGGATTTTTATTGCCCCCAACCGAAATTTGCTCCCACCGAGAATCGACCCTCTAGATTGTCAAGTTGGCTGGGGTAACCAACCGAACCCAACATTCTTTGGCACTCTAATATTTTCATTGATGCACTTTGGATAAAACATTATTTGTATACAACAATGCTTACATAAATGACTGGGGATACTCCCTTCGTATAGGAAAAAAAAGTCGTTTAGGACAGAGATACGGTCTCCAAAGCACAGCTTTGACTTCTTTTTTTCTATAAAAATATTTATTTGAAAGTTCTATATAATTTATCATGTGCCACCGCCGACACGTCTTCCTCCCCCGATCTCTCGATTCGTGTGGCTCGGACCACGCGGCCCACCTACACGGCGACGAGAGATCTACGCGCATCTTGCGCTGTGCTCACCTCCACTGGCGAGCAGTCCGAACCCCAAACCCCTAGCATTTTGTCTTACCTCCATGTTCCATGTGCTGAACCCCCTTCATTTCGTTTAACTCCATGTTCCATGTGCTGGAGTGACATGTTCGTCGGATAGCAGCCGATGGCTCAGTACTGGTTCTCCCTAGGTGTCAAGTCATCACCTACACAAAGGCATGAGTTCTTAGTGCCGGTCCCAAAGAGCATTTATCTAATCTCATCACAATAGGTCTATAGGTTATTGTTTAGCAGTTTTAGAAGAAAAATATGCTTTTATGTTAAATCCTATTGATTCTTAAACAGGGGGATCAATTTTGGGGTTTTAACACAGATGTTTCTTGAACAAATGTTTTGTCTAGATTTGTAATGCATTTTAGTTTTAATTTCTTAATCCTTTATATGGAACAAAAGAGGTGTGGAGTCATGACTGCCATTTAGTAATAAACGGGGAATAGTTTTAATTTCTGAAACAAGTGTGGATGGTCAATCAAACATCATACTAGTTTTCTTTATTTTTTTTAAAAAATAGTTTGCATATTTAGTTTTAATGTAAATTATTTGTGATGACATGGGATTTACATATATTTTGCTTGTGCGGTTGTATATCATGAGATGTTTTGTATTGTTATAGCAACGCACGGGCACTCAACTAAGTATAATACAAGACTATTGTATAAGTCTTGTATTAAGAAAATGAAAGAGTCATTGTATAAGTGTTTATTCAAGAAATGGAAGATGGAAGAGTCAGAACAACTATCAAATATAAGGTGATAGCACAAAAACTCGTGGTGAAGTATTACTTTGTGCAGGGAGAAGAACATAGAAGAGAAAAAATATATGCTGCAAAAAAGTTCTACGCTCTATAATTAAAGGGAAAAGTATATGATGCAAATATGGACGAGAAGTGTTTTGACAGTATTGAAGGTAAATTTTCTTTTTTAAAACCTTTAGAAAAAATAAATAATATTTATTTAATATAAATACGAATAATTTTGTAGTAGAAGCACTCGTGCATACAAGAAGTTGAGGAGCCTTTCTAGCCTTTGGTTTGGCAATTTGCTCGGGAGCTCAAATATGTGACATTTTTGTTAAATATGAAATGTAAACAAACAATGATTGAGAGAACCTGTGTTTGCACGGAGGCGACGAACAACAAAGTCGAAGAGGCGTCACGAAAGGACTATGGCCATTACAATGGGGAACATGGGATGAACACAAGGCCTAAGGCACTCAAAGATGCCGTGACATTGTCCATGATAGACGTGGATAGGGCCACGAAAAAGTCCATCGGCATGGTGAAGAGCGAAGAATAGTCCACGAACAACATGCGGAGGAGTGGTTGAGAGACATCCAACGTCGTTCTTGTATTCCACTTCATGAGCCGTGTTGATAACGTGTTGAATGTGAAATGTAAATGAGCAATTATTGCGAGAACTATATGTGTTTTATTGATGTCTATGAATATATACAAATGAAGGGGTGTGTCCATATGGACACAATCTTTCGAGAAAAGGTGTCGGTATAGAGGAAACCAACTATTCGCTAGAACAATCGACTAACAAAGGGACATGCTCCTTATTCTCGGTGGATGAGATTGCCATCTAAATAGTGACTGTTGAGAATAGACACTATTTCATAACAACTTTCAACCTTTTGGAGAAAATGTCAAGTGAGAATATGAATTTCAAGATCTATTTTGATTCTAAGTGGTGGGTTGATCTCATGGGAAAAAGTTTCTAATTAGGCTCACAAGCATATCCGGAAATTTGGTGCTATATGAAATTTGTTTGAACCAAATTTCCTTTTTGCCACAATTTTCGCAGAGCTTTGAGTCTGTAATTAATAGGCCTAGCCGGTTCCAAATCGTCCAAGGTGGCTTTCTAGGAAGATTTATGCAGAAGAGTCAATCAGGCCCATTTTGCTAAGAGATTTTTGTTTCTCTTGTGTTTTTCATTGTTTATGGTTCTGGTGGCTTTCTCTAAGGTATTTGGAAGTTAATTATCTAATTAGTAGTTGTCCTGTGTGACTTTGGCTTGGAGATTTTGGGATTGTGAGCACTTTGGGTTACATGGGGATACAATTTCTCTATTTTCTCGACATATAAAGTTGATTTGGCTACCATTCACCTCCTCTTTTTACAGTCTTATTGTACATTGCCAACACATGTTTAGATATTTGGTCTGAACCACGAAATGGTGCATCTTGAGATAGGTGCATCTGAAGACCATGATCTGTTCAAAACTTTTATTCACCTCGACACAAGATTAGTGATGAAGTAATGTGACGCATCCCTTCCTATTAGAACTCCATCTAGGTTTTGAGGCCCAAACCTAAAAACCGTTCACCTATGGCTTTAGGACCAAACCACAAAACCCCCTGGAGAAGTGTATCAACTACACCTCCTCACGATCTCAACACATGTTCAAGTCCTCCAGCGCTTCGGTTAACTTGACTTGGTCAACTAATGTCTTGACTTGACTAATACGGTCTACTCCTCCACACGTACTCTTACTCGTCGATGTATCCAAGTGTCAGCCACCCACGATCAGTCTTGCGTCCTCCTTGGTCCCTCGGTAGAAACCTTATGTCCATCGTTCACTGCTCCTAGTCCATCGACACGACATCTTCCTCTACTTGCCTTCTTCATTGTTGTCGACTGTCTCAGTGCTCCACACCTGTGCACCAACACACCCAAGCGACATATTGCCCTCACACTCACTCGATCCATGGTTTGTCTCCACACTCAACCAAAGCCAATCATATCCTGACAACCACTCATCTGTACTCGATACATACTAGCAAACATCAACCATATGTTCGTTGAGCGACGTCTAAGAGCCAGTTTAAGAAGCTACTGAAGCTAGGTTAAAACTAGCTAGTTCCTCATCACCGAGTAGTGCCACCTTGATTAAAAAAAAAGGGTAGTGCCACCTCATCGTGCTACTTAATTACCGGGATTAGTCTGCTTTTGCGTTAAGAAGAAAATAAGTTCGGTTGACTTTTCAAAACGCACAACAGTAAGAACTTGCATATTACTTTTTTCTTTACACGTAATAAGTACTCACGTGTACGATATATAATTTAATAGTTACTGCACCGGCACAACAGACAATTTACCAAGCCATGCATGCAGCAGCCACAACCCTGCAAGCATATGGGGTTCACAAAGACAAGTCAGAGACATAAATAATTTTTGAAGCTGCATGTGTAGCATTTTAATTTTACTGTACAACTACATACTACCCCACATAAACAAAAATCGACACCCTTCGTCTAATATAATCTTTTCTACAAATATATCTTAAATTATTGTGCAATTAGGAAGGACAATGATTGAACGAGAAATACCATATAACATATAAGGCCAGTCTTAGTAGAGTTTCATCGGTGATTTCAAACACATTAAATAGAGGATGACAGAAAGAGGCTTTTTGCATGAAAGTGGAAGGAGAGAGAGAGCTAAAAGGGATACATTTCCTCCCCATGAAATGTTTGAGAGTTGTTTCCAAAATGTTGGAAAGCTGAGAGGCTCTCCTTCGTTTCATCGTGTGACTTCTTGCAGTGAAATGATGCATTGAGAGACATACCTGTTCATGATAAGTTTCGCTCCTTTGAAAACTATAAAGTGAAATCATACATTGAGACCATCCTAAGTGAAAGCTAAAAGCTACACAAGTTGCTTCTCATGGAACTATATATACGTACAACACACAATTTCATATGAATCAATTCAATACGGCTTCTACGATCGGTGCGCTGATTCGATGATGAATCAACACAATGCATCACTGCAAAACGGCCGGCTTACATGCATGCATGCAGAATGATAACTGCGTTTGAATTATCAACCAGTCACTGTACGTCATCAAATTTGGCGTGTGGACCTACCGCGTGCACTGTGTATAGCAGATGCTGGTGTAGTAGTACGTGAGAACGCTCATGCTCCTGAGAACGAGCGACGAGTTGCTGCCACTTAATTACAGGCCTATCTTACGTACACAAAAGCCTTGTGACTACGGTCCGTATATTTAAGGCAACGAAAGGCGAAAATAAAAGAAACTTCGATCCAGCAGATGTCCTATTTCATCATCTCGAAAAGGATGAACAACTGTACGTGTAAGCCTTTCATCCTCTTAAAATCATTCTGTATCCAAGTGCTGGGACAAACATGGAACTATATATTGTTAATTATAGTAAATAAGCAAAGGGAAACAAACTATATATCACCTTAATTTCATAGAGTTTTGAATTTGAATGCACCGTATGTTTCATCAAGTATCTTGTACCTTATGTCGAGGAATTGAGCTAGGTTGCAATTTGGAATTTATTACATTCTGCCTATCTTTAATTGGCCTATCTTTAATTTGTTTGAAATTTATTACATTCGGAATTATTTCATGTATACATCCTAATTTAATATAAGATTACAAAGTTGAGGAAACAAAGAATAAAACATAATATAATGGTTCCTTGGTGTATTAAATTGAATGCTACTTCCATATTGTCCGAAAAATGGGTCATTGGTATGAAATTCATCCTCTCACATTTTCAGCTAGTTTTGATTTTTGAAATATAACATCAAGACCAAATCAAAATCGACAAACAGTTATTGAAATTGATAAATATTTTACATGTCCTATCATTGTGTAGCTAAGAAAATTTACTATATACTGAAATAAAATGGTAGATTAACACAACCAAGCAATCAGATATGCTACAAAAAGGAATCAATAGGACAAATGAAAAAAATGCAAACATAGTCACTGAAAGTTTGGTGGTAATCATGTTTCTAGAAGGAAGACGATATGCCAAAATACTATGGCTGACTACTATCCTAATGTTAGTTATCCGCAGCAAGTGTATCTAACAAAAACGAAGATAAATGTTATAGTTATAGAAAAAGGATATAATTTACACGATCTCGTCACCAAGCACTAGTAAGAACACATCATTAAAAAACTTCAGCGATCTTCCAGTCTACTTGATTTTGAATTAAATGTGCACGCCTAATCTAATCAAGCACGCATATTCTCCATCTTAAAAGGGATACCATATCTTTGAATCTATGATAAATCATTTAGTTGTGCAGCTGCATGGTATATTGTCTATAAAAGCTCCTGATCAGCTGAAACCCGTCCTTGAAGCACGGACTATATAGTGGTCGTGCATGTAACAATAAGACTTCTTTACAAATAGGATGTTGACACAAACTTAGGCCCAATTTGGTTTTTAGCCTGCACATATCGATATCATATATGCAGCTTGCAGTTTGTTAAAATCTATAAGTTGAATTTAAGAACTCCCAGATTATAAGCAAAGCAATTTGTAACAATGCATGGGCTAAGATTGTACAATCCAACAATTATTGCTTTCCCAACATGTTAATGGTAACAATATGCAAACAAAAACAAATAGGACCTTAATGTGTAATATTAAGTAAATACACAATGTTAGTAATAATGACAATATACTTAAAAGCTTTAGCCTCTTGTATGTTAATTATTAGTCCATTAGAGCTAGCTATACAGTTTTCTTCAGAAATGTAATGCATAGAATGATTTCCACAGCGATGAAACTGTCAATGAATTTGTCAAAATAAATAGATATCAATATTCCTCAGCATTTCAAGCTGTATAGATTCATGTCATCCATCTCATCTTTATTTAGTATATGTACCATATCTTGCATGTAGATGTGGTTATGTTCTTTATATGAGCACCAAAATTCAGTCCTTTCTCTATGAATATGGAGATTATGCAATAACTGGCCTGACCATTCAGTCATCTATTAGGTCTAACATATGAAAATGACAGTTAATTAATGACCAATGCGTTCTACAAAAATGGCAGTGAGGTGCAACTTATGCTTGAACAATTAACGAACTTAGCTATTCATCTCAATGTATGCTCCTTGCTAAACGCCAGAAATATGCTGGTTAAAAGCCTTAATATATTTCGCCTCTAAGTTACACAAGTCTTTCAAATTTTTGTTTCCCACAAATGTAGTTCTATGGACTTTCCATATACTTTGTAAGATAGAGGTCACAAGACGATGTGTTCTTCTTGAGATAATGCCCCGACTGAGAGCAGTAAGTTCAGAAAAGAAAGACGAATTGAACAACTATACGCAAAGGGAAGAAAGAACGTATAACAAGAGCAGACACATGCATGCAGAGACTGCTCCTGGCTCTTCTTTTTTTTACCACCCCATAACTCTCCATTGCCTTTTCCAGCTTACAACGGACCAAAGGTACTTTTGTCAGTAGACACAGCATCTATACATGTCTATTCTAGCGTCACCAGTGCCAAAAGATCCCCCTCCTACACCTTACTAGTTAAGGATACCTATTGCTGAGCCGGGACGTGGCCTGTGCCTCCATTTGCTCCCAGGAAGCACACACGCCGCCGTACCTGCTACTCAATGCAGTGAAAGGCAAGAGGAAAAGAGACGGTGATGAAACAGGCCTGTCTCGCACACAAAGGACAAGAACACAGAACGCAGCCAAGGCTACTCCATCTCCATGAGAGATGTGCATATCGACGCAGCACTGTTGCTACTACTACAGCAACAGTAGTGTTAGTACTGAGAGGCTGGCCCTCTTCGTCTCTTCCCGAATAAATCGTCCATCAGACGTACAAAGAAGTTAAGGCCAGTGGCAATGCCTTCCCCTCTGGCTCACCTCTCCTTTACAGACTGCCAGGGCCATAAAGAACTCTTGGAGTCTATACCACTCAAGGCCCAGACAAACGAAATTACACGTGATTTAGCCCACGGCGGGGTTAATTTTCAGTTGACCAGTACGTAAAACCACAAGAGAAGTCTTCCATTTTGATTGTGCTGGTGCCTAATAATTGCCTACCATACGATGTACTACATTATGACATGATACACCATGGTATTCATATGTAGTATGGACAAAGAGTGAACAACAGTACAGAAAGTGGCAACCGGCAAAAGCACGAAAATGAAAACAAGAGTGCCAGCAGCACCAGCACTCATAATATAAACAAGAGATGATGAGCAGTACAGACGAAAGAAGATGAGAAATGATTCATCAGAATTTAAACAACTGACCTGCAAATGCTCCATAGGCTTTGCCTGCTGTAAGTCGTCGAGTGCTGCTAATGGACTGTCAATGTTGTTGTCTCACCATGGTTTCTGAGAACACTGCGGTTGCGACTCCAATCTAGGACGAGAACAGATCATACATATGATGCAAGAAAGACATAATATATATTGCACCGCATTCATGGTGCCAGGTATTCAGATCTTGGCAGTGATGCTGCGGAGAGTGCGAATTTGAACGTGTGTTATCATATGTGGGGACATAGGACAATCGGAATTGTCCAACCAAACTACATAAAGAGTGAAATGATACCTTCAGGATCGAGTCCAATCGCACGCAAAAAAAGGATAAAGCAATAGTAGGGAACAAAAAAACCGAGTCAGATTTGAAACCATATAAAAGCAATAATAATTGATTAATTCGCCTAACTTCTCTCTATATATATTGTCAAGCCAACAGAAGAATTTGAATGGCCGAAACAAAAATTGGAGAACAAAGTGTTAAGAAAACTAGTCTAGATCCTATCATCAAAAGTTATAATGGAGTCTCAAAAGGTGAAGAAGATGGTGAAGAACAGCAGACGGAAGGAAGAATTTTTCAACTTTCCTTTTTTTAGTCTCCTGATCGATCGAGGTCGCCAGGCCAGCTGATCGATCTTGCTCACAGATCGAGATCCAATGACGAATGCGCTTCTCTCTTGGAGGACGATGATGACGACGGCGACGAGGCTGCGGATGACTCAGCGCCAGGTGCACCGGCGCCCCCGCCGCGCTGAGGCGATTCGAAGAACCTCAATGGCCCCGGCCTTTGCCATCCCGGCATCCTCAGCGACAATGCGTTGGCGTCCTGGCTTGACTCGGCACTACTGCTGCCTGGTTGCGGGTTGTCGAGGTTGACCCCAAACAGGCGGACGCGCTTCGCGGCTGCCGTTGGGCTGTTGACGAGCGGCACCGAGTCGAGAACCATGGGCAGGCCGTGCGTGACGGCGGGGCTGCTGGGTTGCACCATCATAATGCTGTGCAGAGGCTGGGGCGGGGGCGGCGGCGGCGGCGGCTGCTGCAGCATGGACGCGCGCGGGGGCATGCCGGGTGAGCCGAAGAAGAGGAGCTGCCTGCCCGGTGCGGCGGCGGCGGCGGCGTTGATGTTGCGGAAGTCGAGGGCCTGGCGGAAGCGGTGGTGCTCGTAGAGTGTGGCGGGCGGCGCGGGCGGCATGAAGAAACCACCCGCGCCGCCGCCCCAGGGCCCAAGGGCGCCGTAGGGCGACGCGACGGGCGCCATCGGTAGCGGGAGCCTTGGCATCCGGTGCGGGTCGCGGGAGTCGGCGCGGCGCTTCCAGTCGATGAAGAGGCGGTCCCTTGCGGCCTCCCCGGAGCCGCGGCAGAAGGAGACGGTGTCCCCGGCGTCGAGGCGCTTCTCCTTGACGAAGCGGCTCCAGCCCTTGGTCATGACGTAGCTCTGGCTGCTGTTCCAGTAGGAGTAGCGGAAGCGCCAGAGCTTGCCGGCGCGGTCCTCGAAGCTGAGCAGGAGGCCCTTCTCGTTGGCCGCCGCGTCCAGCGGGAAGTACTTCTCCGCGTGCTGCTTCGGGATCACCAGCCGGTTGAGCTTCCCCACGTCGCTGGGCGTCACCACCTTGTCGAACATGTGCTCCTTCTCGATCACCTCCACGTCGTCGCCGCCGCCGCCGCCGCTCCCGGACGCCCCGGCGCCGTCGCTGGAGCGGAGGGCGGCAGCCGAACCCGAGGCCGCCGCTGCCACGGAAGGCGAGGACGACGTGGCGGCGGCGGCGGGTCCGGTGTCGGCCGTCGTCGCAGCCGCCGCTGTCATGAAGGGGATCTCGCGCGGGGACGCCTCCGCCTCGTCGTCCTCCTCCTCCTCCTCCTTCCTCCTCCTCGTCCTCCTCCTTGGAAAACCTACTCGAAGAGCTCGCGAAGTCCATCGCTAGCTAGCAAGCCAAGCGACGCCCTGGCCTCCTCCGCCTCAGCTCCCCGCGCTAGCTCTCGAGCGCGCGCCTGTCCCTGTTGCGGGCAGCGGCTTTGATGCGATGCGGTCCCCTGCGCGGCGGAGACTGGCTGGTTGCTTGCTGGGGGAGAGTGAAGAGGAGGCGGGGGATCTATCCGCGATGAGAGCCCAGCCTATCTATATCTACCACTCCTATCTGTCTGCCCCTCGCTCTCCCTCTACTTTCTCTCTCCTCTCGCTTGTGACTTGTGAGTGAATTTGACCCGGCTAGTTGGACGACGGCACGACCGATCGGGAGGGGAGGGGAAGCGATTCATCTGCCTTTGCCGTTGCCATTGACCTCCCACGCGCTCGGATCGATCGATCTCCTCCGAGCCGAGCGCGCGTCGGAGGAAGAGGGGGCAGCTAGCGCTGCTGGGAGGCCGGGATCGATGCGACGGAGAGAGAGTGCGTGGTAATGGTAGTAATTAAGTGCAGCGGTTGTTCGATCCTTCTCTCTCTACGATTAGTGGTGTTGCCAGGGGTAAAGCGAGCGAGCGAGCAGTGGGAAAGCTGCCGCGATTGTTGCAGCGCTGCGCTCCCACAACCACAAGGCGGGGGAGGGAGGCGTTCCATTTCAGCCCAGCCCAGAAGGGCGGCCGGGGAGACCCGGAGAGCTAGGCAGCAGGCATGCACTGACTGCCCTAGTAGATTCCTGGAAGGTGACCGGGCACAACCAACCGCTCGCAGTGTTGGACTACTAGTAGGAATGGTGCATTGCAGCATTATGCACTTCTTTTCTATTCTCAGACGAGTATTGTACAATTGATCAGTTGCAGACTCTTGGTGGAGTACCGTATTGCATGCAAGGTGATGGTCCTACTGCTACTAGCTTCCCTTTCAGTATTCTGTTTTCCGGTCTTACTGAATACTATCATTATACAGGCTGTGCACTGTTACCGATTGTGAGCAGCTGTATGCTAACCATAAATAATAATAATCGACCGATTCGATCTGATGAGAGATGAAATTTCATACAAACTGACAAAACTTCCAGTTGAAAAAAAACTTGTATTTTCGTTGCATTATAGTTATTTTTACGACGTCTCGATCCCGGCCCAGTTCACGTTGCCTGTGCATATACTGCATATACACGGGAACCCCCGTTGAACGAAACAGTCATGTGCATATACTAATACCGTATAAGTTATATAAACATACATAGTATATCTCCATAGCCAAAAGCCAATAATGACCGACCACGGATAAAAAAAACGGGCTGATGAATGTGAATTGCTCTGGTAGGTAGTTGAGAGAGCAGGTAATTAGGCAGGGGGAAAGTATGGCATGGTACTACAACTACTGCAGCCGCGGTGTAGCTTTGCAGAGGAGGATGGATGGCGCCATGGCGGGAGTAGTGTGGGGGCCACCCTATGAATCAACTGGTTGGGCTCATGTGAGCTCGTCCTTGTCATGATATGGGGATCAAGCAAGCATGCCAACCGCGAGAGACATGCTCCTAGCGATGATGCTTATGGATCGATCGAACCAAGAGATGAGCCAAAGGGAAGGCCATGTCTTTCCACCACACATCGCTCTCATCGCAGTGCAGTCGACGACGATAATCACATGTGCTGCGGTGCAGGACATGCATGTTGCGCAGCAATTTCTGCCCCCAACTCCCGTACTTGTAGGGTTCATGCTATGCTACCTAGTGGCAGCTAGCTACTCTGACCACACTAGTGATATCCTTTTCATGATTCCACTGGTAAATTTTTCAGAGATGGATGACCACAGAAAACTTGTGCTTTAATTGGTCAAGCATGTACATTCAAATATAATTACCATCAAGGGTCCGAATTAATATCCATTATTATTGATAGCTATAGTTGTGCGAGGCATGCCATCTATAACTCTTATATAGGAGATCCCCACTAACCATCCTTAAGGGAGTTCTCTAGCATCCGATTGGTCCAAGGGCGGTTATAAATGAAAACGTACCAAAACTAAATTGCAGTCTTGCCGTGGGTCGGCTTTTTGCCCGGCCGGTTCCCACCGTTTCGTCTCCGTTGGTCATGGCTCTTGCTCTACCTTATCCCCATCCACAACGGCGCCGTCGAGCGGCGGCCCCTTCCACTTCCTCCGCTCCGCTCTTCCCTCCCATTTTCACGTCGTCAATGAAGGTCTTGGGCCGCCATCCGTGGGTGGGTTCGCACGATCGGTGGGGTTGCCTTGCCTGGGAGGCCGGGATTCCCTCTCCCATCCACGCGGCTGCGGGCACGACCGAGGAGATGGAGATCCTCGCCTCGGCCTCGCGGTCGGGCGCGCCGCGGCGGCAGTGGCCGGAGCTTGCCACGCTGGATGGGCCCGCACGCCGCACGCACATCCGCCGCCCCGCGCATCGCTGCCGCCTCCGGCCGCCGCTGAGCTCCGGGTCCATGTGCGGCGACGCCGCTGGGTCGTCACGCCGACGACGACGCCCGGCACTCCCGCTATCTCCACCTCGATTGCTCACGCGCGGCCGCACGGTAAGGTCTCCGCAGGTGCCGTGGTTCCTCCGAGTCCACATTCTTCCCCGATCACATTAGGGCCCCAACTATTGTTTCCTCTAATCCTTCCGTTTTACGCCCCTTGAAGTACTTTCGATGGAATGTCAAGATGAGTTTACTTGATATTTTATTTTCCCATTCGGTCAGCGGTCGGCATCCTCCTCACGGTGCATAACAACGCTTTGCAAGATATCTAAAGTTTCTTATTGATTGAAGCTATATTGAGCGTCGAAGGGCTGATTAGGATTCTTTCACCAAAGTATCTTATTTTTGATGGGCGAGTTTCGAGTTCATCCCCTGTTGAATGATGAGTTCATCTCTTTCGATTCCGTCTAAACCTTCGAATGTTGTGGAGATGGAAGATATGTAAGCGAAATAGTTACACGTTGAAGTCCGGAGCATTATTGATATTTTATTACAACTGAATTTTGGAATCCAATGATCAGATCAGCACCTCTCCTTTAATGTATGGTATGAAGGCTTTTTTCTCAGATTCCTATATAGAGATACGATGTGCTCTTAAAAAGGTAGTACTCTTGAATCGGTGTTACAAAGATTTTGATTCCATGTGGCATGTCTAACTACATGTCCTGTAATGACGCTCTCGAGAAAAAGAAACTTTAGATATACCGCAATCCATGTGACACTTACATTACGCTTCATTTTCGGGGGTACATTTATTCAGGGTTTCAAATCCAGTTATGGCAAAGTTCAACCAGCCAATACGTTCGCTTAACGTGCCCAGGTAAATTATCTAGGTGTATTACGGATTACGCCATGACATCAGTATCACCTACCATGAATTTTTAAGCTTATGCCAAACATCTTCATATACGGTTTGTGTTCCGTTGGGTTGAGTTATGACAACCTTTTCATATATTCATGACACAAATTATATGAGTTCACGATTTGCCTTCTAACTAATTTGCAAAACTCATAGATATACCTTCTAACCGATTTGCCCGACGTGTGGTATTACCTAACCATAACTCCAAATAGCTATATCCATTTCTTCACACTAAATAGGACTTCTCCCTTCCCGGTACATTTTTTTAAAACGCATAGATAGCGGATGAAATCTCAAGGTACACTCGACAATAAACAGTATAATACTTGAATAGTTAATACCACAATAAAGCTTGACCTTATTAGTATTAGTAACGACAATCTTGGATATCATGCACACTTGATCCGATAAATAGCCTTTTAATTTAGTACCATATAGGATCAAAATACATTACACCTTCTGTCAATGCTAGACCACTATTGCTTTTTACAGTCATCACAATGAGGCCATTCATTTTTTGTTACATTAATCTATAATGATATTACACCAATATCCTTTCTAATTCTTTTTACGACACATATCATTTTCAAATAAATGAAGGCGATGCATTGATTTGTTTCATTCATGACAACTACTGAAAATACAACGTTGGTTCTTCCATTTTTCCAGCAGCTCGCATCCACAAGAGAACCTAAATAATACTCGGTGACTCCAATAACTCCGCAACCAACGAGAACGACTCAACATTACCCGGGTCATCCCAATAGATCCTAAAGGTCCATCTATTTGAAACAATATGACCATCAACATCCAAGGAAAGGTAAATAATTCTATACATCATCTCCGAGATAACTTTAGCATTATTTCCAAATTCATTGAGAATGTTGACCCTCATAGATTTCATCGTGTACCTCGGTTTGCACCAGCTACGGTTGATGATCATACCTTACTTTCGACTATATAGCACAAGTCCTGAAACCTCGCAGGGGATTTCAATCAGCTAGACCTTCAGGAAACTAATGTATTAGGTAGTCAAGGGGTTATGTCGCTAGCTACATTCAGAATTCAGTAGAGATAACAAACTGGATTGGTCATGACAAAATTTGGGTAAAATTGTTTAAATTGATAGAAACCTTTGAGATAGCCCCGTCCATTCCACCGAATCTCATCGAAGGAACCTCATATAGTCTTATCTTTCCAACAAAAAAAAAAAAAAGACATACATAATGTCCATCATCTTGGTGGTGGTGTCATGGTATGTGTTGTTTTCATTAAATACCACACTAATTAGTCACTATTTGTATCGGAGTATTAATACTACAAGAATGAGTCATTGTTAGTATCAGTGTCAAAGCGATTAGTTTTTTCATATCCATATGCCTACAATTCCATATTCTGCAGCTACCGAGAAAATACCT
Organism: Hyparrhenia diplandra; assembly: GCA_015847255.1. Classification (NCBI taxonomy): domain Eukaryota; kingdom Viridiplantae; phylum Streptophyta; class Magnoliopsida; order Poales; family Poaceae; genus Hyparrhenia; species Hyparrhenia diplandra. Next base: position 70,677 of record JADLZK010003141.1, read on the forward strand.
TCTCCTTTGTAAGTACTTTTTCAGAGTCCTTTGCAATGAAACGCCATAAATTATTGTCTTTGTCAAGTCCGACCATCATCTTTTTCTGATTTAGACACCGTCTCGTTCTTCTCGACTATCATGCTATTACCTATTCCCCTTTGTATCATCGACATGCCATAGACCCATACTTCTTGGTTCTCGTAAAGATTCATTTAATTTATTCATAACATATGAATTCAAGGGGCCTTGCTTACGTGCAAAACAAAATTTGACATGGTTGTTAGCACTAGCGACAATTTGTTCGAATTGATGTGGGGTTGTGTATTCTTATTTGTTCAGAAATTGCTGAGTTTTTGTGACACGGCCGGTGTGTAACTCCTGATGGCGAAGATGGGGCTGGGTGTAGTGTAGGCAAAGGTTGTCGATTATGTAGCGATCATGTTTCAAACTGAACACGGGTGGGAAGACTTCATTGTGTATATCGATAAAAACTTGCAATGTAGGTCTCGGTGGATGGAAATTTATTCAGCCACTAGAAATCGTAGAAACGCAGCTGATATGTCTCCGTGAGAGTTCGTTTTTTTAGGGATAGGTACCATTGACGAAAGAGTAATTTTATATCCAAATTTCTTAGAAAAAGAAGTCATTTTCTTTTGAAAAAGTGCATTTCGTTAAAAAATCCAGCTAATGTATATGTCTATAACATGTTCACATTTCACCAAATTTGCTGCAGCTCAAATACAAAAAGAAGACTTGATCTTAACCAAGAGAATCTGGATGATCCTCAAGCAAAACAGTCAAAGAAACACTGAGAGGTACTTTTAAAGAAATATTAGAAAAATAAAGCTTCTAACAATATATCAAATGTAATATCTAACGCCTATTATGTACATCCTATTAATGCAGGTACTCAACATGACCCATGGAGAGCGAATAAATAAGGAACTTCAACAGCAGCACGTGCAGTCTTTATAAATATTAGTTTTTCGCCAGACAACCGTTTCAAATAATTCGGTTTCAAAAGAACTCGGCCCTGCACCCTGAATAAATTACTGTTAACACTAAATGCACTGTTATCAATATCTAAACTATTTATTATAATGATTGCATTGTTCTGTGAAAATCTATACTCCCTCCATATTGAAAAGGAAGTCGTTTAGGACATCGACACGTCTCCAAAGTGCAACTTTGACTTCTCTTTTCTATCAAAATATTTATTAAAAAATTATATATGTATACTTTTATGAAAGTATTTTTTAAGACAAATCTATTGATATGATTTTCACATTTCAAAACTCAACGACTTAAAAGTTATTAATCATTTATGTTCCCAATGTTTGACCAAGCCTTTTCCAAAACGACTTCCTTTTCAATATGGGGAGTATTGGTAATTGCCCTTTAAATAATAAGCTCATGTCCTTATCGCCAAGAAATTCAATCATGGAAAATTTATCTTATAATCATTGCATTTTCTTAATTCCGCGGCAACGCGGGTGGGATTCCCCTAGTTATATATAACTCGCGCTACTTATTTCGTTGTTCGGCTTGTGGGGATCACGAAAATGCTACATAAAACCTTGGCTATCATTTACTACTATGTACCTAGCTATACGTTACATAACAAAATTGATTTAAGAAAAAGTCAAATCAACTTATAATTTGGAACAGAGAGGGAGTGACATATTTAAAAGAGGGAGTGACATATTTAAAACATATCAGGCTTGTTTAGTTAATATTTTCTCACCTTGTTTTTTTAAGTAAAATAATCTAACAATAGTCATGCTTTATTTTCACCTTGCTTCAACTTTCTTAGCTAGACTAGAAGTGGTCATGAAGACTTTTCCTATGAAATGTGTGATTATTAGACATGGTTCTATCAATATCATCAAATGTTTCCTTGATGATATTGATAGAACCATGTCCCTTTAATGTGAATTGGCTTGTAGTCGTCCAAGTGGTAGCGGCGTTCCCGTCGACGATGAGGCGTCAATGGTGACTTCGGGAATCTCTAGATCTGCCGGCACGCAGTCCTTCGGTGGTGCACATAGAGGTAGGGTTTGTGTAATTCTAAAAAAGTTTCCCTTTAATGAAATAGATGCCGCACGTTTTTTTAAGGGAAAATAAAAGGAAATTGTCGGTGATTTCCGTATCCATCCATCAATTACGCCATGATAGACAAGGCATGGAAACCAAACACATACATACATCATGAAACCAGAGAGCCAGCATTATTGATGAAAAGGTCATTTGGGGGGGGGGGTAAGAGATCAGACATGCATGCATGGCAGATAGTGCGCGAAAAGATTAGTAGTAATAAGCTCATTCATATACTACCATAATGCTTACAAGTGCTTTTCCTCCAGAAAAGAGATTTAGATGGAGCGTACATAAATGTAAATTCGTCTACGGAATATTATAGTGTTTATTGAGTGGAGGTAATGATTGATACGTGTATGGTGCATGGACCCAGTTTACAAGATGAGTGAGGTGTCCTGGCGTGAGGCTTCCCCGAGACAAAAAGGCCAGTAGGGTTCTAGAGACCTTCAACCAGCAAAGTATCCGTCCATCCATCCATCCATCGAGCCGAAGATGCCCTGCCTGCTGTGAGACAGGAGTGAAAGTAAAAAGTATCTGCACTTATTTTTATCTGTATGTAAACACGCCGTTGGAAATGTGGCGTGCACATACTGCCAGAGTACCATACCACGTCAAGCGTCCTCTCATGATGTGCGTGGCGCCGGCGCCCCAAATTTTTTAATCCAATCCCCCGGGAGGAGGGGAAAGGAGGAGAGGAGAGGGTTGTCGTTGTTGTTGGAGCAGCAGCAGTGCACTGCAGGGGAAAGCTACCAGGCGAGTCCCCAGTAGCCAGTTGGGGGAGTACTCGCTTCTATTGCGTCAATTGGCTGGACAGTACCTGTTCCCCTCCCTGACTGTCCCTCTCGCTCGTGGCCATTGGTGGATCCTCCTCTCAAGTCTAACATGTATGTAAGTGCTCATGCTTTGCACTAAACTAACAGCAACTGGTGGATCATGGCGCGCAGTTTGTAGCTGCTGATGGACATATAGTGGTTTTCAGCACGAAGTACTCGGAGAAAGATTTGCCTTTTTAAAAGAACACAAGGGGGCCAATAATTCAGCTTGCATGAGCACGCAGACACACCCACACAACACACAGTATCGATCGGTTTGGGCTTAGATTTTCTTAGCGCCCGCTTTCGGGGCATTTTTATTCATTTATGCCCGGAACGCCGGTGCAGCTAGTGTTGCTTACCGGCCGGCGGTGGCTAGCTCCACGGCAAGTCCGCATCCGTTAAGCATGCAAAGGCTTCTTACTTACACATGCATGCAAGTCGTCGGAGTATGCAAGTCGTCGGAGTTGGCTGATGCTGGCCCGCCGGCGAACCGAATAATGCACGAGGGAGGGAGAAAAAGGGGCCGGCCGGGCGGTCTTTGTTTGACTTTGCTGGATCGGAGAAGAATGGGCGGCGGCGGCGGCGGCACATTGCGGACGTGGTGCGCGTGCCCACGCCAGCTTCAGTTCCCGGAGAGCGAGAAAGCGAACGAAGAAGAAGGAACAGGAGGGGGAAAGAAAAAGCAAGCGCTCGAGTTGTATTTTCCCGACTAATCAGCACGCTGTGGATGACAATTACGCGAGTGATGCTGGTATGCAGCTTGACCAGCAAGATGCTGCATGCGATGCCCCATCCAAACACAAATAGGGCAAGTGCTGGGGAAAGCTAGTTTGTGCATGGCCCCTAGGCATATATGCACATCTGTAGGTTTGGCATACAAGGAGGATCCGTTATAAGGGGGTGTTCAGAACTGTTTCTTTCTACGTATTTTAGATCTGCTCCACATTTTGAACTAAACGGTTTTAGCTCCACACACTCGGTTTGATAAAAAAAAAAGATGAGAGCATCTAAAGGGGTGCTCTACAAACTTCAGGTTTTGTGGAGCTGCTCTTCAGTGAAGTTTGTAGAGCAGAGTTCATGGAGTAGTGTAAAATAACCACTAAAGTATCCATCGTCAGCTTCTTGGAACTGCCTAATTACCTGAACAGATGCATGTTGATGAGGATAGCTCAGAATTAGTACTCTTTCTGAAAATGTTGGGAGATATGATATGATTACACTGATGCAGGTAGCACAGTAATCAAAACGTACAGAAGGACCACTGAGAGCATGCGCAGTTTGTTTTCTTTGGAAACTCTGCTCAAAGTAGATTACTGACGACACTTTTTCCAGGGGTAGAAAAGCTGAACAAAAACAAAAAAAAAAGTAATTACATTCTTCTATCATGTGCCAAATTTGTGCTAGTTAATTTTCCCGCTGGTAAATTATTGGTGGTGCTGAGTTGTTCTCCGGTAGCCGGTAGGGGCGGCAGCAGTTTATCAACAGGTCAAGCTCAATAGGACATCTATTAGAAGTTTAGCACGTGCAGCTATCATGTCACTTCATTTTTTTCTCTTTGATTTCGACGTGCCCATCACGCAAAGCAATGCTACAGATCATCCCACGACGGCTGTCAATTTCCCTTTCAGTGCCAAGTTTTCTGCGAGATATATATATGTATAATAGGCCAAGCATCTTTTTGTGGTGAAACCGCAGCCCAGCACGCCACCACAATACTTCCAATTATAAGCAAACATCCGCGTCTTGGAGCAAGGCGTAAATAGTAAAATAAATTCCCATCACACATCGTCCGCATCAGAAAAGCTGTGCTTATTAATATATACATCTTCCTTCATTGTTTGTGATTGAACCATATATAACAGTTCTTATATATATAATTATAGTACTGTAACAATAATCAAGCTACATATATACATCCTTTGTATACCATCGACCCAGAGCAGGCTGTTCAACGCACTGCACTTAGCGACGACTAAGACCACTACTAATCCGTTGTCTTGTTGGTAGATTTAATTTCTAACTTAACAATACTACGTATTGGTAACGATGATAGGCCTAATCTTTCTTTTGTCAGGGTCTCACCAGCTCATCTTCATTTCTCCCAATACTCTGACTGCCAGTCGTTGCATTGCAGGTGAAGAAGTCTAGCCTGATATGTGATGCGGGACAAAGGAAAAATTAGGGCTGGTCTCGCAGGAGATCCAGCCGGTGCCGACAGTACACGTAGAGGCGCAGCTAGTAGGATGTAAGTATCAAGGAATCGATCAAAATCATTCCGCGCCTTTATAATTTGCATTGTCATCTATCCTCCCAACAGTTTTGGGGAGGCATGCAACTAGTGATAACTAATCTATATATGTAAACTGCTCGATCCGGCCGGCATATCTTGTTCGCAATCGACAAACAGCAGATTGATCGATCAAGTCATGCTTAAATACACTGATATAAACAGATTACGTGTCCTTTGATTATATATGGAGATTACAGACCGATAGCTGGTTCCTATGTATATTTTTGTGTGTTTTAGGTCATGCAACTACTATAAAAGCAACAGGTGTTGTGTCCTTTTCATCCTTCAGTTCTAGCTGGTACACTTCCATCGTATCTATTGATTAATTATTATTATTATTGGCTACCACTACTTGATGATCAATTTAATCACATCAGATAATTCTCTATGTAGTACTACGTATATAAAGTTTTCGTGCATGCACAGCATATATATTATATATTATTTACTTATAGGATTATATATTATAGTCCCTGTTTTTTGACTAGCCAATCAGATGCACTAATGACGAAGAGCCCAAATGTCGTTGGAGTTGGGATGGTGCTGGTCATAGTCAGAGCTGTCTGTTCTCAGGTCTCAGCTGCCTACCCATTGCAAACATGATCACACTGATTCCTTCTCAACACTTTTAATTTCATCCACAGGCCGTGCCGACGTTAAGGATTGGAGCGCAAATCCTGTCTCGGAGTAAGCATGATGGAGACAGTTCTGCTAAGCGGCCGTTGGCACCGCGTCAATACAAGGCCATTACCCAATTTTCTAAGACCAGTGGGCAATGTCATTTGTTATATATAAAGGTTGGTTCCCCTGTAGGACTTGTAAATGACAAATGCAAATCAGAGGGGTCGACTGCAAAAGGGCCCTCTCCAGTACGTGTAACCCCCAACTGATGAGACAAGAAGAAATTTTCTGCTCCATGTAAAATTAGAGAAATTTTCGTAGCTGGTTTCAAACAGGTACGCACAGGTGCCTGCCTAGTAAGGTCAATGCAGTGGTGGCAGGGATTCATTAATTGTTCCTCAAATGTTTCAGTAGATTCCAGACCGGACTTCCAACTTTGATCACATCAAACCATGAAATGTCCTCTACTTTTGGCCGATTGATGTGATCCGTTGGCATGCCTGAAAACGGCCTGCATCGATTCAGGGAGTCTGACAAACACAAAATTCCTGTAGTCAGAGCACACAATTCCCTCATTTGCAGTTATTAACAAACAAAAAAACGCCATCACAGATCACCTTTTCCTGGGCAGTCAGAGAATCTGACAACAAGCACAAATTCGGCTTAGCTTTCAACTGAATCGGTTTTTAGGCCAAGTTTACCTTAAGTTTACTGGATCAAAAAAATACACTATCAAGGCATATTTGATAAGGAATTCATTACCAAACTAATTCAATGACATAAATATTTAGTCTATTTTTTGTAATCTTTGTCAAAGATCGAGAAGTTTAACTTAAAACAAGTTAATGTTATATAATTTAAAAGGGAAGAAGTACAGAATTTACTCTATTATCTAAAAAAACATAATTTACTCTATAGTCTTGGTGACCTTGTTATAAATTACTCCCTCCATCCCAAATTATAAGTCATTTTGGTAAGTCACTTTGACTAAACCAAAGTGACTTATAATTTGGGATGGACTACAACAACCATCTATCTATCCAGTTGAACGAGGCCATCCCGATAGGTTGTAGTCATCATGAGGCCTAGTTTTTGTTTACCATTCTCTAAATTTCTTAGATTCCGGTCCCACCTGCTAATGACAACTATTACCACCTGGCAGCAACAGAGGCGCGGGCAGGGATGTTTGCTCCCTGAATAGTAGTAGTAGTACTACATGGCACCATATGAACATTTATATGACAAAAACACCCCCCGAAATAAATGACAACCAAATTTAGACCTGAAGTCAGGTACAAGCTTGCTTCTGTCTATATATTCAAGGAACCGAGTGATTTTTTTTTTTTTTTTCGAACTGGGGAGATTCCCCATTTCCATTAACGAATTAACGGAAATACATAGTTCTTAGGACCATTCTTAGAAAAGCAAAATAAGGTGGCTGATGCTACTCCTATCATCTCAAACAGAGAGATTAAATTTAATATCTCTGTTTACACTCAACTACCAAACGGCCAGGTAGGTCCCATCTTTTCTATTTTTAATAATTTATATGTCTACGTAGGAGCGACGTGGACGTCCACGTCAATGCCACGTTGGATGTCTGTGACCATATTGAGGTGTCAGTCATATATTTACAAATGAGTTGCCACACTACTCTATGACCAGCTAGCCGTCACAGTTGTATCACCCTTGCAATGGCCGTCACATATAGTATAATTCCGTGATGATTTCATAGAATGTCACCAAAAACGTCATGTAAAGCACCATTTTTTGTAGTGAAAGGATCGCCAAGAGCAACCAAGCCTAACATTAAACCCAAGGGGTTCAAAGGATTTACATCCAGCCAACAGTTTGTTGCAAGAAAACAACACATACTCCCCTTCGTCTCGTCCCAAAATGTTTGTCGCTTGCACTTCCTAAGAAATAATTTTTAAAAAATTATATATTAAATTTTTTAAATAATTATGGTACATAAGAATATCAATGGAAAGATCTTTGAATCCAGTTTTTTTAATAAATTTATTTAGAGATACAAATGTTGCACGTATTTTATACAAATCGAGTCAAACTTGTGGCACGAAAACCGTAAACGACGATCATTTTTGGGACAGAGGGAGTGGAGGACATGATCCCATCAGCTGGAAGAGCTTTCAAGTCACCATCCATATTCACCACAAAGGTCACGGTCCAGAATCACCACACAAGCCACCGTCCAGGATCACCAAAAGAGCCATCAATCACTGAGCGCTTCTTCATAATCATCTTCAGTTGTCATCTTGAGCACTCCATACCATCTTCTGTGCATCTTGTTTTTTCTTCTTGCTAACAATACCGGCAGTAATCTTCAACGTCGTCGTGATCCCTTCCTTGAGCGCCTCCTTGTTGCCACCCGTGTAGAGATTTGCCCAATAACCCATGAGCGAGCAAGCATAGCAAACAATATAAGCAGGATCCTTTATGATTTTCCCATTGAAGCATGCTTTGTTTCATGATTTCCAAATAGCCCAAAGCATAGCAGCAATGCCTAAAGAATGATATAGAATAAAAAACGAGTGATGATGCTAGCAAATTAAATTGCAGACGGCAGTGCTATAGTACCACACTGCATGCATGTTACCACTGTAGGAGAAGGAGCAATGAAGCTTTGCCATGTAGCTGTTGATGGCATGTCATGTTTGTCCCGTCCTAGTTGGTACTTCATGCGATTCTTGGATGCTTCCAAAGGCTTCTCCCACACATCACCTGAGGTTGTATATATTTCCAGGTGCATCGCATCTGACCGGTTATGATCGATCCTCTCAAGATTTTTTTTTTTTTTTTGAGAAACAAATTATAGGATATTATTTCTAGTACAGCTAAGGAAATAAATTAGGTACCAATAACTCCGATCATATAAGAATATGTCAATTACATTAAGATTTTGCCAAACATGAAAACTATAAACAATAAACTTTTTATGAGAGTTTTACGTTTAGAAAAGTGTGCAAAATACTTTACTAAAAATTTAATACATTAAGTATTTTTCCATAAAAATATATTCTGACAGGTGAAAAGTTTACTTGGGGGTGAGTACTAGACAGGCCAGAAAAATTCTTGGAACAGGAACTCCATGTACTCTATTAGAAATTTAATCCATTAAGATTTTGCCAAACATGACACTATAAACCCCTGTTCCGCTAGGCGCTCGCCTAGGCGGGATTCAGCGCGCCTAGGCGCTAGTCGACAGGGTACCGTGGAGCCTAGGGGGGTAGTCGGACCCCTAGGCGGGTGTCATGGGCGGCAGGCAGCCGCTTGGGGAGATGCATGGTCAGCACCTGCATGGGGAGTTAGGAACATGCAATGGCCAGCAGCCCGAGGAGCTTTAGAAGTGAATGGCTAGCATTAGGCGGCTGAGGTTTAGCTATTAATAGCAATTAAGCAGTTGAAAGGTTAGGCGGCTGAGGTTTCCCTTTCTCCATGGGCCTTTTTCCCTTTCTCCTTTTCATGACCCCTCATTTTCTCTCTTTTTTCTTTTCTTTTAAGTATTTATACATGATTATTCATCGCTTAGAAAAACGCCTAGCAACGCCTAGGCATGATTACTCCCGACTAGATGCTAGGCGGAGGGTAAGCGCCTAGAATCCGCCTAGCGCCTAGCGAAACAGGGCTATAAACAATAAACTTTTAATGGAGATCATTTTTCCACGAAATCAGCTCCGACAATAGGCAGAAGAATAGGTCCATAGTAATTTAAGGGATGGCTGAGTGTAAAATCACATATGCTGTTCTCTCAAAAAAGAAAAAATGGTTCTAGCTATAGCTACTGATGTAATCATCCATTTCCTTGGTGACATCACCATTATGGGGCAAATAAAACAACAGTTATTCATTTGAACAGATTACCGAGGTAGCATTAGTTTATGCCATAGTTTAGTGGCATGGGTAGGATTAGTTTAAGCCATAGTTTAGTGTCATGATTAGGGCCATACACATTGACCCTCACCAGCAAGTTGGAGCTTCTGTAAAAAATTAAACCTGAAAGGGCAGCACTGCGCGCAGCAGTGCAGCTGGGTTGCCTGACTGCGCGCGGCGCGCTGTTCCTCCCTTGGCAAGTTGCCCCTGCCCTGGTGGCTCCCTGAGCAACGGCAAAAGCCACCGCGCATAGGGACAACGCGGACGCCCAATGGGCATGGCGCCGCGCGATCGAGCTGAGCAGCACCTCGGATCTCTCCGGTCAGAGCGTGCTGGACACTTATCAAAATCGCGTTGGCGCTACCCAGTTTACATACTGCAAGTGGGGGCGCGAGCGCTATTAGCTACTTTCACATGTCGGCAAAAACAAAAACTGCGCATGTGCAGACGGTGAACCGGGCTAATTTTTACTACATGTACTATAGTTAACAAAGAGGCGGTGCCGGAGCTGCGTATCAAGCTGTAATGCCATTAGATTAGATGCCTACTCCCTCTCTCGATCCGTCCCAAGATATAAGGCGTAACTACTTTTTATTCTTGTCCCATGATATAAGACGTGCTCTCTCTAAAGGCACATATATCGATACAATGATACTAGTGTTGAGAGAGAGAATTAAATATGTTTTTTTTTTTTTGTCTTTGAACCCGAGGTAGTTACGCCTTATATTGTGGGACAGAGGGAGTAAGTATCTGGTCTGTGCCGACTTCAATTCCATGTTGTAGAGCAACTCCAGCAGGGCCCCTACTTAAGCCCCAATAGCTAAATATGGGGTCTCAGGCCAAAAAATCAGCTCCAGCAGAGCCCCTACCAGAGACCCCATTTTTGTTGGGCCAACAAAAATCATCCCACACCCAACAAATTTGTTTGGCCAACAACTCGGACCCCATCCTCCGCAGACGCGCATCGAACAACCTCCCCTGCCGCGGCTCCATCACGCGACCGCGACTCGCCGCGCCCGCCTCCTTCCCTCCCGCCGGCGACCGTGGACTCCCTCGGCGGCGGCGGCTGCCCCTCCCTTCCGGGCGAGGACAGACGGCGGCACCTCGCCGCAGATGGCGGCCATGGCAACCTACTTGCGGAGGTGGACAGCCATGGCGACCTGCTCGTGGTGGATGGGCGTGTTGGCTTCCTCCCCGACTGCGCGAGCGCGCGAGCACGCCTCCCGGCCCCTCTGCACAAGCCTGGCCCTTTGCGACCTCCAGGGAGAAGATCCCATCGGCCATGGCGCTCACTGCCCAGCCCTTGGTGACCTTCCCTCGCCGGCGCCTCTTGTCCGCTTCTACTTGGGCGAGCGCAAGGCGGGAGGGGCCTCCACTACACACCGGCAAGTGCAGCCCGCGCGACCACCGCCTCTCGCCTCCACTACGCCGGCCGAGACCTACGGTAGGGAGGAAGAAGAAGATAGAGTGAATGACAAGTGGGCCATGTTCGTCAGTGTCGGCTAAAATGAATTTGGGGGCTTGAGTTTAGGTGCTGCTGTTGGAGTGGAAGGAAAAAATTGGGGCAACAAAAATGGGGTGCAGCACCTAAATTGAAAGTAGGGGCTCTGGTTTTGGGGCTTCTGCTGGAGTTGCTCTTATCGAAACACTAAAATGCAGCACATGATGAAGGATTTTTGCCGGGTAAATTCATGTACTCATTTTGATACGCTGGAGTGACTGAGGGTGGTATATAGTACCAGCTCATGTCATATGTGCAAAATGACTGGCTTCTCAATGCCCTTTGGGCTAGCTATATATGATTGGTTAAAGAAAAGAGTTTTGGCCACTCTTTTAGTTTGAACGGATTTGCTTTATTTATTTTAAGTATAATGATCATGTGTAGGTTTCTTTTGGAGAAGATAATTTATATATTTTGGCCTCGCAGGATGATGGACCTTTCTTTGAACACAAGTATTCTGGACCAATAGGTTAGGTTTTCCGATTTTTTGAGGTACCAGGTATGTTCTAGCTAGACAAACTAATTAGTTAAGTTAACACCAGTCCAAGTCCATCTAACAATATGCTTTACGGACATATATATTGGTGTTTTAAGAATTTGAAAGAGAGTGGGATGAATTTTGGTGGATACAAATAAATAAAGTTGCTTTTATTTATGAATTGTTTTCTCTACTAGGTTGCAGCGCCGGTCCTATATATGATTTTGGGGACCCCCTCTGGAGAACTCGTCATGAAAGCCCCTCTCGACTATATATATCTTGTAATATACTTTAACATAACATGTTTGATAACTATCGAGAAACAATGTACACAAAAATGCAATTTATTTGTACTTCTAGAACTAATATGATTACCTTAAAGAAGAATGTATCCATTTCTTACCATAAAAATACTTCGTTGGGCATTTTTTTTTTTTTTATGCAATTTCTAATACCTAAATTAGAAGAAATCATGGCTAAATGACTACAAAGAACTATACAAATTAATTTGTATTAAAAATGAAGAAGGAAAAATACCAAGATTGCCAATAATGGAAGAACGGAGAACCAAGATGTTGTTCTCGTTGTGGAGCCTTGCGCCCTTGCCTCATCGCCGCTGTTCCATCTCCCCGCCGTGAAGGACTGAACATTGACCATCGCAAATCTTGATCTCGCGTTTCCGTTCTGTCTTGCCGCCGAGACGACGAGATCGCAAGTTGCGGACTCAGGACTTGCTGCGTGCAGGCTGGAAACAATATAGTTGCCTTGTGGAGTCCTGGTCGTGGGAAACAAAGAGGCAAAGAGCCAAAAAAAAAAAAAAAAAGGAGCCAACTGCCTAGTTGCTTTGCTTCCCACTGCTCTTTTAGGTTGGCCTCGTAGAAAAAAAAAAAAAAGGCGTAGCCGATGGGTTGGTTTCTCATAGACTATAGGCTATGGAGAGTTGCATACTTGGGCTTGGGCTCCTCCCCGGCCTAGGTCCTCGGCCGTCGCACACCCTACCCCGCCCCCTAAGAGCAAGTTTAATAAGCTTGGCTTATAGCCAAGCCAAGTCATCAAGAGATTAGTATAAGAGCTAACCTGTACAATGAACTTGTCTCTTCATCTATTCAAAATATTATTTTCTATTATTATGTAGGGCCCACACATTACTCATCGCATTCGTTTTTCACTCTCCAAACGAAGACGCGTGGTAGCGAGCATAGGTGGTGGCGGGGCCCTTGAACATGGGGAGCAGCGCAAGCGCTCGGCGCTGCATGCGTCGCCAAGCCCCTTCTATGTCCTCTGTTGTCTCTCCTCCACCTAGACATTTGCTGATGTGTCTTGCCTATAAGCCAAGTTGAGGTGTATTATTGTCCTGCTCTAAGGCCGGCCCTGACTAATTGCATTTTTTTCTTCCTAATTTCAAACCTGCTGCAATTTCTAAGAACAGCGGCTTTTACTGCTCTGGTTGCTTCAAGCTCAATCATATCGATCAATGGATTATTGCTGCCAGTTGATGCCACCGGCCTAATAACAAGAGTGGTTAGGGTGGGGAAAACAAAGCTCGTGAAAGTGAAGATCTATCGTTTGTAGCTGCAGAACCCGAGGGTATAGCCGTATAGGGCTCGTTAAGCACAATGCGAGAATGCATGCACAAGACAGATTCTTCTCTATTTGCTCGTCACCTGCACACATGGTACAAGGCTAGGCTTTTTTGAGTTTAGATCGTACTCCTGTGCCAATGAAAAGCCTGTGTAGGTGCCTAAGAAAATGGCAACACAGCTCCCGTAAAATGCCATAGAGATGGGATAGACCGGGAGCTAGTGCTGAAATTGAAGGACCACCTCTAGGTGTATTCTAGTTGCAAAATGTCCTGAAGTAAAATGGGCAATATTGCTAGCTGTGACGAAGACTAGTCACCCTCATAGGGTTGAATTAGAAGCACTCTAGTGTTTGAAGCGGCACATTCCCATATGGCCAGCTGAACTGAAGATGATGTGCTAGCATTGAAGGGTTCTCAAGATTTCAAACAAGAAGATATGATTAGCATTGCTTACACTGTACTGCACCATATACATAGCCTCCTATGAACTTAGTCCCAAAATTGTTTTCGGTTTTAGGGTCCCAACTTTGACTTCGATTTTGTACAAAACTGCAACATTTGTATTTTCAAATAAATTTGTTAAAAACTAGATTCAGAGATCTTTCCAATGATACTAATGATGTATGATAAATATTAATAGTTTAAATATATAATTTGTTAAAGTTGTTTTTCGAAGCCTTTGTTTACAAACACATTTTGGGACGGAGGAAAGTATAACATATATTAGGGTTTGTTTTTGGAACTAATAGTTGTTTGTCCACTACTTGCCCAAACTAGTTATTTGCTCGAACTAGTTATTAGATGCATAAAGTTTATTAGTCAACTTTGAACTAGTGAGTGGCCAGTTAATTGGGTGTAACCTAAAAACTACTCCAGTCGTTAGTTCAACCTGTTGTATAGATGATTTAGGACTAAAGTTTAGTTGGTATTCAATCAGGGCCTAAGGTATTTCTGATAGAGCAACGCCGCGCCATGACGCCACGTGCCAAGTGCAAGAATAAAATTAAAGGGGAAACATTGGAATCCAAACACCAAACTCGTCAGATATTATTGGCAAACCTCGGCCGGAGCTGCTATAGCCGTATATAGAGTACTGTAGCTGGAAACGCGTTCGGTACGCTAAAATAGTTCCGCACGATGACAGCTCAGCTGGCCAACGACAGAACTGAAACAGACGATGCCTTTGTTGATGGACTTGACCGCGCTGGTGCTTTTTTGCCAGGTGGTTTGGTTTTGGCAGGACCAAGAGGATGCGTCCATGGCCAGCACGCGTGTACGCACCGCAGAGGCGGCCGGGAGCACTCCGTAGTCCCTGTCTTGTGGATCAAATCGGAAGGCTGTAGCATTACCGATTTTTCGGCAGGTGACACACACACGAGAGTGTCAGAGAAAGCCATCGATTCGACCGACTCATGCGGCGGCGTGCATGCATGCGTGCGTTCTCAGATCAGACGGTGGTTGGACGGGCGGCGATGGAACAATCGCATCAGACGAGCGACGGGGCAGCGCTCGCATGCATGTCCCCCCCGACCCGAAGTAGTCCTGCCGTCCTAGGAGTAGGGAGTACAGATACGTGCTGCCACCATGCAAGCATGCTTCCAATCCATGGAGAAACAAACCCTCAAGGCATGGCATGCATGCAGCTAAGTGTAGCTTACACGCCTTTTCCAGCAGGGGAACACATGACTTTAGACGGCACATTTTTGCTATGGCACTTTGATGCGTACTTACTCCTCCTAGCTACAGGGATGTCATCCATCCGCCTCTCCGGCCCTGACGATGATGCATGCTGAAGCTCAACAGAGGCAGAGGTGTGGGAAAGACGGTCCAGAGTAAGGCGTGTCAGAGTGTAAGTCGGGTGGCATGCATGCCACGGATCATTGAAGTCGGGCACAATATGGCAGACACGACAACCGATGCATTTGGTAGCAGGATGTCCAGCACCAGCAGATAGCGGCAGCAGCAGCAGGCACTGTATCCCTCGTAACCACAAGTACTATACGGCATGGCATGTCACACCATAGACACCATGAAAAATGGGTACTTGATTCATCTCCGGTATCAGTATTTAGGAGTAAGTAGCATGGGTGCAAATTGGTTTGGTCTTCATTTTTCGAAAACTCATTATTCGAAAACTCTCTGGTATCTACACTACTATGGCAAGATAAAAAAAAAAACATAGATAAACTTTGATGGGCAAATCCTCTGCTTCAAAAAACACCTAGAGTCATGTATTATATCGTCAAGCTAGAGTATTGGCATTGACTATTCATACACAAGAGGATGGCCAACATGTTAATGCTGGGACACATATATGACTAGAAGAAAAGGAGCTTGATGGGCTGCAAAAGAACTTGAAATACATTTTGATCAAATAGAATATAAAACTATATGAATACATTGTTACATATAGTTCTTGCAAAGTAAGTCGGGTATTGAGGAATACCCTAACTTGATCCACTCATGTTGAACATGAATTATTCCAACATGTATGGACACGGATTTAGGTCACATACAGAATATATGGAGGACGCGCAAAGGCACTTAGAAAAAAAAAAAAAAAAAAAAGTGAATCAACAATTTACTAAAAAAAATATATAATGCAGATGCATCATCATTCTAGTGTGTATATAAAAATGTGATAGTCGACATAGATACAATAAAAGAGTTACGTGCGGATAAATGATAAGCATTGGATTAACATATCTAAGTTAGCTTTAAACACAAATCCAAAGACAAAGGTTATTAGGGCTGTTTGGTTCCCAGCTATAATAACCTACCACAACTAACTTTAGGCAAGTGTGGCAAGCCACAAAAATATGAGGCAAAGAAATTGGTGGCCACACTTTGCCATAACTAAAGGAATCTTGTCACACTTCAGTACTCTATGATATGTGGAGCTGAATTTTTTTTTACCTAAGGTTTATCACCAACCAAACACTTGCCAATTTGGTGAAACTTATCTAAACATGAAGTGTGACAAAGTGTGGCTAGCAACCAAACAGTGGTTTCTTACAATAATTCTAAACTATATTATATGATAATGCATGCAAGAGTGCAAGTAAAAGATATATATACATCTGTAACAAAAAAATCTTATTGTTAACGTTGCTCTATATATTAATTTCTCTTTAACAAACAAATGAAGAATCTCACGCAAGTTTTAATATACCGTGCGCAAACCTTAGCAAATACTACCTATGATGACACTTATCAGTTCAGAAAAGACAAATACAATACCATTTAGGGCAGTCCCAATGGAGAAACCGACACGTTTTCCATAACAAAAGAAATCACCTATAGAAACCATTCTTCACAAAGTGGTAGTTTCGAGTAATAATTAAATTTCACTAACAAATTAACCCCATAGAAAATACAGTCATTTAGACATGGTTTCTCCATGAAGAAACCATTTCTAGGTATTTTACATTTAATAGAGATCCAGGTATACGAACGGACAGGTGGAGTTCACATTTATGGGCATAAACAACAGTAGCAGTAGCAGGACGGTATCATACGGATACGGGTCTGCAGAGGTTTCTAATTCCTCACCTGACACATGCATCATGATGTTTAATCTCTCTCCCTCTCCCCTTATCCCTGCGCAGCATCCATTGATGCACAGTTTCAAACTATTGAACTCGAAGGACCTGTTTGGTGGACCATACGAGCTGCGTGCAGATACAGGAAGCAAGAATAGAGTGGCAAAAAGGAAAAGCTAAAACTGATGAAGGTAGGCCGGCCGGATGAAGCAGCCTTTCGTTATCGTAGAATTGTCATAACAAAGGGCCCATCTTTGACAGTTACAGGATCGGAGGATGAGGAGCTTTAGTTTCGGAATTGCTTCATCATGTTGCTAGTATGTGTCAGCAAATGGGCTTCGAAGCGCCCGCTTCAATCCAGAGCTCACCTTAGCTTATTGCCGGATCTTGAACAGTAATTGATCGACCCTGGCACTTTCTGTACAAAGTTGGTGAGGACAGTCCCCCATCCGGTCGACGTTAACTAAGGTCTGCTCTCTGATCCTACTGTATTTTTGCCACATTATCGTCAATCGGCGAAAGGTCCTTACGACGACAGCCTGGCCGGCGGTGTACTGTTCTCACCAATTTTTTCGCTCACTTTCAGCACAAAATTAACAACCAGGTGTTTCTTAATTTCCTTCCAAAATTTACTAACTTACCAGAGCGAAGAAGGATAGGAGTCAAAATCCCTTTCGTCGTTTGCCTCCTCGCCGATGACTGCGCACTGGAAGTCTTTGGAACCACGGGTCCTGAAGACAACAGAGTTGCATCGATTGTGAACAAGCTGATGCGAGGAAGCTTGAGACTGTCACTGGTCACGAGCTGGTCGCAGAGGACGACGAAGACGATCGAGAAGCAGTGCTTGCCTCTAGCTAGAGTCCATACGACGTGACGCCCACACGTACGACGATAGACTTTATGTAGCAGGAGGAAATGGGGAGAGGGTCGGAAGGAGAACGAAACTAACGGTGTGCATGCACTATGCAGTGGTTTTTACTAGCTCGCATCGCACCAGTGATCGAGCTGTGTGTGTTACCGCAGCCAGTGCTGTGGTGTTTTTGGGATGGCGTGGCATCGATCGATAGATCGGGCGTGGCTTGGGGATGTCAACGTACGTACCAGAGCGCACAGTATGCGTAACGGCTCACATGCCTGCCGGTGATCGAGAATAGCATATTAGCCGTGCGTACGTGTGCCTGACGTCTCACCGATCGAGCCGATCGGACGCGACGGTGCATACATGTACACCAAGCAAAAAAAGCACACCGGCCGGAGGCCAGGCCGTCTGGTGCGGTCGTTCAGATGCTCTCGTCGCGCCGCTTTCTTCATTCCCTGCCCTCCGGCCTCCGGATCGGAGGACCACGCACCGACGCACGCATGCGCCTTTGTATGGCTCGAAACCGAGTAAAAAGACGACGCGCACATGACATGGCCCGGCCCGACGCGCCCGAGATCGATCGAGTCCCCTCTCTACTCTAGCCGGCCGGCAGCTACCGATCGAGATATGCACTAGTACGTGTTCGTTCTCCTTCCATCTCACCTCACCTTTCCCCACTAGCTACTGCTGCTACAGATAGGAGGAGCCTGCACTGTCTCTACCTCTATCTATCTCCGGCCAGGCCTCCATCGATCGCAGACCAGCAGGCTTGGTTGGTGTACTGGGTCATGCTTCCATAACATCTCCCCTTGATGGTGGATATTGGGACCTCATCGATCAGCCCATCATCAGTGGTCCAGGCGCCGGCGTGCGCAGCCTCTCCGGCAGGCCGGCGCGGCCTCCTCAGCACCGCTCGCTCTAGCTATCTAGCTAGCTACTATATAGTATGCTGGTCTACCACTACCAGTACATTTCTGATCTATATCTATTGTTTCTTTTAACTTTCTTGTCATGTACCTTCATGGCTAAAGAAATGGACGAGCAGTGCCTGGCATTATACGTACGACGTCCAAAATACAATTAATAAATGATTCAACGAGGAGATGGGTGCTAAATAATGCATTGGCGAGGGCCCAACGCCCATGAAACGGTTGCTGGACGTCAAAGGCAACAGTAAGGTCTATCTTATCTTATTGTTACTTATTGGAGGCTCTCAACAGAGCCTCAATAATTCTCTCAGAAATAGAAAGATATTATCATCATTTGGTTTATATAGACTCTTATCATCATTGATCATCATAAGATCTATTTTTTTTTTCTAAAATAACCGCCTTTGTCATTATGAAAAGCAACATAAAATAACCCCTAAATCTACATCTGACTTACACATATAAGGCATTACGAAACCTAATCTTTAATTAATTACCTCCTTCCAGTTATGATAGATAATCTAAGTACTCCAATTTAAATATAGATTATCTAATTTGGTTATTATTAAAATAAAATATCCTCTCAAATCTACATGCGAATATCACCAGCTCATACCATTCATATCAAGTATCCATGCAAAGAGCACTATATAAATGCAAGTTTTCAATATACATCAGGCCTGATGATATTCGTCGACGCTGCCCACCCAAACCGAAGCCCCATGTCCGCCCGCCCCAGCTTCTCTCTCATCTCCAACTGACAATGAGAACATCCCCTGAAGAAAACCAAAATTTTAGGCGTTTGGTTAGTAATCCCCATATATAAATATGTACCAAAGAAATTTTTAACAAATATAAAAAGTGCTTGGTCAGAACTAAAATGACTTACAATCTGAAACAAAGGGAGGTAGTACTATTTAGCATTATTACGCTAGAAGAACTAAGTAGTATTCTTTGATTTCCAAATTGCAAGTCATTCTCGACTTTCTAGATACATGGCTTTTTGCTACGCACCTAGATACACATCACATTATGTCTAGATAAATAGTAAAAGTGTTATATATCTTGAAAGGTAGAACGACTTTTACAATTTTTGGAATGAAGTTAAAGGTGTGTAGAAATGAACGACAGTTGTCTGCTATTAATCAAAAGGAAAATGCACTGCAAACAATTAATCATTGATCACATGATACTGGAACATACTAAACATTGTACCCCTTAAACCATGTCTCATATGCAATGTATTGCTATACCATCACATCATACAATACATGCTATGTTGGTGTTTTTAATTTAGTGAGAGATGATTTTAATTTTCTTGGTCGAGAAAAACCCAAAAGCTGTACTGCACGGTACCTAACCGTGATTAATTAGACCCGATGATAGAGGCTTGTTCCCAACAAACTAGGATGGTTTCTATGGCCATTAATCCTAACACAAAGTTAGGATGGTTTCTATGGGCATTCACCCAAAACCTTTACTGCACCATATATTTTAGATCATGTTGATGTTTATAGTTTCCATAAAAGTTTTGTCTTCATTCAAACTCATTTGAAAATTATATGATTTCATTTTTGTATGGCTGTTTTAAGACAGTTGACTAAGTCAACTATCAGTAAAATCGATTTCTATTGATGGTTTATTAATGAACTGCCCCTTTAAATCATCCACAAATCTTACTTGTAGGGGCATAACTGTTTCTAATAATCTATATCTAGGGGACTGTTCATCATGAACTAAAGTGCTCCCATAGTCCCATGAGTAGTTAGAAACGGTTTGCTCAGTGAATTTCCTCCGGAAAAAAATATGAAACACCTGTAGTTGGAGACACATGGAGAATCATGAAACACCCACAAATAAGCTAGAGCCTCGTCCTCCAATTAATGCTAGCAAACACCTATGTGCTTTGCTTAATAATTAAGCTAGTTACTGTTCCTACGAGATACTTTTGCGGTCCTGCTGCCGCATGTTCCAAGCTAGCCAGGCATCGCGAACGCCTCACTCGTCAAGCGCAGCGACGCCCACACGATCGAGCTCGATCGTGTTGATCGAGGTCCACACGGTGGCAGGAAAAACAATAAAAACACTAGCGTACCTCTAAACGCCTGCTAAGCCTAACCGCACAGCTGTGTTAACTGTACGGCGATCGCATCGCATGCATATCATTGCCGCTCCGATAGATCCTCCGATGATCTTGCGGCGATCGATCGTTGTGTTCAGGTTGAGGCCACGACATACGTAATACAGGCTTAATTGAATAGCGCAGGCAGCACTGCAGCACAGTGCGGTTGCGTACTCCTCGTAGCGCTGCATCAGCCCGGCCATGGCCACCTCCACCCGGCCTGCCGGCCTGCGGGATTAATTGGTGCAGCATGTGAGATGGAAGCATCCAACCACGTCCCAACAAAGGTGCATTAAGGCCCTGCTCAACTCACCCAGTGCAACGTACGCAATGGTATGCTACATGAGACAATGCATCTGGCACATCTGACGGCTCTGTGTGGCATGCCATGGCATCCGAGAGATGGAATCAGAAGCGAGCTGGGACGACGAGGCCGGCCTTGTCCCTGTCCAGGACGGGCCCAAGAAACAACAAAAGCTGGGCACTACTGGCGGTGCATGCATGCAGATGCAGCTGCGGCCGGCAGGACAAGCGCTGCTCGCTGGATCAGGTCGGCCGGACCGGGGGCGGGGTGGGAAAACCGAAATAATTCCTGCCCGTTTCGGACACGCCGCGCGGGTCCCCTGCCGCGGCGGCACGGCACGGCACCCTCCCCCTCTCCGTATCGTCTCCTATCCCTCTGCACTGCACACGCAAACACACTGCTCACCGCTGATGAGACCGTTGAGCTCGCCCCGTTACGTCGCTTTCGCAAGCACGCCACGCCGCCTCGGCCCATGTGCACGTACTTGGACCGGTCCACAGCGCCCGCCCGCCGTGATGTTTGGAAAGTGGCCTTATTCAAAATTTTTTATGTAAATTATAAAACAAACAAAACGTCATTACAATATCTTTAGTGATGTAATAAGTCATAACAAAAGTGGTAATATTTATTAAAAAAAGTTGAATCGCGATAGCGTCCAAACGCGCCGATCCGCCCGTGCCGGCGTGCCGAACGGAGGGAGCCGACCGGCCATGGGCCCGCCGTGGAACGGAAAGTGGACTGATCCGCCGCCCAGCGCTCTTCTTTTTGCAACTGTACGTGTAGGTACCGTGCACGAAGTCGCGATTGCGCCCCGCTCGATCCAAGGCCGGCGTAAAATTTGACAATGCCATGGGGAAGCGTGGCGTGAGGGTGGGCGAAACGACGGGAGCGAATCGGCCGGCAGCCGCAGGAGCCGCCCGCCGCGATGTGGAAACCGGCGGGTGCAATGGTCCAGCCATGAGTAACCATGTTTCCAAAAGAAAACGAGAACGTGGGGACGGGAACGGCAACCAATATCAGTCTCGTATACCGATAATGAGGAGATGTTTTGGCAAACGATTCTAGCTGCACCAGTAGAGCTGTGCCAAATATGGTCTTAGTGAAGTTGAAGACATCCTAACCAACACACAGCTCACCAACAGTGCATGTCCCCGCTGCATCCCTTTCATCACCAATGATGAATGCCTCTCAATTGCATTGCTCTACAAGGGTCTAAAATTTTGTAACCAACAAGATACTTTTTGCGAAATTCAATTTGATCCGGTCGTGCTCCTGCTCGTGCACAATTATTCTTCACCTGGTTGCTCCTCGACAAACACATCCAAGAAAATCCAACCTAAAAGAAAGAAGTGAATACTTGAGGATGACAAGAGCGAAATATGTTTGCTGGCTATAAAGATTATTGGCCATATCAAACTTGGACGTGCCTTGGCCAAAACATTGTGGAGGCAGGTACAGAATAGGTGGATACACCATAATGTGAAAAAAATTGAGCCCAACCACATCCATAAGGAGCACTATGATGTTTTCCTGATCCTATGGCTGCTAGCAAGTTCGGAAGGGAAGTAACAATTTCTTCCTTCCAAAGCCAAGTGATAACGACAATGAACGCAAGAACAAGGCCGGCTTATGAGCTCTAGAAACCACCAGCCGAACAACCCATATAGTACTTCTATGTTGACTTGTCTGCTTGGTGTTACTATTCGATTGGATTTCGCTGGTGCTGCTGGGTTGCTACGTAGTACGATGTAGATTACCTGGCGTGGACGCCTCCGGGGAGTGACTCCGCCTGAGCTTGCTCCGCACGATGCCGGCGGGAGTGGAAGGGGGGCCTCGGCTCGAAGAACTCGTCCCTCGTCGTCCGAAGCAATCGGAGAAGTTGTCTTCCCATCGCGATACCTTTTCGGTCTTCCGGTGGAGGGGAAGTAGGGTGCCGCAGCCGGGAGAGGGCCCTGCCGTGGGGGGCTGGGGACAACCTCTAGAGCGGACATGGCCACGACGGCAATCCCGGAGACGGCGACGCGCGGCGAGCCCAACGAGGAGAGGAAGGTGTTGCCGGCGTCGAACTAGTGGCGGTGGCGGATGGAGATCCAGCGCAAGACGGCCAGGGCCCGACCAGCGGCGGCCCGCCGGGTGCGACTTGGGCGAGCGCCACGGCGGCGCGGTGGGACTGGCAATGCGACCGTGGGACGGATACCGGCGCCGACCGCAAAGGCGTACCAAGATATGCGCCGGCACGCCCGCCCGGTGGTGGGCGGGGCGGCGGCAACGGGGGAGACAGCATGTTGGCGGCGGCCATGGGGCTCGAAGGGGAGGAGATGGGCTTCATCACCAATGATGAACGCCTCTCAATTGCATTGCTCTACAAGGCTCTAAAATTTTGTAACCAACACGATACTTTTTTGCGAAATTCAATTTGATCTGGTCGTGCTCCCGTTCGTGTTTTGTGTACAATTATTCTTACATCCAAGAAAACCAACCTAAAGAAAGAAGCGAACACTTGAGGATGACAATTACGATATATGCTTGCTAGCTATAAAGATAATTGGCCATATCAAACTTGGACGCCCCTTGGCCAAAACATTGTGGAGGCCGGTTCAGAATATGTGTGGAGGCACCATAATGTGAAAAGATACGGAGCACATTGATGCTTTCCTGATCCTATGGCTGCTAGCAAGTTCGGAAGGGAAGAAACAATTTCATCTTTCCAAAGCCAAGCGATGACGACAATGAACGCAAGTACAAGGCCGGCTTATGAGCCATGTTACAGTGTTTTTTTCTCTAACCGTGAAGCAGCATCAGTTAGCTTTAGAGCTCTAGAAACCACGAGGCGAACAGCCTAGCCTCTAGATCGTGCACTCGCCAGTGGTTATATATTACCGTGAAGCAGATCACACGGAGAGTATGTCCAATAATAACACGAAGCAGACAAGTCAACACATAAGTACTATTCGATTGGAATTCGCTCAGTGCTGCTGAGGTGCTACGTACGAGTAGTACTACGATGTAGATTGCCCTACCTGGCTCCTCCACCCCACAAGGGCCGCACCTAGGGAAAACAGGAAAAAACAGAGGAAGCGATGAGCGAGACGCCGAGCTGCAGTCAGTCAGTCATTCAGCCTCGTCTACGGCCATGCATTGCATGTCCGGCGTCCATTGGCGGGGGTGCGGGAATAATCTTGGGGTTAGGGTGTAGGGACACTATAAAAAGCCGGTGCGTGCATGCTGGCCAGTCGTCCCGTCCGTACGGACGCGCGGGGGCCGGGCTCCAATTATTGGCGTAATCAAAGTACGCCTCTCAGCTCCCAACACGTAGTCATCTACCAAACCACAAAGGCATTCCTGCTTTCCATTCGCCCCCACGCTTTTGCTGGGGGCACGCACTTGACGGAGGACGACGGCCGGACAGGTAGGCCGCCGCCGGTGATTAAACTAGTGGTGCGGCCGCGGCAAGATAGATAGATGCCGAGCGGTGAGCCGTTTGGTTCGATTACTGTGCGTGCCTTTTGGCGGGGTCAGCAGATGGATCATGAGTGAGAGGAGATGAGCTGCAGAGTGCAGTGCAGCTCAGCTGGATCGATCGATCGGGATCCTGCCCTGCCGCTCGGTTTTTCTATGCGGTGGGACTGTTGGGATTTGTGAGACCGTTTTTGCTTAGGGTTTCTTTATTGTTGCGCCGGCCCGGCCGCCTGCGTACAGCGCAAGGGCCTCGATCATGCCCTCATGCTGACAGTCGCGTGCTTCATTCTTTATCGTTTCTCGGTCAGGAGGTTGTTAGGATGGACTAGTTTTATTTAGCGTTGCATCGAGTCGCAAGCAGCGAGGAACAAGTGTGTGGTCCCGCCCAGCTTGCCATACATCAAGCTCTGACCTTTACTGCTGCGAGTAGTGTTTCTGGTTAGCAACGCGCGCGTCTGTGTTTATATAATACTGTCAGCATTCATCACTGGTCAGATTATTATTAGATCAACGACATCGACCGACATGGAGACTGGTTCGCAGGCTACTGTTCTCAATTTGCCATAGACAAGACAGCGTTTGATTGGATAAAAATGTGGCCCAACTAATATGTGGTCCGTGGGCCGCACAAGCCGCGAGATGCAATGAACTTCACAAGCTCTCTCAGTTACGCCCGATGTGTCCCATATGGTCGACGAGCCCAATAGATCTGTTGGGCCTGTTGGGCCTAGATCAAGCACGGAAACTGTGGTGTCCGTTCATAAGGCCCACGTGCAGACAATACTTGATTCATCCTGTTTTTCTTCTTACCCTCCAATAAAAAAAATCATGTTTTTCTTCTGGATATCACGTTCACGATATCATCATAATCATCAGTAAAGTAATAATCCATTCAGATTTCCCATCTTCCCCTCGTAATTCTAAGAAGCGACTTTATAGAAAAATGGAAAAATATATCCCACCTTTTACTTCTCTCAAGCATCGTAAAATTAAGATTCATCACACAAAAGATGATGTTGATCAAGTAAAAAAGCACAGCGCCTTATCCTGTTGTGTCCAGTGTCCAGATGTCGTTCCTCGCCAAGAATTCAGCTGAACAAAAGCTGGCTAAAATAGCAACGCCAGTCCGCCACGTTGCCTCCCCACAAGACCCATATGACAACACTTGTCCCTGCTCAGGTGATGCTCATAAAAGCGACGTCTCATCCGAAACAAAAATTACTGCATCCCATCCCTTGTCTTCTGTACATTCGTCAGCCCAGGAAGCAAACCGAATTCCTACTTCCTCCCTATTTGTTGCACAATTGCATAATAATGATGGAACATTTTATATTTTTCTGACATATCAAGAGACAGATGTAACCCTTTTTTAGACAGATGTAACCCTATTTGGCAGCTATCTGCCGAGCGGTTTCTGGTACTGGGGCCCGTTCATCGCGGTCGTGGCGAAGCCGAAAGAGCACGAGAAGGAGTCCGCGCCGGTACATCACCGGATATGTTCGCGACCTGCCGCGCGACACCGGGCGCTGTTTCTGGATCCCCCAACCAAACCACGGGCCGACGCGCGACAGCGAACCGAACTGAACCGTCTCTTCCCTCGGCTTCTAGTGCATACCAGCAGCGGGCGCGACGGCAGCCGCCACCGGGTCACATCAAACCAGGGTGCTGTGCCCACCGAACGCGACACGCAGCGAGTCCAGCCTCCCCACACCTGATCTCATCCCCATCCATCCCCAATCACCGAAACCCGACGAGACCCCTTTTAAAAGCCTCGATCGGCCACTCGAGCGACGCGAGTCCACATCCAGAATTCAGGTCAGCGGCACAAGACCAATCCGATCCCAATTCCCGCCAATCAATCCCAGCAGAGAAGAAGTGAAAGCAGGTTCATTTCCTTGCCTGCTGCAATGATTCTCGTGGCGATAGTGGCGGAGCTACTGGAGGAGTACACCGCCCTGGTGGCCCGGGTGCTGGAGCAGCTGCTCACCGACGCGCCGTTCCCGCGCCGGATGCGCTTCCTCATGCTGCGGAGCCTTCCCTTCGTGCCACCGCCTCTGCCCCCGCCGCCGCCGCCGCACGCCCTCCACGTCACCACTCGAGCGTCGAGGCTGATCTGATCGGCTTCGTTTCAAGGCTTTCAGTTTCAGGGTACCGCCATGGCCACCCACTAACCTGTGCTTGAGGGCAGCTGAATTGCTGAGCTCAGATAGCTAGGTTGATCAATCATCCACGGTGTGTTTCATTGGTTTCTAGCTTTCCTTTTCTCGGTTGATTTTTGTCAGCTCTTGGCTACGTGGTGCTGTAAAGGATTAATATTGCCTTTGAGGACTCATTTTGTTTCTGTAAATATTCTTGGTAACATGAACCATGAGAAGACTTTGTTTCTGTAAATATTATTGGTAACATGAACAATGAGAAGACTTTGTTTCTGTAAATATTCTTGGTAACATGAACCATGAGAAGACTTTGTTTGACACTTTTCTTGAGCTTCGTACGTGTCTGGATAATGCACTGCGCGATACCTTTTCCTGTACCATACCGTGGCAATACGATGCGTCACCTTCACGGTTTCACCGGCTTTAGCTTGTTTAGAAATATCTGGACGCTTCTGGACATGCTTTAGGTAGCGACTGATAGGGACTGTTGGACTGAGAAATGCTCTTTTTTCTCTCTCTCTTGAGCGTGGCAAATGGACTGCCGATTACAACAAGGTGCCTGTGATCGTAGCTGGAAATAGATGATAGATTCTGCACGAACACCACTCAGCACCGATTGTATATTGTGATTGTATATTGTATTGAGGCACCGATTGTATATTGTATTGAGGCGAATCCCGTACCCAAAACTTCGTTGCCCGTTTGTCTCAAGGATGTAGTACCGATTTGCTCGACTAGTATGAACTTGGGCACGGAACTTACAATTTTCAGTCAGTACTGTTGCAATGATACCTTTTCTATCTTTTTTTTGAAATAATAAAGACAGTCAAACTGTTTTTTTTTTTTTTTTTTTTTTGAAGCAAAGGCAGTCAAAAAGTTGCTCTCTACTGCGTTGCGTGCTTCTCATTACTGTGAGACCAGGCCGAATGTTTGCTTTCGCGTTCTTCTAAATTCTCACCTCTTCAGAGTATAGATGGATAGGCCTATCATTGTTGGGCTTCGGTATGGGCCCAACTTTCTAAAACCCAGAAGTTAACGTCCAGCCCAACATATTAGCAATGTTTTTTTTTTTTTTTCATTTCCGTAAAATTCTAATGGAAAACAACGAACAGAAGAATAACTTTTTTTTTTCTGGAATGACCAGGACCCGGACTGCGTCGTCCGGCAAACCAAACAGGCTGTTAGTTAGCTGCTTCAGTTCCTCTCGAGCCAAAGCTACAACAATGGACTAGTGCCTACTCGAGCTTCATTGATCCGTGCAAACGTCAGCACCTCTCAATGTGTGATTTCGAGTGAATAACGAGTGTGAATAACATAACATTTTTTTTTCCACTCTAGAACTAAAAAGTCCCTAAAACCAAATAGGAAGACTTTTCCTTTATTAAGCATCTCCAAGAGTTTTCATTCCCATTTGCAGTGAATAACATAGCACATTTGGGAAGAGTTGGCATTTTCTTTGTATTTTTGAGAGACAGGTGGGCATTTGATAGTTCTAGAACCAACAAAGAGTCCTTTTCCTATAGCTAAACCAAAAATTAGCAAAGGGAGCCTTTTTTTTTCTTTTATGGGGAGTCAAACTCAAATGTCAAATCAAAAATCTCTTGGAGATGCTCATAGTCCCTAAAAAGCTCTCTTTTTTTTAAGAAAAAAAGCCCATGAGACTAAAAAGTCCCAAGACTTTGAACCAATTAAACAACCCCTTATTCTCTATTAACAAGCGGGCGGTTCGGCCGGCGGTGAGCTCAGCCGGGGGGCACCGCCGAAGCCGGGCGGGGGGCCGGCCTCATCCGGCTCGGTGACGGGTAGGCGGGGGGAGCGGGAGGTCGTCCATGGCGGCGGGGTTCGAGCTCGAGGCGGCGTGGCGATAATGGCGGCTAGGGTTTCCCTAGGGGGAGAAGAGAAGAGATGGGAGGGGAGGAGGCGCCGCCGCCCGGCGCCCTAGGGCTCGCCAGAGTCCCGGCGACCCTAGGGCGCCCGGCGGGGCGAAGGGCGGGGCGGGGCGGTCGGGACGAGAGGAAGGAAGACGGAGGTCGACCGGGGGCGGACCTTGGGCCGTTACGTGGGCCTGCCTCGGGTCGGCGTGTGGGTCGTTACGTGGGCCTGCCCGGTCGGCGTCTAACACGCCCGGCCGCTGCGAGGGCATCTTGGCTTTGGGACCGGTGTCGAAAGGAGGCTCCAACTGATTGGTAAGGGTGTCCGCAATGGTAATAGATGTGCTAGCTGCGTAGTCGGCTGATGTGGAGGTGAGAGACAACAACAAAGACTATTTTTATTATTAGACTCATATGCTCACCTCACATGTTTTAAGGATACGTTAAATAGTCTAGCTATTTGCATGTAACTAGTGATTACTCTCTCCTACTTTTTACTTACCACGTTACTTCTAGATAACCAAATAGCTAATCATTGGAGAGCCAAGGGGAATAAAGCATCGCCAAGTGCATCGATTGGATTGGATTTGGATTTGTTTTTCGACCCTTCGCATGCATCTGGATCATCTGTTTTAGATGGATTCAGATGGATCGATTCTGCCGGCGAGCGTCGGGCCGGCTGGGACCTGGTACTGGGAGCATATATTCTATAATCTACAGTAATCCATCACTGCCAATTTTGTTTTTGATCCGTTCTCAATAATCCAATGAGATAATTTCTGTTCAGGACGATGCCATCTTGGGAACTCCGCTCGGACCAATTACAGCCGGCGGCATGCATGGTAGCTCTCCTATAAATTATCCTGTACAATCAAGATATCAGAGATTTACAGGTGCTCAGCTCACTCCACTTCCACAAGTCCGACTGCATACACTACACACACTAGCTATGGCCGGAAAGTGCAGAGCGATTCCCATGGCACCAACAATGGCTATCGTCGTCGTCGCCATCCTGATGGCGGCGGCCGTGACAGGCGTCACGGCGAGGGACTCGTCGGGTGCCCCGAGCTCCCTCACGACGTGGAGCGTGGCAGACTGCTCGGGGGATACATCAACCATCGAGGCGTGCGGGTGCACCGACCTCGCGTACTACGCCGGGCAAGAGTTCACCTACCGGGGCGAGGGGGCCACGCTCCACATGGGGACTGGCTGCACCGGCACGCCATACCTAGTTTTCGAGGACTACCAGGCGTGTGGCGACTTTAGGTGGCGTAGTATCAACATTTACTGCCACTAGTGCAGGATGAGATTTATTCCAGGTTCAACCCTCTCTACTCCAGGTTATGTTGCCTGGAATACAAGTTAGGAGTAAATAACTTGGAACCTAGAAGAGAGGCACACCTTTACTTTCGATTGGAAACACCAAATCAGAGTAAAGCTCCTGCCAGTCACGTGACTGGTTATGCTATTTGAAATACAAGTTAGGGAGTAAAGGGCTTGGAACCTGGAATAGAGGTGCACTTTTTGTCACGTGCAGAAGTGGACCAACCGGGGGACGGACTAGAGGGGCCCAACCGGCGGCCGGCCGCCCAAGGGGGAGGGATAGGCGCCGCCGCCGCCTTCACCATATCATCGCCGTCTCCGTCCATGCTTCGCCATCAAGTTTGGGTTAAATTAGTATTTTTTTTTTTTTTGTGCAAGGGATATTCCAACTCCATAAGAAAATATCTTATTAGGAAATAAATAGGATTTGTAAAAGGTATTGTAAATAGGACCTTTTGATTGCTTGGATTACAAGTCCCACCGCCATATAAATAGGGGGCCTCCTCCCTCCCAACCTTATCCTTCTCCTCCTTGCCCCCAACTCCACCACCGCCCCGCCTCCACCAACATCACCACCGCCGCCTCCTTCCTCCCTTCCTCTCCTTCCCGCGCCCCAACTCCACCACCGCGCCTCCACCAAGATCACCGCCCGAGCTAATCCATCCGTTTTGTGAATCCATCCGGTTTGTTGGAGACCGGAGACGAGGACAATTCTCACCACCGATGGCTTCCGAGATGCGTGAGTTCACCATGGCGCCGAAGGAGCTCCTTGATGACAACTACGCCGAGATCGGGCCGCTTCAACGAGGTCAAAACCTATCTTCACCGCATGGAGTACCTCTACACCATTTAGTGTTTGAAAAACCGAAAATTCTATGATTTTTTTTTTGGAAATTCAAAATTTAAATGGTTCAAAATTTGTCAAATCCAAAAATATCCAATATATAGAGTGTATATCTTGAAATGTTAAACAAACATGGCATTAAGGACTCTTGGATTTGAAACCACCTAGGGTCCAAAAAGTAGCAC
Organism: Hyparrhenia diplandra; assembly: GCA_015847255.1. NCBI lineage: Eukaryota > Viridiplantae > Streptophyta > Magnoliopsida > Poales > Poaceae > Hyparrhenia > Hyparrhenia diplandra. The sequence goes on from JADLZK010003141.1 coordinate 101,528, forward strand.
GGAAGTGTCTTTGTTAAAAAAATTCAAAAATCTGACTTGGTCAAACCTGGTCAAATGACACACTAAATGGCCTCATTTGAAAAACTTTTGAATACAAAGGTGCTAGAACTCAGGAAGATCTACAATATTTACATAGGACATTTTTGCATTTGAGAAAATGTTACTAAACACTAGTTACAAATCATGAATCTCATAGAGAGTTTATGAAACTACGGGAGACATTTGTCAATTTCGAGCTATACTTTTCTAACATTTTCTCAAATGCAAAAATGACCTAAATAAACTTTATGGATCTTGATGGGTTATGAATTTTTGTTATTCATGACTTTTCATTTTGAAACCATTTAGGTTCGAGAAACCAAAAATTCAATGATTTTTTTAAAATTCAAAATTTGAATGATTCAAAATTTATCAATTCCAAAAATATCTAATATATAGAGTGTATATCTTGAAGAGTTAAACAAACATGGTATTCATGACTTTTCGATTTGAAATCACCTAGGGGACCAAAAGTAGCGTGAAGTCTTTGTTAAAAAATTTAAAAATTTGACTTGGTCAAACCTGGTCAAATGACACACTACATGATCTCGTTTGAAAAACTTTTGAATACAAAGGTGCTAGAATATCAAGATCTACAATCTTTACATAGGACATTTTTGCATTTGAGAGAGTGTTAGGAAACACTAGTCATTTCAAGTTTTGTAGTTGCTGCTACCATTTTGTCCATGATGTTGCTCCTACCATTTGGTCCATGATGGTACCCTGGCGCTTTGCGGTTTGGTGTCGTCCGGTGGGTCCTTGGGTTTGAGTCATGATAGTTGGGTTGTTTGGACCAAGTTGGATCAAATAGTGGCATGAGTTGTTGTATCCGTCAAAGTTGTTGCAAGTAGTGGTGTGGATTGTAGTTGGGGTTGTTTCAACCACATGTTGAGTTGTTATTTGAGGTTGATATTTCGACCAAGTTGAGTTGCTAGTTGGGTCATGCGACCGAGTTGGAGCTAGTTGTGGAGTGAGTTGTTGTATCAAACTTTATAGGACGAGCGGGGCTCTCAGTTGCATTTTTTTTTGTCTAGTTTTCATTAAAAAAAAATTAGACTGGGCAGTTACCTTTTTTTTCTTCTTCTAATAGAAATCACGCAAAAACTTTTGCCATCCTTTGCTAAAAAAAGCTCTGTACTTGCGTTGCGTGCTTCTCATTACTGTGAGACCTAGCTAAATGTTTGCTTATTCATGTTCAGGTCATCAGCTGTGTACTTGCGTTCTTCTCATTTCTCACGTGTTCAGAGTCCAGATCGATAGGCTTATCATTGTTAGGCTTGAGTATGGGCCCAACTTTCTAAAACTTAGAAGTTAACGTCCAGCCCAACATATTAGCAATGGCTTTTTTTTTTTCATTTCATGTCCCTAAGATTCTAATGGAAAACAACAGAAGGATAATTTTTTCTGGAGTGACCAGGACCCAGACTACGTCGTCCGGCAAACCAAACAGGCTGTTAGTTCGCTGCTTCAGTTCCTCTCGAGCCAAAAGCTACAACAATGGACTAGTGCCAACTCGAGCTTCATTGATCCGTGCAAACGGCGGCACCTCTCAATGTGTGATTTCACGAGTGAATAACAGAGCACATTTATTCTCTATCAACAAGCACGCGCTACTGTTTGCGGTTCTTGACTGAACGTCCTCAAGAAGCAGGCACATACACTACTCACTTGTCAATCAATCAAAAAGCTAATAAGCTTAAGCGCACGATCAGATTCAGAGCCGGATCAGCGGGAAAAGCTTCTTCCACGACTTCCTCAACCTGTACGCGGTGAAGGCTGCCAGGTACTGCTTCGGAGCTGCTTCTCCGGGCGTCGGCGCAAGCTCGCCTGGGCCCAATTCGTCACCGTTCCAGAACCGTGCGTCTCGGCGCTTCTTCCGGACGGCGGCGAGCACGTCGTCGCGGTTGCAGATACCCCACACGGTCACCTTCTGCTGGTGGTAGTCTGCCTGAACCGAATGTATACCTGCAAAACAAACACGTCAGTAGAAGCACACGGTTAGCCTGATTTTCACTTGACGATGCACACTGTTTTGTGCGTGTAATGCAGAGACTAGTTTAAGATCTAAGCACCTTTGAGATGGGACAGCGCCTTCTTGATCTTCTTCTCGCACCCGTAGGAGTAGAGCGGCACCTTCATCTCCACATACTGCGCCTCGATCTTCCTCCCGGCCAGGACGATCTGCATGTCCGCCATCGGACGGCCTGGAACACCAACTCACAGAGCCTGAGCTGGACTACTGCTCGAGAGATCAGTGTGGAGATAACCGCAAGAACGGCTCGTGCGCGGGTTAATATACACGCACCAAAAAGGCATCGCCGCCATGGATGTGGGGTATGGCCCGGATGGGATGATCCTTGCATATGCATAGCATGTGCACCGTCTTGTCAGTGGCCGATCCGTCGCCGTGCGCGCTTTTTTTTTCTTTTCTAGCGGGTGACCGGAGCGCACGAGAGGCTGTAGCTGATCCAGGGCTCAGACGCCACGGCCGCCGATTAGAAAAAGAGGCAGCTAGTGGAAGGAATACGTGTAGTCAGTGGCGGCATGTCGCTGCGGCGCGTCCGGCTGACGAGGCGAGGCGTACGAGCCCATGTGAGACGCCGTGCAAAGCTGAGCCGGTGGTTGGAGCTTGGAGAAAGGGCGGGGGTGGAGGCGACGACGGCGTCGTGCTGGGAGTACGTGGCGCACGGCGGCGCGCCGCGGGGGCATCTTGGCTTTTGGGACCGGTGTCGAAAGGAGGCTCCAACTGATTGGTAAGTGGCAACGGGGATAAAGCATCGCCAAGTGCATCGATTGGATTGGATTTGGATTTGTTTTTCGACCCTTTGCATGCATATATCTGAATCGTCTGTTTTTGATGGATTCAGATGGATCGATTCTGCCGGCGAGCGTCGGCTGGGACCTGGTACTGGGAGCATATGCTATAGTAATCCATCACTGCCAATTTTGTTTCTGATCCGTTTTCAATAATCCAATTAGATAATTTCTGTTCAGGACGATGCCATCTTGGGAACTCCGCTCCGGCGGCATTGAACTAGTAGCAGCTGATGCCTGAATGCAAAATGGCTGCATGCATGGTAGCTCTCCTATAAATTATCTTGTACAATCAAGATATCACAGATTTACGGGTGCTCAGCTAACTCCACTTCCACAAGTCCCACTGCATACACTACAACACTAGCTATGGCCGGAAAGTGCAGAGCGATTCCCATGGCACCAACAATGGCTATAGTCGTCGTCGCCGTCCCGATGGCGGCGGCCGTGACAGGCATCATGGCGAGGGACTCGTCGGGTGCCCCGAGCTCCCTCACGACGTGGAGCATGGCAGACTGCTCGGGGGATACATCAACCATCGGGGCGTGCGGGTGCACCGACCTCGCGTACTACGCCGGGCAAGAGTTCACCTACCGGGGCGAGGGGGCCACGCTCCATATGGGGACTGGCTGTACCGGCACGCCATACCTGGTTTTCGAGGACTACCAGGCGTGTGGCGACTTTGGGTGGCGCAGTATCAACATTTACTGCCACTAGTGTAGGACGGGATTTATTCCAGGTTCTAAACCCTCTCTACTCCAGGTTATGCTGTCTGGAAAACGAGTTAGTGAGTAAATGGCTTGGAACCTAGAAGAGAGGCGCACCTTTACTTTCGGATGGAAACACCAACTACTCAGAGTAAAGCTCCTGTCAGTCACGTGGCCGGTTATGCTACCTGGAATACTAGTGAGTAAAGGGCTTGGAACCGGAATAGAGGTGCACCTTTACTCGGTTGGAAACATCAACCGAGTAAAGCTCGTGGCCGGCCAGGGAGCTTTACTCCCGATGATGCTTCGGAGTAAAGATTGTTATTTTTTTTTTTTTTTTTTTTTTTTCATTTCAATTCCTTATTTGTTTTGATTTTAATTATTTCATAATTTCCTTTTTATTTTATTTTAATTAATGATTTGTTTTTGTTTCAAATAACATATACAAAGTATTATACACATACTAATATAGTACACGTGCGTTCCCACGATTTCATTTAAAAAAATACACTTAAAAACAATATGACAATAAGATTTTTCTATAGTATAAATATAATCCGAATACATTCATGAATAGCAAAGCATAATAAAGACATGTCTGCATACTATAATTTGGAATACATTCATCAATAATAAGGTATAACAAAGACATGTCTCCTCTGCAACCCTCCTCCGCTCATCTGCCACCCGCCACCTTGCCGTTTCCTATAGAAAAATAAAAGAAGAAATACGGTTAGAAATACACCTTGACAAACACAAGCAAAACTTCCCCTCATATGAAAGTCTTTTTTGTTTTTCCCTTGCATATGCAAAACATTGTTATTAATCATCCAAATTTGAAGCCATGCAAGTCACAGGTTGAGGTGTTCAACAACTCCTACCATAAAAAATTCACCGTTTCCTAAATTTATCAAGTATGACCCATTCTAAATTCTTTTTGACTAAATTGATTTATAGTTTCTTGAAAGAGAAAACTGATGGCAGTCACCATATAAAATACACCCTCTAGCCATGACCTCGTGGAGGATCCATGCATTTTGCATATCTCGAGCTGAACAACAACATGCATCCACCTCGATTTTCCTATAGGTGAAATAGAACAATCAATATTGTTTTCCAACCCTGTCTCCATGCTCGCATATGTTACTGAAGAAATGGTGAGGAGAGAAGCTAGTGACAAATGACACGGGTCATGGTATGGGAGCCTCGTCCTGCATCGTCGATGGCATTTGAGGTGGTGTCGATTGCCGCTGAACTGCATATATGCAGAGTACACCGCGCTGGTGGCCCGGGTGCTGGGCCAGCTGCTCACCGACGTGCCGTTCCCGCGCCGGATGCGCTTCCTCATGCTGCGAAGCCTTCCCTTCGTGCCGCCGGCTCTGCCCCGTCGTCGCTGCCGCCGCACGCCCTCCAGATCACCACTCGAGGCTGATCTGATCGGCTTCTTTTCAAGGCTTTCAGTTTCAGCAAGGCCCGCCATGGCCAGCCACTAGCCTGTGCTTGAGGGTAGCTGAACTGCTGAGCTCAGATAGCTAGGTTGATCAATCATCCACGGTGTGTTTCATTGGTTTCTCGCTTTCCTTTTTTCGGTTGATTTTTGTCGGTTCTTGGCTACGTGGTGGTGTAAAGGATTAATACTGTCTTGGAGGGCTCATTTGCTTCTGTAAATATTCTTTTTTGACCGAAGTCGGTAAGGGAAATCCTAACCTATTTTTTTTATTTTTTTTAATAATACAGACATGTTTAAATTCGTTCCCACGGGGAGTCAAACTCAGTGGGTGCTACTGACGTTCTCTAACCACTAGGCTAGAGACCCTTTCGCTTCTGTAAATATTCTTGGTAACATGAACCATGAGAAGACTTTGCTTGACACTTTTCTTGAGCTCCGTACGTGTCTGGATAATGCACTGCGCGATACGATGTGTCACCTTCATTTTTTCACCGGCTGTAGCTGGCAGGTCGAGAAATATCTGGACGCTTCTAGACACAAGGGCAAAGCCACGTTGTGGCTTGTGCCCAGGCACACCTAAAAGTTTGAAAAACCACTAGTAAAAACAAAATATCACCGTGTTTACAGATAAAATCTTCCTAGCTATAAGAGAAAGGCACCCTCTCTAACCAATTCTAGCTTCGCCCCTGTCTGGACATACTTTAGGTAGCGACTGATAGGGACTATTGGACTGAGGAATGCTCTTTTTTCTCTCTCTCTTGAGCGTGGCAAATGGTCTGTCGATTACAACAAGGTGTCTGTGATCGTAGCTAGAAATAGATAATAGATTCCGCACGAACACCAATCAGTAGCGATTGTATATTGTATTGAGGCGAATCCCGTACCCAAAACGTCGTTTGCCCGTTTGTCTTGAGAATGCACCGATTTGCTCGACTAGTATGAACTTGGGCACCGAACTTAGAATTTTCAGTCAGTACTGTTGCAATCATACTTTTTCTGTCTTTGGGTGTGTTTAGATCCCTGAAAACTGACATTGTGACTGGAAAAGTATGGAGAATCATAAGACATTTAAAGAGCTGGGTTATCCTCTGCCCGGTGGTGAAAAGGGATCAACTTTTCCATATCATAACAAAGTTGTAAGAGGAGTCAAGAATGGTGCTATGGTTACCGTACAATTCTGGGAGTCAATGAAATTGTTGGGTGAGCTACAAGACATTGTTTCAAGTCACTGCAACCAAAAGATGCTGAATATGCCTGTGATGCAGTTGGAGGGCGCTGATTAAGACACCATCGAGTCATGTTATCAGAACCTGAGTGCATTGAAGTCCCCAGGAGGATGAGGACCGACGAAGACAAATGGTTATCATGCTATCAAGCCGCTGGCAAGATCTGCGTGGTGGAAGGAGTTGGATATGGTTTTATGTGTTGTAACTAAACTTGGTCTTTTGATAGTAATTGAAAGGCTAGGGCATATGCCCTCGAACTCTAAAAAAATTGTTACGAACTTGAATAGCACTGTAGCACATTTTGTTTGTTTGTGATAAATATTATCCTACCATAGGGTAACTACGCTCAAAAGATTCGTCTCGTAATGTACATCTAAACTATGTAATTAATTTTTTGTGTACCTATATTTCATACCCCATGCATACGTTTTGTGCTACATTTAATGTTTCGATGTGATGGAAATTTTAGAAATTTTGAAGAAAGTTGGGTAACTAAACACACCCTTTTTTAAATAATAAAGACACTCAAAAAATTGCTCTCCATCCCTGTAACAAAATTCAAGCAAGATAAATCCGGAGGAGGCCGGGTGGGTGGCCCGCGCAGAGACCTAGGATGGTGGCACCGTGGGGTGGCGAGGACCTTACCCGGCGGCGGCGGTGGTTGTGCGGCGACGTTGTGTGGAGGGCGCAATAGTGGTGGTGGGCTCAACCGTTCGCGGCGCTGGAGGCGGCGGAGAGAGGGGGCTGCTGCTCGCCGCCCATCCATCGGCGGCGTGCCGGTGTGTCTGCGATAGTGGCTCCGATGAGCCGAGGAGCTACCTAATCGGGTGTCCCCGCTGCCGGACCCGGTCTTCACGGACCAAATTAGGAGCTCCCCGCGGTGGTAAAGGTTATCGCGACGCCAGCGTTCGGCTGGCACTAGCGTTGCCCTTGGCAAGAAGGTGAATCGATTGCGTTGGAACGGATTGGTGGCGTCGGTGGTACGGCCGGGCATCGTCTGATGTGGTGGGGACACGGGGCGATTGTGCTGGTAGTGCAGCGTCGGCACCATGGATGTGTTGGCCGGGCCGTGGTCGGCTCATCTTTGAAACCATGGCGATGAGAAGGCGTTAGTCGAGTGGGCCACTCAAGGCTCTCTCAGTTCGGTGACTTTGGCGATGACTAGGTGGCACGGAAGAGTGGGCAGTGGGAGTTAGTGGAGGTGGCTAGGGGTTTGCGCGGTGTGGTTAATGCAGGGCAGCTTGGTAGGTGTCGGGACGGTGGTGGGCACGGTGATTGGGGCATCTTTTTGATCCCGACCCTTTTCTTACCTCTGTCGACCTTCCTCCTTCCTCGGTTTGGCACCCATGGTGAAGTTGGCTGGATTTGCTTGCCGCTGGCCGGTTTTACCGGCTCTGGCGATGGGACCACTCTTCTGTGGGCTTCTCCCAACGCTTCTCATGGCCGACGTCTCTAGGGCCGGCGGGTCGGCGAAGATGTTGCTAATGCATTACCGCACCCAACCTTCTTGGTAGGTTTTCGGTCTTTGGTGGCGACGGTTATGGAGGTAAAACGAGATTGGGATGAAAGCTTAGATGACGATGTCTATTAACGTTGTTACCTTCTTAGAGGTGTCTTTTCCTATCTCTCCTCCTTCCATACTGGATGTTGCAGGTGAAAACCTTCCCATCACGGGATACCTTGTCGGTATGTTTAGCGTCGTTTCCTACTTGGAGGCATGGCTAGTCATTCCAGTTCTGTAGTTGCTCCTACCATTTGTCCATGATGTGTCTCCTACCATTTGTCCATGATGGTGCCCCTAGCTTTGCGGTTTGGTGTCGTCCGGCGGGTCGTTGGGTTTGAGCGGTGATAGTTGGGTCGTTTGGACCAAGTTGGATCAAATAGTGGCATGAGTTGTGGTATTCGGTCCAAGTTGTAGCAAGTAGTGGTGTGGGTTGTGGTTGGGGTCGTTTCGATCATGTTGAGTTGCTATTTGGGGTTGATGTTTCGACCAAGTTGAGTTGCTAGTTGGGTCATGCCGACCGAGTTGGAGCTAGTTGTGGAGTGAGTTGCTGTATCAAGCTTTACAGGACGAACGGGGCTCTCAGTTGCATGTTTTTTTTTTTTGTCTAATTTCCATTAAAAAAACTGGACTGGGCAGTTAACTTTTTTTTCTTCATCTAATAGAAATCACGCCAAAACTTTTGCCATCCTTTTCTAAAAAAAAGCTTTGTACTTGCGTTGCGTGCTTCTCATTACTGTGAGACCTAGCTGAATGTTTGCTTATTCATGTTCAGGTCATCAGCTGTGTACGTACTTGTGTTCTTCTCAATTGTACTTGTGTTCTTCTCGATTCTCACGTCTTCGGAGTCCAGCCAGATCGATAGGCTTATCATTGTTGGGCTTGGGTATGGGCCCAACTTTCTTTTCATTTTGAAGGACGGGCCCAACTTTTAAAACCCAGATGTTAATGTCCAGCCCAACATATTAGCAATGTTTTTTTTTCTTTTCCTTCCCTATAAGATTCTAATGGAAAACAGCAGAAGGATTACGTGTAGTCAGTGGCGGCATGTCGCTGCGGCGCGTCCGGCTGACGAGGCGAGGCGTACGAGCCCATGTGAGACGCCGTGCAAAGCTGAGCCGGTGGTTGGAGGTTGGAGAAAGGGCGGGGGTGGAGGCGACGACGGCGTCGTGCTGGGAGTACGTGGCGCCCGGCGCCGCGGCGCGGCTGCGCGGGGGCATCTTGGCTTTTGGGACCGGTGTCGAAAGGAGGCTCCAACTGATTGGTAGTAAGTGCCAAGGGGAATAAAGGATCGCCAAGTGCATCGATTGGATTGGTTTTGGATTTGTTTTTCGACCCTTTGCATGCATCTGGATCGTCTGTTTTTGATGGATTCAGATGGATCCATTCTGCCGGCGAGCGTCGGCTGGGACCTGGGACTGGGAGCATATTCGATTGTAATCCATCACTGCCAATTTTGTTTTTGATCCTTTTTGAATAATCCAATGAGGCAATTTCTGTTCAGGACGATGCCATCTTGGGAACTCCGCTCGGACCAATTACAGCCGGCGGCTCTGAACTAGTAGAAGCTGATGCCGATACACTCAATCTAAAATGGCTGCATGCATGGTAGTTCTCCTATAAATTCGCCTGCACAACCTATCACAGGCGCTCAGCTCAGCAGTCACTCCACTTCCACAAGTTCCACTGCATACACAGTTACACACCAGAGTTGGCCATGGCCGGAAAGTGCAGAGCTATTCCCATGGCAACAATGGCTATCGTTGTCGTCGCCGTCCTGATGACGGCGGCCGTGACAGGCGTCGTGGCGAGGGACTCGTCGGGTGCCCCGAGCTCCCTCACGACGTGGAGCGGGGCCAGACTGCTCGGGGGATACATCAACCATCGGGGCGTGCGGGTGCACCGACCTCGCGTACTACACCGGGCAAGAGTTCCACTACCGGGGCGAGACGGCCTCGCTCTACACCGGGACTGGCTGCACCGGCACGCCATACCACGTTTTCGAGGACACCCAGGCGTGTGGCGACTTTGGGTGGCGCAGTATCAACATTGACTGCTGAGTGCTGAGCAGGGGAAATTATCCGACGTGAGGTCCTGTGGTTCCGTTCTATTCTTTCTACGTATATACGTACAATGACGAATCGATCGTCATATAGTCCAATGTACTACGGTGTTCGCCTTGTTAGCTGTTATGGTGTCATGGTTGCTCGTATTGTAACTGGTAACTCATTTTTTCTCCTCCATAATCTATATTTTATACCTACTAATAAAACGAGTAAATTTCTGTCAAAAAAACCTTTTTCTTTCACCTTCCGTGTCAACTCTTGCGTGGCAATGTGCCTTTTTAGAGCTCAAAATCTGGACGAGTAACAAATATTTGCACATACCAAAGCGTTCTGGGTTATGTCAGGCAACAACTCTTGCGTGGCAATGTGTCCTTGGTTCGGCACGGGAAGGTCTCGTCTAGCTGGATTTGACAAGGTAATTCTTGAAGTTGATTGTCAAAGTTTGGTCCACTACAAGACACGGACTCCACTTGTGTCTTGATATCATACGAATACGAACCAGTAACAAACCATATCATGCTTGCACATACCAAAGATGTATACATATATAAACGTCCTTCATCTCATGAATGAAAGCTCTATGATACCCCAAAAAAAAAAAAAAAAAAAAAAAAAAATGTATACATGCACATACCAAAGTTGTATACATATATATGTGTTCCGTCCACCTAAGAGGCTACCAAGGAATTCACGTCAGGTGCCCCATTGCGATGCATCCATAGCTCGAGTTCATCATAGCAGACAACCTGCTAGATCTCATTGACATCGACGTCTCCCCAGTTGACGCCATACTTAGGAAATGTCATCATTGGCACAAATGATGTGTTTTCTCCTGCTCCGTGACCTATATGTGTGCCGTTCCACGGGAGCCACACCTGCACCGCATGGCTACTCACTCCTCGCGCAATCATCCAGACCCGGCGACGCGGTCATGTCTAGGCCCTTCCACGTCAGCGGCCGTAACTTCCAGCTCCACTCTCTACCCGAACAGGATGATCACCGCCGACCACCGGGGCTTCCTCTCTGCTGCCTCAAGCTCACATACGACTACAACAATTTTGACATCCCACAATGATGGCACGGCCATGGCCACCGACCGCGTGATGCATGAGGTCCTTGACGACACCGACAACCTGTGTGCTGGCGCGCACCACCACCAGCGCGCGCCATCAGCCCATGCCGGTTCCAGACCCCAGGCTACCGATGCGGGCACATGTCAGGGAGGACGAGGATGAGGAGGTTATTAAGAGGAAGACCAACGTCGACGAGCTGGTGGCGGAGGATAAGCTGCTGAGGTGGCGTCGTTGGTCTTCAGAAACATCGGCTGCCTTAGGATCCGGTGTGACATCACTGAGAGGAAGTGGTGGCGCAACAGTTGATTTATGCAATTCGAACACGCGCTCCATAGCTTAAATGCTCGTGCAATGAGCCCTCTGTTGCAACATGCGGGCATATTTGCTACTATAATAAAATAATGATAAGTTTCCAGGCACAAAATTATGTACATGTCTCAAACTGTAACCGGATGGTTTTCACCACAATCCTCAGAAAATATATTTACGTGTGTGCCTCTGATAGCACGTGAATTATGGCCAGTCTAGATCCCCTGCAAATGAAAAGGTTTGACCTAGTCTACATCTCAGATACATCATAGAACACATGTATAAAACTAAAAGAGAGAAATAGAAAAGGAAGCATAAAAATATATAAATAAAAAAATGAATTATATAAATTAAGGTAATGAAAGAAAAATAAAGATATAAAAGAATAAAAATTATAGAAAATATAAAATAAAAAAAGTAAATACAAGAGATAAAGGAAACGAAAAACAAAAGAATAAGAAAAAGTATGAAAAAGTACAGATGAAAGAAAAAGAAAAAGAAAAAGAAAAAGAAAAGGATAAACTCACGTACCTGAACTTCTATTCCCGCGCAGCGGCAGGCGCGTCGGCGCTCGAAACATGATACACTCCGCTGGATACACTCCGCTGGGCTGAATTGTTCGTTGCATGGAGGATCATTAGGAGAGCTATTGCAAACTGGGGAAAGGGCGGGAAGATATTCGTCTCACATAAGCAGGTTCTGCAATCATTGTGGAGGCATTGAGGATGACAATCACCTCTTCTTCCTCTACGACCTACCAAGGCAGGTATGGGCTACCTCTTCCACTCCCCTTCCAATTCACCATATAACTATTCCTGAGGATGGTATACAAATTGCCCATCCTTTTTTACTAACTCCCAACCCACCTGAACAATCCCTTTGCACAACGTTTTTCATTATGTGGTATATTTGGAAAGCAAGGAATGATTTAAGGTTCAAAGCAAGAAGATGGAGCTCGGTCCAGATACATGCAGCGACGCAAGCACACATGCAAAACCATCTCCAAGCAATTCAAGAAGACACAATTGCAAGTGCTGCTGCTGATACTACACCAACCAGCCCGTCGCCTCCACCATAGCCTCCCCGCCAAGGTACAATCCCTCATCATGCAGGTCAAGGTGAACCATGTGAGTTTACACAGGAAGGACACGACGATCTAGCTAGGCAGGAGGCCTCGGCATCCTTTCCGCGGATCTAGAGTTCATCTCATGATGCACTCATGCAACATGTCCCCAACATCCCCGCTTTTAATGACAGGTTCCTCCTTCAAACTCCCACTTTGTGGAATGGTTTCAGGTGTTATTCTGATGCCTCCATCACTCCGGATGTACCTGGAGGGCCGTCAAGACGAGCAGGACTAGGCATCTTTATTGTCAACTCCTCAATACCACCACCGACTTCTATTTTCATTAAGGCCTGTATGATAGATGTTGTGTCTGTTCTAATGGCGGAATCTGCAGGTTTAGCATTGGCGGCCTCTATTCTTTGCAGGATGAATATAAGGGACGACGCAGCTCTTCTAGCAGACAATCTGCAGCTTGTAAACTACATCAACAATGCCGATAAAACCAACCCGCCGGACTGGAGAATAAAGCCCTATACAGAGCTTGTCTTCTCCGCCCTTGCAGGAAGTTCAACTAAGGTGCACAGGATTCGTAGGGAAAGCAACCAAATGGCGGATTCACTGGATAGACAGAGCTTGAGCAATACCCTCTCTCAAAACAATGTTTTCGAGGGTTTATGCTGTAACCCAAGTCATGTTCATGGGCGCCCTTTTATTGTGGCGCTCCAAAGTGTAACCATTAACAATGTAATGGTTTTAACAGCATCGTGCTGTTAAGTAATGGAAACGTTTGTTTACTGGTAAAAAAAAAGAAACTGACCCGAAATAAACGAACAGAGGGAGTCAGGGAGGGACCCGAAGTTTTTGCATTCTTTAGCGCCTTTACATTTCGCAGTTGCTTGACGTGGACTCGCATCATTGCATCTCGTGTCGGAGGTTAATCAAAGCCTTCTAGACTGAGTTTTTTTTAATTATTTTTTAAGCACTTCTGTACCAGAAGGCTGAACACTACAATTTGTGCCATTTCTACTCCCATGTCTCCAGAAGCATGGAGTGCGTCCAAGTTATTTTTTTGTCTCCTAGAGACTAGAGACAGACCACCGAGGCTCCCGAGGAAATGATTTGATTTGGCACACTTGCCCGCTTGGATCCTTCGGGTGTGTTTTGATTTGGCACGCTTGGCTCCTTCGGTTATGTTTAGTTGGTGAAATATATTGGGTTCGGCTATTATAACAACTTTTCGTTTGTATTTGGTAATTATTGTCCTTCTATGGACTAGCTAGGCTCAAAAGATTTGTCTCGTACTTTTCAACCAGGCTATACAATTAGTTATTTTATTTACCTACATTTAATACATCCATTTATGCGTAAAAATTTTTGATGTGACAATTACGGCAGCACTTTTTGGGTTACCTTCTCACCAACTAAACATAGCCGTGTTTAATTCCCCAACATTCCAACAAAGAACATTCCAATCCGCCTGCCAGGAGATATAGGGCATGTTTGTATTATGGCCACACTTTGACATGCGTGTGTTGTGGTGGCCGGCGGTGGCGGACGAATCGGCCGCCACACCTCGCCACACAGCAATAGCAAACATGAAGGACACTAATGACAATTATTACGCCTGCAGGCTAGTGGAAGGACAACAACGTGGTAGAAAACGACAATATAAGGACCGGAGCGTGGCACCAAGCAGTAGGAAACGACAACAGGACAACAGTAATTATTAATTACACGCCAGGACAGTGTGGCGGGCCACCGCCATGGCGACGTGAACTATGGCCACGATCCAAACAGACCAATCCCAAGTTCCCAACTAGGCCGAAGACAAGCAGGCCTAGGTTGTCCCCCATTGTTCAAATCTGAATACAACATACTCCCTCTGTAACGAGATTTCAAGTCGTTCTCCGACTTCACACGAAGAGCAGAAAGCAAGTCGTCGCGGCCGCATGTGAGTGATTCGGGACGTTTTTGCCCCTACATAAATTACACTGCACCATCTTAGGGGTTGTTTTGTTTATGGACTTTTTAGTCCTTGGGACTAAAATATGTCTCTTTTAGTCCCTACCAAACCAAATAGGGAGGGACTTTTTGAGACATTTCCTCTATTAGTCCCTAAAAGACTCTCTTGGAGGGACTTTTTTTAAAAGTCTCTAGGACTAAAAAAAAGTTTAGTCCCTAGTAACGAAACAACACCATAATTACGCCGCTCCGGTCTCCCGGACTTCGCTGCGCAAGACTATTACCTCGCGATGCACGCGCTGTTCCGTCGTCCTTCTTATTCGCAACGCATGCCGCCGCCGCACCGGAAGTGCGAGATGGTCTCCGCGGAGGAGGTCGCACTTGGCGCCGTGCAGATGGACGCCGGCGCCGCTTCTTGACGCCGAAGGTCGGCGCGTTTCGCGCAGCCGAGCATATTAATACAAACATGTGCATGCAAAATCGTAGAGCAAGCCATGCAAAATCACCCCAGAACTATGGAGCCGGATCCATCGCCATGGATGCGGTGCCGGCGTACTCAACGTCGACCCGGGCATACTCGTAGCCGAGCGTATAGATACGAACGATGCAAAATCGTATTCAAAGCAAAGAAAAAAAAGTCAAAAGTAATGCACTTCCAAAGGATCGAACCCGCGCTAAAGAGAACCAAACCAAGACCAAATTGACCAACAGTAATCAAGTCTGCTAACGTAATCAAGGTAATCCTTACCGTGGACAAGAGAATCAATTCAGGGTTCCTTGTGACATCTGTGGGCTCACAAATCATCTGACCAAGGATTGCAGAAGATTAGTTTGTGAGATTTGTGGAAATCAGGGACACATGGCCTATGACTGCAGGCAGTGCATTCCTTGGAATTCTGTACCAGAACTCTGTGCTACTCAAGTTGAGAACCAGAGTTTCTTCTTCATAGAAGAGGATATAGATCCTAGGATGGCAAGAGAAAAGGAATCAACTGCCATCATCAACATCATTTCAGGAAAAGCAACTAGTCAAGATGTGGAAAGACAGTTTACCCATCTACCAACTTCAGAAACTTGGAAGTGGACTGCTAGAGAGATAGAAAACAACAAACACAGCATGAGATTCCCCAATGCCAAAATGGTAAAAGAACTCAGCTTCTTCCCATCTATGGCCATGAGATATGTGGATGCTCAGATGGAAATTAGGCCATACTCAAATAGTGTGGGTGCAAAAGGGGAAGCACAAGATGCCTGGTTCAGAGTATGGGATATTCCCACTGACCAAAGGTCAATCAGGACTTGTGTAAAAATTGGGGGTTTAGTTGGCAAAACTCTTGAAATTGATGAAAAAAACAAGACTCAGGAATGAGTATGTAAGGATGAAGATTATGTGCAGAGATGTGACCAAGGTCCCAAGAATAGCTGAAGCATTCCTGGGGAAGATTGAGAGAATATTTACCTTTGAGAGAGAGGTGGTAATTGAGATTCCAGCTAAGAAGACTCAGTCTGGAATAAAGATCAATGACAAGCAGCAACCTCCTCCAAAGAAATTCAAACCTGACAACATGAATAGCAAATCAGGTACAAACATGGGTTTTCAAGAAAGAAAGTAAGGGCCCAAGTGAGGTTGGCAAGGGTGGAATCAAAAATCACTCTGCCAAGATAGCTATGTCAGCTCCACCAAAATTTGGGGAAAATCTAGAGCAATAGAAGTAACAGATCAGAAAAAGAAAGAGAAGATGGAGATTGATTCTGAGAATGACAAAGTTCATATACCAAATAGATTTGATGAATTAGACTCTGAGTCTGAGGCTGAATCTGAGCCTGAACTAGAGGACAGGATCAAGACTATTCCAGTATTTGGAGACTATGGTCAAGGGGGGTCCAAAGATACTACAATGTATGATGATGAACACATATATTGTATGGAAAATCTTCCCACAAACTCCAACATCAAGCAACTCTGGAGGCAGGAGATGGAGTCTGTCAATGATCAATTGAATTTGGCTAGCACTGAAGAAGTAGCCAAAGAAAATGTGACAGCAGTAGAACTGGATGTATCTGATGAGGCTATTGTTAATACTCAAGAGAGTATTGAAGCTGAAGAAAAGACCAAAGATATCAAAGAACTTGACACTGTTTTGAAGGCTAACAGTATCAAGAATGACAACATTACACTCAAGAAGAATGTGAAGCCAACCAGGAAGAGTGAAAGACTCAAGAGTGATATTGCTCTAACAACCAAAGAGAAGAATGATAGAATGGCTAAAAAGAGAAATCTGGAATCAGCTGAAGGTACATCCACTAATCCTCTTATGTTTTCTACTTTATCTGATGATCACATCATGCAATTATCTTCTGATATGGGCATTGATATTACAAATACTGCCTTTAGTACTTTTAATATGCTTAGAGACTTAGAGTTAGCTAGACACTCCTTACAGACCAAACAAGATAAATGTATTACTGACTTGTCTACTCTTACTGAGATATGTGATAATGAGGAAGGTGATGTCAATGATAGGTTGATTGAATGGCTGCAGGAAACTCACTCGAAACCGAGAGTGAGATTCTCGACCAAATAAAAAAAAACCGGCAAATTAGCCAAAAGAAAGTTGAAAATTTCTCCAAGGAATTCCAAAAAAAGCAAACAAGCAAAGGGAATTCCCTGCGAAAAAAGAGAGGATAGAGGATGACAAAATTGTTCATCCTCTATCTAAGGCTAAAAAGAATGGTGTAAAATGATAATACAAGGATTATTTTGGAATTGTAGAGGCTTGAGAAAAACTGGAGTTTCTACATATCTTACTAATCTAATATTTCAGTACCAATTTGATTTCATTGGATTACAAGAGACAATGGTCACAGATTTTGACCCTTTGTTCTTTGAAAAAATTGACATTAACCAGAATTTCCTGTGGGATTACATTCCCTCAAAGGGTAAGTCCGGGGAATTCTAATTGGGGCTAACCGAATCGATTTGATATTGGATCTTGTAGAAAAGGAGAGTTCATCATTCAATTCAATTTATGGGATAAAAATATAAAGATCAAATGGAATCTCATGGTAGTTTATGGCCCTCGCTCATGAGGAACACAAATTTGAATTCCCTCGGCCGAAATGGGCAAGATTTTGTGATGATTCATCCGAACCCTTCATTATTGGGGAGACTTCAACCTTATAAGATATGCAAAGGAAAAAAACACAAGTGTTGGTATTCCTAGATTTGCGCAGACAGTTTCAATTCCATCATACATTTTTTTTGAATTGAGAGAATTGATAATGAGTGGAGGATTAACAATCAGGATCCACCAACTCTAGTCAAGTTAGACAGAGTGTTAATGTCTAAGTCATGGGAGGATTTATTCCCACATGCCATAATCAAGAAATTATCAAGGGAGGTATCTGACCACAATCCCCTAGTGTTAATTTGTGGGACTCCTAAAAAACTTCCCCACATTCAATTTAAATTTGATCTCAATTGGTTAGCAAATCCAGAATTTTTTGCCTTTGGTGGAGAAAATATGGAATAAACCTTGTAATGCTAAATCAGCATTGGACAAGGTAAAACCAGAAACTAAAATTGTTCAAACAATACTTTTAAGGGCTGGGGATTCAACCAGCAAGGGAATTTAGAAAAAAAAGAAAAGAGTTACAAGAGGAAATAATTTAGCTAGAAGAACTGGAAGAACAAAATGCTTTGACTAGTGATCAAATCATGAGAAAGCAATCTGTACTATGTGAAAACATGAAACTATTAGAACAAGAAGAACTATACTGGTTACAGAGAAGCCATGAATCATGGTTACTCAAGGGAGATAATAATACAACATATTTTCATAAATGTGCCAATGGCAGAAAAAGAAAAAGTACAATTATCTCATTTGACAATAATGGCCAATCAATAGAAGGAGATGCTAATCTGTTACAACATGCCACTGAATATTATTCAGAATTGTTTGGACCAGTTCCACATCATGATATTAAACTTGATCTAGCTATTTGGGATAATTTATACCATGTCTTAGAGGAAGATAACATCAATCTTTGTCGTCCTTTCTCCGAACAAGAGATCACACTGCTTTATCACAAATGAAAAAAAACAAGGCCTCTGGACCTGATAAAATTCCAATTGAATTTTATCAATGTTGTCGGGCAGATTATTAAGGCCGATATTATACAAATTTTTCAAGACTTTCACAATAATACTACTGATATATGTAGACTCAATTATGGTATTATCACATCGCTGCCAAAAATAAAAGAGGCTAGTAAGATACAACAAAGATGCAGACCAATTTGTCTCGTTAAACTGCATTTTGTATAAATTGATCACCAAAGTTTTGACCATTAGGTTAGAACCTTTGGTCGAAAAGTCGATCAACAATGCTCAAACAGCCTTCTTAAAGGGAAGAAACATTTTGACAGGGGGTAATGTGCCTCCATGAAATTATTCATGAAACAAAAAAAGAAAGAAAAAGACGGAATTGTGTTAAAACTTGATTTTGAAAAGGCTTACGACAAAGTCAATTGGGACTTCCTACTTGAGTATATGAGCATGAGAGGTTTTAACTCAAAATGGAGATCATGGATAAATCAAGTCCTTTCTCGAGGAACAGTTAGTGTAAAAGTCAATGACAATATTGGCCCTTACATAAAAAGCTATAAAGGAGTGAGACAGGGGGACCCTCTATCCCCAATCTTATTCAATTTTGTGGCAGATAGCCTAACCAGAATGGTTGAGTATGGTCAAGAAAAGAATTTATTTACTTGGCTTAATTGAACACATAATTCCTAAAGGGGTATCCATTCGCAATATGCAGATGATACCATTATTTTTCTCAAGGATGATTTACAAGGCGCTTTAAATATGAAATTACTACTCTATATGTATGAAACAATGGCTGGGTTGAAGATAAATTTCAATAAAGTGAAGTTATCATGATTAATGATCATGATAATATTGGAGAACAATATGCTGAAATCTTTAATCGCCAAACTGGGAACCTTCTCAATAAAATACTTGGGAGTTCCAGTTTGTCCAAGTCGACTTCATCTAAGTGACTGGGCACCCTTGGTTGAAAAAGTGATAAAAGATTAGATGTGTGGAAAGGTGGCACTATGACAATGGCTGCAAGGGCAACATTGATTGAATCTTGTCTGAATAATGCCCCTATCTACCAAATGTCCTGTCTATTTGGTTCCTCAAACCCCTCTTGATAATAAGGTTGATAAAAACAGAAGAAGTTTTTTTTCGCAAGGGGGGAGGTACAAAAAGAAAATATCATCTGATAAGGTGGACCAAAATATGTGTCAGTAAGAAGAAAGGGGGTCTTGGAATTAAGGACCTCAGAAAAATCAATATAAGCCTTCTAGCAAAATGGTGGTGGAAACTAGAAACAGAAGAGGGGCTTTGGCAAAAGATTATTGCAGCAAAATACCTAAAAAATAGACCCATTCAAGATATACACCATAAAGCTGATGATTCTCCTATCTGGTATGACTTACTTAAAATTAAGGAGTTCTACCTTTATGGAAGAAGAATTGAAATAAAAAATGGGAAAAAGATAAAATTTTGGACTGAAGCATGGCTATATGACAAACCTATATCCCAAATTATTCCAACTTTATATGCCATTTGCAATCAACAGGACATTCTTGTTCATGATGCAAAAACCAATTTGGCTGCCATTACTTTTAGAAGATGGTTGACTATTGAACTGGAATTATGCTGGAGCCTAATTTAGGCTGATGCTGAAAAAATTTTAATTGATAGATGAACCAGACAGGATTTCTTGGAAGTTTGGCAGTAAAAAAGTTTTACTGTCAAGTCCTTATATAATGCTTTAACTCATGGTGGGTCAGGTCATGATCATAAAAATATTTGGAAAGGAAAAATACAAAAAATAAAATATTTTATGTGGTTGCTATCCAATAATGCAGTCTTAACAAGAGATAATATGAAAAAAAGGAAATGGCCAGGAGACACTACTTGTCAGTTTTGCAATAGTGAGGAATCCTGTGATCACCTATTTTTTCCATGTCCAATTGCAAGAGTAATATGGTCTACAGTTGCAAAATTCATTAATGCTACAGACATTCCCAACTCTCTGGGACAATGTTGGCATTGGTGTAATAAATGGTTACCTAATCATACAGATATTCACTGCATGGGAATATCAGCAATTTGCTGGGCAATCTAGAAAGCTCGAAATAGAGCTCACTTTGAAGGAAAATTATTAAAAAGTCCATTGGAAATAATATGCCATGCAGCAGCACTAATACGTTTCTGGACAGGTCTTCTACCAGAAATGAGCAGGAAAGAAATCATCGAAGGAGTGAATGCAATGCTTCGAGTGGCGACTGAGATCTTCATTTCTCAGTCAACTGGTGAAGGACAGTCGACAGCCGCTCAAACAAGTCAGGAGGGGATGATCTCGACAAGACTACTTGATGATGATGTCACATCAAGCAAGACTGAAGACGAAAGGGTCCTCAAGGAAGTGCTGCCGAAACAATGAATCACTGAAACTGATTCCCTCTTACTTTGTCTATTGAACTTATCTGTTATCTGTGTACTGGGCATGAGCATCGTCTCTCAGGCTGGTAGATATAATCAGTCAAACTTTCTGCCCCTAGCATTCAGGTTTGCTGGCTCAAGCTAGCTGGTAGAACCTGGAAGTTAGTCTTTTACTCTAGTCCATCCTATCTGTAAAACTCTGCAATACCTTGTATTTCCGTTTATCATGAATGGGAATGGGGAAGGGTCCTCGTCTGGAAAAAAAACAGCCAACAGCAGCGCACTAGCCAGTAAGCCTTGGTTTGTTTCTCATCAGGAGCATACTCCCAAGTGCATTAAATGGGGATAAACAAGGAAAACTTACCCCTAAGAGCAAGTATTATGATGAGCGACTAGCCGGCTCATGTCTACGTGGAGGAGAGAGAAGTGAAGAGAGAAAAGAAAATGAGCGTCTCATGACGCGCCCGCTGATGCCGGCGACTAGGCTACGCAAGATGTCGCTATTTGGCTCCGCATGCAACTATGTCATAAATAGTAGCGGGCCCGGCCAAATACGGCCGCCGGCAGTTGGCGAAAAGTACTTACTTAAACTATTAAACTTGCTTTAATTAGGAAAACTTACCCCTAATTAATGACTAACTTACCCCTAATTAAGGACTTCTTGGTATGTACGATAACGTCCTAAACGACAGTACGGAGGGAGTACCATGCGCCGAAGGCTACGAGGCCAGAATCCGTTAATCCAGCTATCTTGGCGTGATAACCACAGCAGCTACGGGCACTGCCATTTTTGTTTTTGATCAGTAATCCAATGAGAGAATTTCTGCATAGGACGCCATCTTGGCAACTCCGCTCGGTTCAATTACAGCCGACGGTGCTGAACTAATAGCTGATGCCGAATTGCCGATACACTAAAATGGCCTGGTGCACTGGAGCTCGCCTATAAATTCGCATATACCCAATCAAGATCTCACAGATGTTCAGCTCAGCAGTAGTCATTGCACTTCCAGAAGTTCCACTGCGTACACCAGCTATGGCTGGAAAGTGCAGAGCGATTCCCATGGCGCCAGTAATTGTCATCGTCGTCGCCGTCGTGATGGCGGTGGCTGTGACACGCGTCGCGGTGGTGAAGGCCTCGTTGGGTCGCTCGAGCTTCCTCACGACGTGGAGCGGGGAAGGCTGCTCGGGGAGCCGTCAACCATGGCGTCGCCCGGGTGCACCGACCTCGTGGCCTACGTCGGGCTAGAGTTCGACTACCGGGGCCAGGCGGCCACGCTCTATACCGAGCATGGCTGCTCCGGCACGTCGTTGCAGCTTTTGGGGACACCCGGGCGTGTGATGACTTTAGGTGGCGCAGTATCAACATCGACTCCTAAGCACTGTGGTTTCGTCTTGTCCTTCCTTCTACATACGTACAATTTTGGTAAACGACGAATTGATCGTTTTATATACAGCCCAGGAGTAATCACACGCGTTCTCCACCGCGTTAGTCTTGTTATGGTGTCATGTCATGGTTGCTCGTACTAATTAAGTTGTAACTCCTTTTCTTTTCTCCAATATATAATGAAAAGTTATTAATGGCAGGTTTTGGTTCTTGATTTTTTTTTTCACGTTTTCTATACTTCAGATGTCTGAAATCAAGGACCGAGAGAGTTTTAGAAAGGAAGAGAAAGAGGATATTTTCTGGTTGGTTAGATTTAAATCTAATAGATATGATTGTTCATTCTTTTACGAGATCCTTTTTTTTTCTTCTTGGGTCAAGTATCTATTTTACAAAAGCAGATAATGTTTGTAAAATCAATCATGTTGACATTGCAATCGTGAAAAACACACGAACGAATTCTCCTCTCTGGTTTTTCCATAACAGGACGGTTTCCAACAGAATCCTCAGCAAATACTATGAACAGGGGTGGAAGCACGTTACAGGGTCAACGAATCAGCGACACTCTTGTAGCATGTGATTTTTGGACAAGTGTCGACCCAGCGAAAGCAAAGTTTGACACCGGTAAACCAAAGCCCAAGCCCAGCCGGCAAAACGCCCAGCGGCCCAGCACAGTAGGATCCGGGCCCGGCTAACCTTCTTACGGAAACTACGTAGGCCACAAAGGGCAAGTGGAAAATCCAGTAGGCATTAGCCCATTTTGTGGAAATCGAGCACTAGCACAGCTGGAGCCCAAAATGCTCCACTCATAAAACAAAAAGAAATCCCCTAAAAAAATAAAACAAAAGAAAAGTCTACATTTATTCCCCAAACTTTTGGGGAAGTCCGTTTCTCCTGCCTCAAGCCCAAAAAAACAGCACAAATCACCTCTCTTAACTTTTTAAACTCGGTGCGTTTTACCTCCCAAGTAGCAGTTTTGAAGGTGTTTTTTTTTTTCCTTTTCTTTTAGGGAATGCTAAATTAAGAATGTGCACCCTTACAACATCTTTGTCAACACACATAGGTTCACACGGCCTCCATCGCTTCCCCGTGCCCCACCGCTTGCCCGCATACATCCATGGTGGATCCGGTTCTGCGGCGGGGCGGTCGGATCCGGCGGCGGTGACTACGGATGCATTGGACCCAACAAGAGCAACGGTGGATCCGGATGGATTATGCCTCCTCCTCCAGGCCACCTCCTCCTCCCCTTCTCCTCCCACTCCCTTCTTCTCTAACTCTAGTGGGGTATAGAGTCGGCCAGGGGAAAGAAGGGAAGCTAGGTGGCGGGGATGGTTGACGAGCGGCTTAGGGGCTTTGGCGGCGGGGGGGCGGTCAGGTCCGGTCTAGGGGCGGGGGGGCGCCATTGGGGAAAAGGAGGTGGATAGAAAATTTTCTCTTTTATTAGTAGGTATATATTATTCTCGGCCGGGAACGAAAACTTTTCCAACCGAACGAGGCCTAAGACACACACTTCGGCAAATGAGGGTATTTTGGAAATATGAAAAATGGTACAAAAGAAACACTTCGCTCTTTAATATTAGGAAGAGAAGAGAAGTGTTCCTACATAGTCGAACGAAACAAAAAAGTTCCTCACGTCTTGTATCCTTCCCAAAGATCAACAAATTCAGTCAGATATTGCGGTGAAGTGGATTCCTCGAGGTGTGAAATTCCTGACACCACACAATAGCGCTGAGATCAATTTAATTTCACAAATATGTGTTGTCTTATAAAAAGGTAACTTATATAAACAAAGAACTTATACGATTTATAATTTAGAATAGTAGGTTTGAAGGTCGTGCGTGACCCATTACACAAGCACGCACGTATGCATGTGTGAGTGCTGAGCTCAACAACATAATCAGCGCTCGATACTCACGATGGAAATCCGATCGAGGCAGCCGTCAAGTACTAGGGACTAGGCTACGAACTCGACCACCACCACCGTCCAATATAAATCCTCGAACGGTAGACGTTCGATGCATTGCAATACCATACGTACGCTAGAGAGAGAGAAATTGAATTAAGCCAGGCAAGGCCACGGGTGACATGGCCTCAAAGCGGGCCGCGACGATGTTCGCTGTGCTCGCCGTCGTTACCGTCATCGCCGCAGCGACGGGCGGCGTGGCGGTCTCGGACGGGTCGGGCCCCAGGAGCTACCTGACTTCGTGGGGCGGGCCAGGGTGCACGTCGGCGAAGGGGCACACGCACATCGCTAGCGTGGGGTCGTGCGGCTGCACCCACATCCGGTTCCACGGCGGCCACGAGTTCAACTTCCGCGGCGAGACGGCCACGCTCTACACCGAGCCCGGGTGCACCGGCACGCCGTACCAGGTGTTCGAGGACACCCAGGCGTGCGGCGACTTTGGGTGGCGCAGTATCCACATCGACTGCTGAGCTCGGCAGCAGACGACCCAAAACTTACCCTACCGTCAGTCGGTGGAATATGAATTATGCATGTTTGTATAATGAATAATGAATAACGGCCTTGTTGGTCTTGTTGCGTCTAAAATTTTACAACACTATAGACGTGTGGAACGGTAACCCACCAGGATTTATTTGTCCAGCAAACTTATTTACTGAGCAATCGTAATGATTGTAGAATTTATAAATACCAGGTAATATATTGTGTGGATATGTTATTATTATTACACTATACTGTATCTGTGATGATATAGATGGATCATATTATTTGGTATATCACGATGGGGGTGGGTCAACCTTGGGTTGAACCGTAACCAAACCACCGATCCATTTCCTGCCCAGAGGAGCACCGAGCGCTCCATTTAATTAAGTATTTTTTTTTTTGAAGAATATTTAATTAAGTATCTGTCATACGGTGCACCAATGGATATTATGGTTCGACCCACTGCTAGCTGACGTGTACTCACAGAACATGTGTTGCACATCGGTCTCAGCGATTGTACTTATCTTGAGGTTCTCTCAGCGATTGAACTGCAAGTACTGCTAGCTTGAGGTTGCATCGGTGTACTTACAAAACACGTGTACGCAGGTGGAGATTCAAATAACGTGTACGTACAGACTTCTTAGTGCATCACTCAAACATAGAAATAAGGAATATATATATTAAATGGTTCCATATACTGCGTAAATATAACAAGCTAAGATGATGAAAAAAGGTTGTGTAGTAATTGTAACTAGTTCAATAAATAAAAATAGGTTCTATGCTTTGGACTTGACTGTAGTGGAAAGGCAAGCTCCTCTGAACCTGAGTTCACAACTTCTCAAAGCATGCAAGATCCAAGTGAACCTGAACATTCAAGTGAACTGCAAACACAGAGAGACAATGTCAGACTCCAAAATAATTCAGAGAGACAGATGAACTGCAAATGGAAGAAACAATTCAGAGAGACAAGTACATTCAAGTCTATGCAAAAAAACAACAGGTTCCAAGTGAACCTGAACATGTTCAGAACACAGAGCCACATTGTCAGACTCCAAAATATAGACACAGGATTTAATCTATGTTGTCATAAGTGATACTAAAATCAAACTAACACACTGAATGCCAGTGTCTGACATATATATAATGTTACAAACATCAGCAGTATCAGTAAATATATACGTTTTCATTACCACTGCAATTGAAGTTGCCATTTGCATATATATACGATTTCATAGACAGACAAAAGGGCATGACTTGAGTTGCCATTTGCCAATGCAATATCAGTAAATATATACTTTTTCATTACCACGGAGGAACTGAGGAAAGTTCCTATGCAACTGTGTCACTCAAAAGGTGAGGTGAATGATGCGTTATAACAAGCAAAAGCAATGCAATATCAGTAAATATATGTACGTTTTCATTACCACTGCAATTGGAAGTTTGGGAATAATACACATCATGGTTGTGGGCAAAGTCTATATTTAAATCAATGGGCTAAACTGACATTCTATCTACAACTGACAGTACTGGAAGAAAACACAGATCATGGCTTAAAAAAAACTGATGTTGCATCTCAAGCTGAATTCGTAACAGTTATTACATCTCAAGCTGAATTCAGTGTTGCAGAGTTTGATATGATGTTGGCTATGGAGCATTTGGCAGTACACTAAAGATGCAATTTATTCTCAGTGTAGGATGTCAGAATCTGAATTTTCAAATGTGGGTAGCCCGGACTTCCATTTCAATGCACCAAACACATATGATTCCTGCACCTGTGTTCACCACTGATAACCCCAACTATTAACAAATTCTTAGTCAGTATGAACCTCAGGACAGCAAAAGAAAAAGAATCACAAAGCTGTGTATAGCATTCAGGTCATCAGTAACTAAACAACTATTTAACCCAGAACACCTGATTCAGTCCACCTTCTCTTATATCAGAGAAAAGGGCACGTGGTGTTATCTGTCCTGAATCTTCAGTTACTACAAATCGAAAGAATTTGGTACCATCAGCGATATTAGCTGATCAGATATAACAAGACCCGGGAGCTCCTACCTAATGTATCACTGTATGTCAAATTCTCAATTCATCGATTGACATATAACCACAAGGTGGAAGCCAAAATGGACGCGGATCTGCAGCTATCATCATGCTTCCACGATCCCAACAGTAGCAGCAGAAACAAAATTACAACAGGATCCAATGGTATATGTCCAACTCCAACAAATGATTTTTACAATCAATTCCCATTTTTTAAAGTGATTCGTATAGGAAATCGTCTCTAAAAATAACGTGCTCACAAGTAATTAATTCATCCACGGGGATTTCTTTTTGGTCTGCAAATCTAGGATTAATCAAGGCATGGATAAGCACCAAAGTTGGCCATCATTGAATCAAAACAGGAATAATTCCAGAGGCATGATGCACTTCTCCACTAATGCTTAAGTTGCCCTCCACTAGCGCTTGCATTTAGAGTGGAAATATTGAGTCTTATAATGTTCCATAACATTGTGCGACCTTGAGTAGAACGTACCGACCATACATAAATAGAAACGTAGCTAGTAACCATAGCTACAAGAGTACCAACTGGTAACTAGCACTCACGGAGTTTCCAAAAAAAAAAAGCACTCATGGGATGCTTAAATAAAAAATAATAATCAAGTACTAGCTGAGAAGGGTTGATCATGCTGCTTGGCACAGACAGGTTCCAACCTTCCAAACTGAACAGTTCTGCTAACCTCCTTTGATGTAGTCGGCAGCTAGGCGTCTCTCCCTTGTCATTTTCTGTAGTTCATGAATAGAGTTTCAGGTTCAAAAAGATAGGTATCATTGTGCTCATTCAAGAAATCAAAAAAGAAAATAAAAAACAGCGGAGTTATAGACTTATAGTTATGATCATCTAGAGCTCACCCATGGAATTAGAAAGACTTTTTGTGATAGTACCCACATAGCTTGCCATTCACATCAGCCAATTCTTCACTGTTTTTGTTTGCACTCAGTCGGTTGCTGCGTCTCAAATCCTCTATGGTAACTGGAGGAAGCCTTTTGGCCTTTCTACCACACTTCTTAGCTTGCTCTGGGATAGAAGGTGCTACTTGCTGACTCGTGCCCTTTTCATTCAGTCTGCTATTGCGTCTCAAGTCCTCTGTGGTAACTGGAGTAAGAGTTTTGGCTTTTCTACCATGCTTCTTGCCTTGCTCCTGAGGTGTTACTTGCTGGTGCTTGCCTTTTTCATTAAGTCGACTGCTGCGTCTCAAGCCCTCTGTGATAACTTGAAGAGGTTCAGTCTTTCTACCATGCTTCTTAACTTGCTCCGGAGTAGGAGGTGCTTCTTGCTGGTGGGTAACTATTTCATCGAGTCTGACGCTGCATTTCGACCCCCCTGTGGTAACTGGAGCAAGAACTTTGACCTTTCTACAATGCTTCTTCTTGGATTGAACCCGGGTAGATGTTTGCTCCTGTTTATTGAGTCTGATGCTGCATTTTGAACCCCCTTTGTTAACTGGAGCAAGAGCTTTGACCTTTCTACCACACTGATTCAATTGCACCTGGGTAGGAGGAGATGTGTGCGCCTGTTCATCGAGTCTGATGCTGCATTTTGACACATCTGTAACTGGAGCAAGAGCTTTGACCTTTCTACCACACTGATTCAATTGCACCTGGGTAGGAGGAGATGTGTGCGCCTGTTCATCGAGTCTGATGCTGCATTTTGACACATCTGTAACTGGAGCAAGAGCTTTGACCTTTCTACCACACTTCTTAGATTGCACCAGGGTAGGAGGTGCTGCTTGGTCCTGTGTGATTGCTACTGCCAGAAAGTCAAGTGCAAGTCTAGGATCATTGTCGATACTGATCAAAGTTTTCCTCACAGCTTTCCTGTCAACGCAGCGACCGTCTTCTGTTTCAGGCAATTCAACTGCTTCAGTAGCTGAAGCATGCTGAGATGCTGGTTCTGAGTTTGACACTGCTGTTGCTGTGAGTTGCAAAGAAGGAGAGCTGTTAAGCAGAGTGCTTGATGAACTGCCTTTCTTTGTAGTATACTCCCTCTGTCCCATGGAGTTTGTCGTTTTTGACTTTTGAACTTCATGTTTGACCATCCGTCTTATTCAAAAAATATTTATGCAAATCATAAAATAAATTAATCAATATTCAAGTATCTTTATTGATAAACTAAGCCGTAACAAAATAAATTATATTTATACAAAAAAATTGAATAAGACAAAGCATCGAAAAGAGATGGCACGGAATCCGGGGTGACAAACTCAGTGGGATGGAGGGAGTAATCGACATTGAGCGTGATAGAAAACTTTGGTGGGAGATCACTTCCAGAAAAAAAACTGACTAGCAAGTTGCCGAATTGGGTCAGTGACTGATAACTCAGATATAGGGCCTGTTTGGAAGCTTCCCTCGCCTGAGAGCATACGGCACGCAGCCAGATCTGACCCCTTCAACACCTGGCGTTGATGCCTGTCCTGAGCGTGTTTCCCAGGGTGGGAACCAAACACACCGATAGTCTGTCCTTGTTTTTCATTTTTCATGTTTAGCTTGTTTAGCTAAATTATCAGCATGAGGATACTCAACAGCGGGCTTGAAAATTGCATTCAGCACCTCTTTCTCATTAGTGGCATTGAAAAACAACCTCTATCCCATGTGTCCTTGACAATCTTCTGCCAAACAGAATTGCTGTTTAACAGAGTGGTTCCATTCCCCACTATCCATAAGCAATGCCTGCAAGAACAAGATTAAAAATAATTTTTTTATCACCATGCACCAGACAGAAGATCAGGAAGTAATTGAAGTGAAACTTAAATGCTTGGTGCAGAACTTACTTGGCCCTTGTTAGAGCCACATTAGTCCTCTGTAAGTTTGAGAGAAACCCAACTGAACCAGCTCCATTGCTCCTGACTGTTGATATGATGATGACATCTTCCTCTGCGCCTTGAAAACCATCCACGGATTTTATTTTCACCGAGAAACAACGATACCTACTGCAGGTCGTACCAACTTTTTTCCTGGATAGCTCTAACCTGAGCATTGTATGGGCATATAACACCAACAGAGAGCTTGCTTCCTGTAGAAACTGTCTCTGCAATAGATGAAAAGGGGGAAAGATAATTGTAACCTGCCCAAATATAAACTGACTTGCAGCATACAACTAGAGCACTGTACATTATGGCTGGCCCTTACCTTTTAACAATCTCTGCAAGATCAACACAATTGTATCAACTTCTACTGAATTTTTAAGGCTCCGACCATGCTTTTCATTTGTTTCATGGCTGCCATCAATATTTATAAATGAATATGGCCGAAACAGTTTTCCTGCTAAAAACATCTTATTATAGTCCTTATGACTGACATTGGGGCCATCAGATAGCTTGCCATCATAAAATGTACCAAGTGGAAACTTGCTTATTTCTGGATGCATCCTGTACTGGATATTGAGAAGGTGCTTATTATGACCTAGGGAACTCAACCTCTCAAAAACACTTCGTCCAAAGTTAGCACTATCAGATATCTGTAGAACCATATTACATGTCAATACAAAGAACATAATCAAAACAAGAAATGAATTTAAGGAGCTTACTTTGCTCTTCACAAGGGCAGGTAATTGATACTCGTCGCCGATGAGAACAGCATGCCTTATGCCAGGCAGCTGAAGAGGAATTAAGGTTTCACACTCTTTGAGCTGTGCAGCCTCATCAATTATCAGCAACTCCAGAGGAATCATATTTCCAGGTTTCTCCGGAGGAATCATATTTCCAGGTTTCTTTAGCATCTGATGTATACCTGGTGAAGAATATCTCATAGGTACATTGTACAACTTGAATGAGCTACAAACAGTACAGATAATGCATCTAGTTCTTGACAGCAGGTACAGTTGAACATCTCGTGCACTGGAGCAATTTGGGAGCTCCAAGTTCGTACGAAGATATATTAATTCTTGCACACACAAAGATCTTGCAGCCATAAACTTGGTTTTGTTGCATGAGTTGGTCCTTATGCAGGCTAGCTGTGAAGCCCAGAGCTCAGGGTTGACCTCCTCTTCTATAGTGCTTTCAAGCAGTTCATTGGACCATATATCATCAACATTACCAACATTTATCAAAGCTTGAAGAATTTTGATCAATTCAAGGACCTCCAGCATACATTGAAAGCTCCGTCCTGTTTCCATGTTTCTTGGGTGATCATTGTATAGTATAGTTATGTAACTATGTAAATTCCGAGAAAGTTTATTGTAATCATCTTTCAAATACTGCTTGAATGTTTTACCCCTACTGCTCAACTGGTACTTGGTCACAGAATTCACAAGAAGATCTATCAATGAGCATAAATGATGCCTCCAGCCTGTGTTTGACTTAAAGCATGGCAACAAGCGCTCAGCACGGGAGTTAAGATACACCTTTGAAAGATAATGGTCATTATCTATCTTCATCTTCTTTCTATTTCCAAACAGAACGATATCATTTAGAAAGACAGTGCCATCTGAAGACTCCACAGTGAGCTTGACAATCCGAGCCGCAATCTCTAACACAGCAGTATTTGTAGGAGCACAGGCAAGTGTCCTTCGGCCCTTGATGAGCATGGCCCACAATATGGAGCTGATAGTTTTAGATTTACCAGTCCCAGGGGAGCCCCATAATAGCTTTATGGATGAAGAGTTGCTATCCATTAATGTGACACAATCTGCTACTGCATTCAGCTGTGAATCATTTAGACCAAATTTCTCGAGGCCAAGACATTCAATCAACCTACCGTCCAAAAATTGAGATGGTTGGGAGCATTGGGAGCTACCAGCTTCCACTGCCTTCAAGGGAAACAATCAAGTCAGTCATTTATAAGTAATGTGTGATACATACACTGAATTGTATAAGAACGCAAAGTAGGGTCATCTAACTTCAAATGCATAAAAAATTATCATTATTACCAAATACGAAATGTTGAGAAAATCCTTCATGGAAAACAAGCAGGAGGCTAAATCTTGACAAGACAACAATTTAAACACTGATTGTGATATTAAAAATTCTAGGCCCTATATAAATGCTGATATTAGGAAAAAATAATATGTCAAAAAGTCAAGGAGCGTCACTTACTTTGCGTGCATCTGACCAACACACCTTTGGCTTGAACTGCCACACGTTGGTTACAGGGCCACTACTCTTTTTTGTTCTGAAGCTCAACGAGATTACTACAATTTTGTCCCAAAAAGAAGGCATCTCCATATGCGATTGTATGTCTTCATATTTATAAGAAACACAAGAAACAATGGCCTCTTTGGAATCTTTGTATGACAGCCTGCCTCAACAGGAATGGCAGATGACAAGTGAACAACACACCAGTCCGGAGGGAACCCATCTTTTTCTCCAGTTTTAAGAACTGAACCTAACACAAATGAAGCCTTGTTTTGTGTCAAATCAGAAACGTGCTTTGGTTTGTGTGAGGACAGGACTATTATATCATTCTCAGCTGGTACATATATCTCCATTGACTTCTCATCCATCACAGGTTCTGCAACTCGAAAGCCAAGTATTGGCTTACTAGCATCAAGACTTCTGACCTGGGTTACTTCTATAAAGTTTGCCTGAGAATAACCATCTAGCGATGAGAATATATCAGCATGTACTTCTTCAATCAGAGGCCAAGTAAAGGAATTCAAGTAACTCCCAAATGTCGTGAAAGTATCTGGTATCCGCTTGACCTGCAATAAGCGTCCAGATGGCCTTTTAGTTCAGAGTAAAAGAGAGAAACACAAGAAAACTCAGTGATCTTAACAATATAATAGAGTTAATAAAGTCCATCATCCGTCAGTTATAAAATAGACAAGACAATAGAACATTTTTACTGAAACTACAGATGACATTGGTGTTCCTTATAAATAATTGCAGTGGTAGAATGAAACAAGTATACAGCGCTATGAATTATTGATTTATTTTTAACTATCATCAGGATCCACTGGTGTAGAGCAACATGATCCATGAAAATAAGAAAAGTTCAAGACAACTGTGTAAAAAACAAAGGTGAAGTCGATGAGAGAGAAAGGTAAGTTCAACTCATACTTTTGAAGCATCAAAAGTTTGTTCTGTTGAATTATATCAATATGGATCTTTTTTTCTCATTTGCAGAAAGCAGCCCTAACACGAATGGGATCCATTTCATCAGAACAAGCAGGTATATCCAACAGATAACTTATTTCTAGGCACCAAATAATTGGTACATGCTCATTTTTCAAAGTAATCACTCACCCTAAACATGTGTTCATAAAATATTTGGGGGAACTTGAAACATGAAATTTTCATGTACATATGTACTTGTGTCAAATGAGCATAGTCGCTTAAAAAATATCATATACTATTGTGCAGTTTCTTCTTAATCACCAAACAATCCAAGTAGTTAGCTCTGAGTTTTATTTGAAAAAATTTATGAAAACTTCAGAATATTAGTTGATCAAAGACTTGAGAAATAGTGCTTGACTTGATTGTTCTGTCTTTCAATTACTCAAGACCCAAGTGAGAGTAAAAGCACCATAGTTTGGTAATAAGGGTGAGTTTGAAGTCGAATAAGTTTATCCGATCAGTAGAGTTTCTTTTTGAAAGCATGTGAACTTTATAGGAATTAAAACATCGTAGCAACTCCCGATCCAAGTTTGTCTTATAGTATATGTGTTTTGCAAAGAGGCTAGCAAAAGGTAAGCTTGGGGGAGCTTGTTGACGGTAGTTATCGTCAACTTTTTAGCATGAAATAATAGATCATATGAGAACAAAAACAATAGAAGATAGGGTTTATACTAATGATTTCCACAAGTTTTGTGTACACTTAGTTTTGGAGGTGAACTCGAAAAACAAATGAGAATATCGAGAGAAAAGAGAAGAAATCGAGAAATCGAAGAAAAGGACCAAATCGTGGCGATTAGTATAAATTCCAAGGGTCTAAAGGACAAAAGAAGACATTTCGCGGCGGGGCCGGGGCCCACACGTGGGATGTGGGCCGGGCGGCACCATATGTGGGGCCGGGAGGGGCGGCACCATATGTGGGGCCGCGCGGCACCCCCTATGGAGCCACGTGTCCCGCTCGAACCTTCCCAAAACCGACCTATGGAGTAGATCTACACCGTCCAATCAAGTCGGTTTGATCCAAGGGCCGAGATTCATCCTATGGGGCTATAAATAAAGGGGCAGGGCCCCCACGAAACCCTAATTCATTATCCTCATGTCGAGCCGAGAGCAATTCCTATTAGCTACTACGGATATGATTAGCAATCAAGATTAGACTAATTCTTAGAATTAGTCTATGATTAGAAATAGATTAGATCTAGTAATGAGTAGATTAGAGGAGCTCCCGGCCCGCCGGATCTTCTCTCGGTGAATTCATGGATCAAGTTCTTCGAGAAGAACTTGCTCCCGAGATTCTCCTGGTGAGTTAACTTCTTATTAAAGTATGCATTGGTTTATATTGTTCTTCTTGTTTGCAACTCTCTTTTGAGTACTTTAATCTTGGTGATTTCTTGATTAAGGGAGTAATTCTTAGTGTAAGCATGGTGCTTAGACTAGGGTTATTTGTGAATGCCCCCTATTGGCCCGTAATCGGTGGTAGTATCGTGAAGGTGACTTTTATAGCTTCATTGAATCCTCTGTAGCCCACCTCTCGTCAATAGGCAAACGGTAGACATTAGTCTGTTCTTAGTAGAGTAATTTTGCCTTACCCTATTAAGAATTAGCGCCCTAGATAGAACAAAGTATGAAACAACGTTTATGGATGTTTGAATTAGATACACTTGAGGAATCTCCTTTATCTACTAGTTTCTTAAGTACCTTGATTGTGAAGTTTGGGCTAAGTTAGATCTTTGTTATATTCACCTACTGTTCCTTTGGGTTCGATATTAAAACCGGGAGTTTATCTTTTGGTGAAGTGCTAAAACGTATTTCTATCTGTGCGCTTGCGGATATCTTATCTTTATTGTGAGCAGTTTAA
Source organism: Hyparrhenia diplandra (assembly GCA_015847255.1). Lineage (NCBI taxonomy): Eukaryota > Viridiplantae > Streptophyta > Magnoliopsida > Poales > Poaceae > Hyparrhenia > Hyparrhenia diplandra. Next base: position 136,052 of record JADLZK010003141.1, read on the forward strand.
AAATACCAACATGCTTATCGAATGTTTGGTCATGGATCGACTAAAGCCACTCCTTATGAATTGGTATATGTTCACCATGTTGTTTTGCCGTGGGAGATACAATCTAAATCAAGGAGGGTTGTGCTACAAAAGGATTTGAAAGCCGAGGATTATAGAAATCTTATGATTGATGAGTTGGAAGATTTACATTCTATTCATCTTCGAGCTTTGGAGAATAAAATCGAATTGCCAAATATTATGACAAAAAGGTCAAAGTTAAGGAATTCTCGTAAGGGGACTTAGTTTGGAACATCATTTTACCGATCGGGACTAAGGATCACAAGTTCGGCAAATGGTCACCTAATTGGGAAGGACCTTTTTGTATAGAATGGTGTGTGCTTGGCAATGCTTATACTGTGAAAACGATGAAAGGAGATGAGTTTAGTAGAGCAATTAACGGAAGGTTTCTTAAACGATACTATCCTAGTATGGAAGGTAATGCCTGATAGTTGATTTTACGATCTGGCTCGAATAGCCGATACTATGGTATATCGCCTTCAGTACTAAAATTCCTACGATTGGAAAATAGCCGATACTGAGTGTATCGCCTTTAGCACAAAAAGTCCCCATGATAAGGGAAATAGCCGATACGAGAAGTATCGCCTTTCGCACAAAGTGGAAAAAGAAAGTTCTTGCACACAGAAGAACAACCATAAGATTGATGATGAAAGTTCATATATTACAGATAATTAATTTGCAGAGTTCTTCATTCTACTACAATCTAATTCCCTAGGAACACCTTCTTGATGATGTTCTTTGTGGGGGTGATGTTGACGATAGCTTCCGCATGCTGCGAAAAGCCCTCCTCCAACCTATCATACATGGCGGGGTTGTGGTCCACCGGGAAGCCAGGAGGCAGGTCGAAGAGGTCCTCGTTGCTCTGGGCCGTTGCCGCCGTCAGAGCAAGAGTAGCACCATGATGGACACCATCGAGGGCTATCTCCTAGACGCGCCTTGGGACATCCTGCAGGCGCTGCAATGGAGCAGAGCCCTGGGCATTCACGGTGGCCACCAAGGTGTCAGCAGCCACCTGCAGCTGCTCCAGCCATGTTGTCAAGTCTGATCAAGGAAAGAACATCATGCATCAGTATGCAAGGAAGAATGAAGAATCCGCTAACTATGGAAGGGAGCTTACCGATCACTTTTGCATTGGCTTCGATGAGTTGGACTGCTTGAGCCTCGTGGTGAATCTTTAGGATGCCTAAAGTCTTGGTGGCCTCAGAATAGCGGTCCTTCATCTTGATCCACTCCTGATGGTAATGGTGACCATCCTTGGCGGTGTAGGAGTCGGCCGAGTCAGAATCTGAAGAACTGGAGGAGACAGAAATTGGTGCCGCACTACTGCTGGTAGCGTAATCCCACATGGTGAGAGGGCGGTTGCTTCTATGCTACACGAAACTGTTGGGGAGATAGATTGGAAATCAAGAACATGAACAAGTGCAATGTAACAAGACAAGAAACCGTTTTGTCGATCTTACCCAAGGTCACGAGACGTTGGCGATTCGGCGAGCAATTATCCATTGGTCCTTCCGCCAGCGCTTGCCATTGCTACCATCCGCCATGAAAGGTTCTCTTGGAGTTTTTCAAGGCTTGAGAGCGGAAGGAGAAAGAAAGGCGAAAAATAGTTTGGCAATGTGATGATCTGTGTGGCCTCAGGTCTAGTTTTATTAAGGAGATGTGGCCTTGGTAGATATCTCAAAAGATGTGAGGGCCAACCACGTTAATTGAGAAGGCCAAATGGTGCACACGAAAGGGCCGAATAAGACAAAATCAGGGGGCCGGTTCCTTTTTTCAAGAAACCGTTCTTTGAATCGGCTAAAAGGGAAGATCGCCTAAGTAAAAGAATCGAGTGGTATCAAGGGACGGGCAAGTATTTACAATGACAGAATTGTCGATATTGCAAAAACTATGTTTTGGAGCGGCAGATTAAATATAAATATCGATAGTTACAACAAAGAGTGCTACAGATTAAGAATTTTCTTGATGGCATTGAGTGCATTGAGTCTGATTGAGTCGATATCGGCTATTTGCCAATTATCATCCTCTACTGATCCTGGAATACACTGGAGATGAGTCTTGATTGCTTTGCCTTCTTTAATTTTTGCTAATATCTCCTGATACTTTGACTTGATTAAAACTGGGAGATTGGCTAGTGAAGATTCATGTGCTTGGATTTTCTGATTCACTTCTTCAAGAGCTTTCTCCAATTTAGCTTTTTGACTCTCAATTCATCAAGTTTAGGTTGAAGTGTTAAAAGACTCGGTTTCCAATTCTTTGATTGAAGAGTGTAGTTCTTTGGCCTATTGCTTATTTTGATCCTTTTGAGTCAGTAGAGCAGTTCTGGTATTCAAATTCTTCTGAGCTTTTCTTATTTTAGGAGCATAATCATCAATATTAGATGCAAGATATAAAGTATCGACCAGCTCAGAAGGAAGGTTTTGCATGACAGACAAAAATAACTCTCTGACAGGATCAACATCTTCAACCAAATCGGCTCTATTTTTCTCGAGAAGAGGGATCACGTCTTTTAGCCAATTCTTGATGTCTTCTGAAAGGAGCTCCTGAGAAGAAGTTACAGCAGGATGATACCTCCTCACCAATCTCTTCAATATACTTGCTCAGTGAGAATGAATAACTTAGAGTTGGTCTTTCAAGATTCTCGCAAAGAAAAATTGTCAAATGAGTATGATTGAAGAAAAGAATATAAAGGAATATATGGATTTTCATAATCGCTTATTAACCGCATATTTGATATTTATTCGTTTCATTTGCCAGAGATATAGTAGAACATTCATTTCTTCTTAATAGGAGATTCAACCTCAATTGCTTTCTTCATTGACCCGATATACTCGCTACAAGCGATTTTGCCATGGACTTTGTTTTCCTGGATCCGGGTTCTCAAAAGAGAAACATTTACAATTAAAGAGGTAGTGTTGTCGACAATTATTTTCTTTCTCCCAATACTCTCACAATGTGAGAATATTCTATCTGTATCATTTCCTAAACAAGAGATGGTATATTGTTCTACATATCCAACACTAATAAGATGCGGCTTATTGTGTTGGATTTCATCTTCGTGATGATCCTCTTCGTGAGGTACTTAACCTTCTTTGTGAGGTGTTCTCTTCATGAGAATGGAGGAGTTCCATTTTATTTCTATTTAACAAGTATACACTAAACTAGAACCCACAAAGCGTCCCCATAGATTTAGCTTGATAGTATATAACATTTTCGTTTACTACTAGTAATCACAATTTCTAGTTTATAACTTCAAGTTACTCCTCTCATTTCAAAATATATGGCATATGCTCGCTTCAGGCTTCACAAGAGCATTAGTCAAACTATTGTATGACTTAGTGCGTGATACTATTCCTGCTTCAAGCTTCATGAAATATTTTCTCTTAAGATAATTTTCCTTCTGTGAAAATAATATTTGGCATTTAAAATAGGCTTTCTCTCCCTTAATGCCAATATTAGATCATTAATAGCATACTTCAAATGATATCCCCTATCATGGGCTTAAAATAATTTAAATTCATATATCTCCAACTACAAGTGGAGGCCCATTTATGTATGCTATGATTAAATTTTGTGGGAAATATTCACGCACATATTTGAACATGGGGGTTATTATTCATTATGCAAATGAGCTAGAATACTTAAAGTGCACTTAAGAATGTTCAACATTCCTATAAATTCGTGGAGCTCTCCCCTTAATATGCACATAACATAGTTTAGAAAACTATTTCATTATCTAGCTTCTTTATTATTTAGCCTAAAAAGTTGATCCAAGTACTCATACAAAAAAATGGATCACACACTTCAAATGTATAAAATACGCAACATTCAAATTCACATGGAATTTTCTTCTAGAGTATTCTAATTGCAATTAATATAAAAATCCCTTGATGCCTTTTCTTTATAAATCCCAAATCATCATAATTATATTATCCACCATCTTAGTTTTACAATTATTCATCCCATCAAATGGTTTAGTCTCCATTGAGCAAATTTCATAAACTCACTCCCCCCGATCTTAGGTCGCTTTCGGCCCTAGACCAATCTATTGCTTATGCATACGATGCATCAAAAGTAAATCATTCCTTAGTTCAACGGGAACCATATAGACATAGCATGCTAGCTAGCCAATTTGATTATGAGGGAAGCGCAAAGGTAGCTACTAGATACAACTATAGTGCTATGCTAATATTCATGCAAGAGTGGATATAATTGCAGCTCAATGAGATAGATATGCAGGTGTAATGTGAAATGCTAGTATTCAGTCTAACATAATAGATAACAATAAAATGTAAAGCTACAAGCTTACTTGCAATTAGTGCAATGAACTTCAAGTCCACATACATACACTTAAAGATCGATTAAGGAAGGTTGTGCCTAATAAATATATATTACCCATATTTTCTTACGCCTTCATCCAAAATTTCTCTCCCTTTTCATGCCATAACTACTTCAAGTAGCGATTTGCTTCATGCATCATCTATGAATAGTCACTTCTAATTCTTCATAGAATTCAATCTTACTTCTAGTACTCATTGATTATGGCATGAAATTCACATATCCAATGTACTATTTAGTGTACAACAATAGACTTAGGATAGGATACAACTTCTAGTTCTTGGACTAAAATATTAAATACTTAGGATTATACAATTTCTTGGCTAAATTAATTTTTCCAAGATCAATTAATATGCCATTATAGTCCAATTATTCATGTGCTTTAGAAAATTTAGTTTCCCATCTACCTACATGGTAGTGATGCACAAAGAACTATAACCTTCTTGGTTATTCAAGGCTTCTTTGTGGATAAAATTAATGCAAAACTTATTTTGATAGGCAATAGGCAATTGTTTATATGTGAAACATATAAATCTAATTTATTCTATGAGAAGTTCGCACATATTACTTCAAGTAAGAATTTAAAAGCTAAGAATATTAAATATTTCATGTTAGCTTTCAAGCTAACAAACTAACCATTAACCACTTACTTCAACGGGATTAAAAACTTAATGCACCACCACAACTACTATCAATACTTTCGTAATATGAATTTAAAAGACAACAAATCTATAAGCACATGATATAAGCTCTTCTTCAAGAGAAACTTTATATGTTCTAAATAATATATATTCTCACATGTCTTAACTTCTATACTTGACAAGCGGTAGCTTCATGCTTTATATCCTAGAGTTATGATATACAATCACAAGCCTTCAAGGAGTGTAACATATGCAAGCCACATATTCAAAATTATTGAAATACACAATATCCTCGGTTTTATAAAGTCGTCTTATAAATCTAACTCAATTTCCATGAGTACTTTTTGATGGTAAATTCAAATACAAGTATTACATTGCTCCATGATATTCCATACATTGGAGACATTTCTTCAAGAATATACATTATTAATAAAATCATATTTACCATCTTGTCTTCTAGACATTTAATACGAAGCTTCCAAGCTTTGTTTATAGAGCAGCATTATAAGCATATAAGCTTGAAAATTCAATTATGATTTGGGATTTTACTCATGCAAAGGAGCCCATAATGCATTTGTTATTTTTCTCGATCATGTACTCAATCTAGAGAGTAATTAGGGAATATATATCCTTAGTTTACTACACTTCAATGGTAGCAAAATATCTTACATGGATTTAATAATGATCATAACAAATAATTTTACTATTCAAGTAATTTTAGGATATTACTTCTTTTTAGGGCATGCAAAATACCATAACTTGGACCATGTGCATATAAGTTTACTACGTGTAAACGAGTAGCAAGGTGCAAAAAGATAGTGGATGGTTACTCAAAACATTCTTAGAAGCATCCTAGCATTTTTCAGATTATGGTATATACAAATTTTCAGAATATATTCCAAGCATTCATTCATCCCAAAAATTCATATGCTAGAAAAAAATAAATATGAGACTCTCAAAGGTGAAAAGTCTAAGGTCCAAGCAGGATTTAGAGAGCTCATATCTTATACCATGTTTTTTCGTGTAACCATTCAAGATTCATCCTTACAGTTACATGGTATATAAATTCATGATGTGATAAATAAATGCATTCAAAAGAGCATGAAAGTATCAACATATGGTACATATACGTGAATACAAATAAAATACTATAAATGTATACAAATAGAAAAATTTTATTGTTAAAATAATTTTCTTCCGTAAAATTCAAGTAACTTGTGTACATCTAGTCGCCTGATTTCCAAGGCCGGACATCAAGAATATATTGCATGTTGAAACTACAGGTTCCCAATCCCAAGATTTAACAACTATATGATCAACGAGATCAATTTACCACTTCATGTTTGTTGTTTTTGCGATGATGTGAAGTCCTTCGGGGCTATTATGTATAATTGCCGATCAAGCCACGTATGTACGAACGGCATTCGGGCCAGATTGAGGTATGCGTGTATGAGCTACTACCGGGCTCCGCGACATCCAGCAACGGAGGACACAACGGCAAAGCAGCCGTTCGCATCCATGCCGAGAGCAAAGCGGCGTGCGTGCCGTTGTCACGTGGTGGCGCATCGGCTACACACTATACGCGACGGGCGGCTAGCCCCTCAATGCGCATTTACGGTAGAACGCGGGGCTCGGGTTGGGAGTCGTATTAAAATACGATATATACTAGAAATGGCCGCGTGTAGCCGGTGTGTGTGGATGGATGAGTGCGGAGGTTACCTACGTGTCGGTGCTACTATTGCCTTTTTTCAATCTTGAAGTCGAAGTGTTTTGTAGCCTCATATGTATCACATTACGTAACCGTGACATCGGCAGACAATGAACTTTGCTAGTGCGAGGGGGCTATAAAAAATATTACGTTGAAATTGTAGAAATGTGCGCGCGCATAGGACACACACAAGGTAAATGGAAAGGCAAGGTTCCATCGGCCCTCCTTGATGTGTAGGCCAAAACCGGGGAAGGCACCGGTGGTAGTAACTACGAGTAGTAGCTAACAACCACTAGTACCGATTCAATTTTGCGGCGGGGGGGCGAGATCTTTTCGTGGCGGGCACAATTTGCACCCGCCACGGAAATGATCCGCCCTCGGCCGCTCACTGGGGAAATTTTTTACGTGGCGGGCGCCTTAACGCGCCCGCCACGCAAAATCATCATCTTAACCGTGGCGGCGCCGCAACGCGCCCGCCACGCAAAATATATTAACCGTGGCGGGCGTTGCGTTGCGCCCGCCACGCTGCCCCCCGCTTTTGCGTGGCGGGCAAATTAGAGCGCCCGCCACGCAAAGCGCGAGGCCTATAAAATGGCCGCCGCGCCGCCGTCTTCCTCCACGATCTTCCTCTTCCAACTCTTTGGGGGAGGTTTTGATCAAAATTTTGACAAAAACTTTGATTTGGGTGTTTTGGCTTTGATTTGGGGAGGAGAAGACACTAATTGGTCGATAAATACCTCTTTTTCATCTTTCTTTTCCCTCTTTTTCATCCCCTCTCTAGATATAGATCCATGGAGGAGAGAGAAACTGCCTTCTCTAGATCTAGATCTATGGTGGAACTTGTTTTTTTTTTTTTTTTTGGTTTGAGTTTTTGGAAGAGCAGGATCGGGATGGAGAGGCACCGAGCCCACTTTGGATGTAGATGAAGAGGGTTGATGACGATACTATGATGAGGTGAAGAAGTTTGTTGCTCGAGCGAAGCGATCTACAAATGAGATAATTCAATGAGCTTGATTATCCGTCCGGCGCAAAATGCAAGAATCAAAGCGGTCTCGACATCGTGGTGCGATCTCATCTAATCATGCATGGCTTCGTCGCTGACTATTTGGTCCGACATTTCATGGCGAAGAAGTTTCACCCTTCGATCCACCGGTCCGATCCGATACGTGCAGTCCCCTACCGATGCAAGATGAAAAGTCCACCACCGGTCCAATTCCATCGATTTGTTCGAAAGACGGCCGACGCCGACGATGACGACGATGACGGTGGTGGTGGTGGAGGGGACGACGAAAGCGGGGAGAATCCTATGACGCAGCCCTCGAGGATGTCCGGGTTTTTGAAGATTTGGTCAACCGACTTCGATGAGGACGACATTCTCGCTTTGGGTGCCCGAGATGGTTGGAGAACTTCAAACAGATGAAGCAGCAAAGAATTGATTCGCTTTACAAAGACAGTCCGGAGGGTTGCACGGCGCCGAAGTTCTAACCTGAATTTGTTGATGTTGAAGTCTCGCCATGGCTGGTCCGACACTAGCTTCAATGAGCTCAAAGTTACCCGGCCTCCACGTATCCAACGCCTAACAAGGTTCCCGCTAGTACGTATCGTGCTAAGAAGTTGATCCGCCAAATGGCGATGAAAGTCAAGAAGTTCGATGCCTACCCCAACCATCGTATCCTATATCGGGCGATCAAGACGAGAATTTGACCGCTTGTCCAGACTGCGGGCGCTTAGTCGATACAAGCGGAATGCCGGATGTCGCGTGGACGATGACCTCGATGAGGAAGCAGGATCGGGGCGAAAAAAAAAAGAAGAAGGGGGCTTAAGAAAAAAGGCGGCCAAGAAGATCATGTCAACGCAGACGAGGAAGAGGAAGGTTACACGTAGAGGAAACGCCCAAATACTGCCAATGTGGTACCTTCCGGCCACCGACGTCGCGGGCTTTCTATGGGAACCCCGAGGATGCTAAGCACATGACCCGGCATGCATCTAGCGGTCGTGTCAAGGATGACGGAAGCTACGGCACCCTTCGGATGCTAAGCGCTGGCAAGACTTCGACGCCGCCTACCCCGACTTTGCAGAGGAGCCCGAACGTTCGGGTTCGCATTGAGTACCGACGGAATGAACCATTCGGTGACTCGAAAGCAAAGCACACACAAAGATGTGGCCGGTCGCCCTCACCATGTACAATCTACCTCCACATCTTTGTCAAAAGCGCAGGTATGTTTTGCTCACCATGCTCATATTCGACCGAAGCAGCCCCAAGAACGATATAGATGTGTTCCCCGAGCCGCTCATGGAGGAGATGCAGTGCTTGTTTGATGATGGGGTCGGGATGGTTGATGCGCACCGCAAGGAGAAGTTCACTCTTCGTGCCATCATATTTGTCACCATCACCGATTACCCGGCCTTTTTTCATTATCGGGCGCATTAAAGGGAAGACCGCTAGCGTGTAGCTTGCATCGAAGAAACCCGCTCCACTTACCCGAAGGGGATCCACCAAAACCGTGGTACATGGAACACGTGACGCTTCCCTCCGCAAGTAGAAGCATAGGTACGAGAGATGCAAAATGAATATGTACTTTGACAACAAGGGCGAAGTCGAAAACCTCACCTAAGACCGACTAGTTATGGTCCGAAGGTGTTTGACATGGTGAAGGACTTGGAGTGCGAGTTTGGAAAGAAGAAGAAGAAGAAAGACGATGATGATGGGTGAAGACGGCACCTCCAAGACAAAGAAGCGAAAAGAGGGATAAACCGAGGACGAAGCGCCCCAGCCGTTCCTTTCAAGAAGAAGTCAATCTTCTTCAAGTATCTAAAGTAATGGAAGATACGCATACACCCCACGCCGATCGATCGATGCACCTTGAGAAAAATGTCTTCGAAAAGCACGACGGTCTCGATGGATATCAAGACCAAGACGAAGGATGGTGTGAAGTCATGTCGAGGATCTTGTTGACATGGGCATCCGGCCGAAATTCACGCTACACGGCTTCCGAACGGTAAAGTCCAACTCCCAGTGCGGCCTACAACCTAACGCGAGAGATGAGAAGTTGGCTATGTGTCGGTTGATGCGCGGGTATCAAGGTACCGACGGGTTTCTCTTCCAACATCAAGAGTCCGGTATCTATGAAAGACCTCACAATGACGAACTTCAACGTGCACGATGCTCACATCATGCCGACGGTGTTCCTTCCAATTGTGATCAAAGCTATTCGGTCCAAAAATACGTGAAGATGGTGGTCACAAGGTTGTCATACTTCTTTAACCAAATCAACCGTAAGGTAATTGCCAAAGCAGTCCGCTGCTACTTGAAAAAGAGTTCATCGCGGAAACAATGTGCCGATAGAGATGTGTTTCCCACCGCCGTTTCTTCGACATTATGCCACACCCGATGATGCACATGGTTGATCGATAGAACGGTGGGACCCGTGTACCTACAAAGCGATGTGGACCACCGGCGACTAATGTCTACCCTCAATCGATTCAATCATAACCGCTTACCCGGAGGGCTCTATGATCGAGGCATACACAAGCCGAGGCCGTGAAACGGTGTGTGAAGTACATAAAAGATGGGAGGGCTATTGGGCTTCCAAAGTGCATCAACATGAAGGAAGAACCTCGGGATGGGGTGCGCGGGCCGAAAAGCACGCACCGACATACATAGGGAAAAAGTGCTAGACGCTCACTACAACATCCTTCATCAATTGGTGATCATGGATGATATGTGAAAAAAGCACCTCAAAGAGCTCCCGTGCAAGTAGGAAGCGCAAGAACTCGTCCAAGGATTGGGCGAAGAAGGAACACAAGAACACTTTCCTCCGGTGGCTCCAAAAGCGTAACATTCCCCGTGAGATGATGCGAGATCGGTGGAAGAAGCTTGTGTCGTGGCCGCCCATGCAGGTCACCATGTGGCAAGGGTATGATGTCAACGGGTACGTGTTCCACACAAAAGAAAAGGACAAGAAGAGTGCATCACGTAACAGCGGTGTTCGATATGAGGGCAGGGAACAAATATGGACAGGAGAAGATGACATGCTTCGCACAAGTCGAAGAAATATGGGAACTTGACTATGGCGGTAACCTACTGTGTAACCGTTTTTTGCTGCCGATTGGGTCAAGCCTCGCGGCAGCTTCTAGTGGACGATTTTGGGCTAACCACCGCGGAACCTTTAAAGTGTCCGGTACAAAGATGATCGCTGGGTGCTTAGATCGATGCCGCACAAGTAGCCTACTACATGAACGCGGAGAACATAAATAGACATATTGTCGGGCAGAAAGCGGCGGATCGTGGGAGCCGATGGGGTCCGAGTCCCGAAACATACAACAACTATGATGAGTTCCACCTCTTACTGATTTTCCAAAAAGATGAAAGCAATCGGAGGACGTAATCAATCCCGACAAGACTAAAATGATGCCATGGACCCGCCCCGATGGCGAGAAGAAGACCACCAATGCACCAAAGACCAAAATGATATGTAATTGCAGGTTATTCTCGATAAAACGTAAGTCCAAAAACAAATATCTCACCACGAGTTTAAGGAAACTACGGGGGAGACTAGTGATTTTGAACTACACGTTTGTAACACTTTCTCGTATGCAAAATGACCTATATATGAAATGTAGATCTTGATGAGTTATGAAGTTTCCGTATTCATGGCTTTTTGAATCTTGGCCGCCCTGGGGCTTCAAATGTCATCCGAATGTGTAAAAATTGAAATTTCAAATTTCGAGGCGTGAAAATTTCGAAAAATGAAAAGTTGACCCTAATACCAAACGTAGATCTCGGAGAGCTTAACAAAAGTGGTATTCATGACTTTTCAAATCGACGACGTCTAGGGCTTCAAAAAACTAGAGTCATTAAAAGTCACAAGTTCTAACCGGTCAAACCTTGGTCAAACGGACCACTAAACGACCTAGTTTGAAAAAGTTTGAATACAAAGTTGAAAGTACTCATCAAGATGTACACTTGGTGTATATAAATGGATATGTGTTGGGAAATGTAAAGTTTCTAATAATGACACACTTCAAGTTACGCATACAAGAAAGCAATCCTCTTCCTCGTAGCATCCCTATATATACCCTAGGATATGTGTTGGGAACTGTAAAGCATCCCTATATATACCGAATGTGTAAAAAATTTCAAATTTCATCCGAATATTTTTGATATATTATCTCGAATTGATCTCTCAATTTGTAGTAATTTTAACAATTTTTAACAATTTTGCAGAATATTGTTCAATTTATTCTTGAAAATATTACACGCGCAAGTATCTTTACCCGCCTCGCCACGCTTTAATGTTAACCGAGGCGGGCATCCTATGCCGCCCGCCACGCCGAAATGTTAACCGATGCCCGCCACGCCACGCAAAATAGCCATGCTATAAATAGTGGGGGCGTTTCTCCGTATTTGCCTAAGTCCTTCGCTCAAATCGACCTCGAAGGGTCGCCAAATTTCGCCGCCGCCGCCGCCGCCGCCAGAAATTCCGATCCGCCGCGGCCGACTCGCCATCCCCACGCTGCGGCGCTGGGGACCACACAGACTGCCGCCATGGCAAGACCAAGAATGGGGCCGCAAGGCGCGCCCCGCATCGCCATCGCTGCCCTCGCCACCGTCATCGCCCTCGTCACCGCCCACCGCTCCCTCGCCCCCGCCACCGCCCTCCTCCTCCCCGCCCCCCGCCACCGCCCGCTCCATCCTTCCTTCCATTCTCCGCCCGCTTCCCGCACCCTAACTCGAGCGGTGCGCCATCTCCGCCCGCCGTGGTGCTCGTGGGTTCCCGCCCCCGCCCACCGCGGGTGCCCGTGGTGCTCGGTGGTGCTCGTGGTGTTGTGCTCGTCCGCTGCGCGCGCGTCGGTGACCTCGGTGCTCGCCGGCGACCCCCGCCTCCATCTCCATCCTCTTCCAGCCCCTCCGTCTTTCGTCGGTGACCCTCCCTGCCCCGTGCCTCTCTCCCTACCGTACATCTTGTTGAAATTGCTCGTCATATTTTGAATTGAGCTCCTTTCATTTTGAATTGAGCCGATATCTTTGTGCTTTTCGAGACCGCCTCGTGATGCCACCCATCGCTTTTTTGTGCCCACCTCACTGCCTGTGATGCAAATTAAAACAAATTAGTTGAGCTTATGTGCCACTGCCTGTGATGCTATAAAATTTGGATAAACTGAGCATATGATTGGCCCAATCCTCTGTTTTTGCCTCTATTTTTGTATTCCAATTTAAACTGTTGGCTCTATTTTTGCCTAATCCTATTTTTGCCTAATCCACTGCCTGTTGGCTCTATTGTATTGCCTCTATGTACCTGTCTGTTGGCTCTATTTTTGATCATGGCTGCTCGAATTTAAACTACTAGTCTAATTGACCGTGTTGGCCTAATTAGCTTGAATTATGGGTGTTGGCCTAATTGGACATGTTGGCCTAATTTTGGACCGTGTCATGGCTTAAACCGATCCAAACTTATGTACATGTTGGCCTAATTTTGGACATGTTGAGGACGACCCCTACTGTCATGTTTAAACACCTATTCTCATGGCTCATATGTTGGCCGATACCTACCTATTCCATGTTAATTTGCTACCCTATTTCACTGTCAATGCCGAGCATATGTTGGGGCCATTGGCTCTGTTTGCCCCAAGAACCGTTGGTTGTTGGCCTGCTTTTGCCCCAAGAACTGCTACATCGAAGTTGTTCTACACATGATCATGTTTAAACTTAGCTAGTGTCATGTTTAAACTAATCTATGCTAAGCTACTTTGTCATGTTGTCTATGTTGACATGAACTTATCTATGCACTAGCTACCCCGACTTGCATGAACTTATCTATGTTGTCCAAACTTATCTATGCTAAGCTATCTTTGTCATGTTTAAACGGATCCAAACTTAGCTAGTGCCTTAGCTAGTGCCGCCCATGAACTTATGTGTTGTCACCGTTGCCTTAGCTAGTGCTTTGTCCATGTTTAAACCGATTAGTCATGGGTTTTCCCCTTAATTCCATATGTGTGTCAATGCTGCTACTACTTTTTTTTTTTGAATTGATTGGCTTGGTTTCAAATTACCTCGTTGGCTATTGGCTCTCTAGTGTTGTTGGCTAGGTTTCAAATTACCTCTTGGTGTTGGCTCTCTAGTGTTGTTGGATGTTGGCTTGGCTCCCTATTTTTCGTTGGTCGTTGGAGATATATATGCAATGATGTGAACCCATTAGTGCCGAGGCAAAGGGCATATATGCAATGACATGAACTTAATTATTAATGAGGCAAATGGGCTATGATGATTGAATGTCCCCTATATTGGAAGCTTCTAAACTAGGACGGCTTGTACAAAGCAAACCAGCTTTAGAAGCGATGTGATCACAAGGGGGCTATATCTCGAGCCAATCTTTTTATTTCTTTCTTTCAAAGAATTTTGAATTAGTTTGTTACTGCCTATATACTAGTACTAAAGCACTATATATTTGTAGCTTGAAATGTCGAATGAACAAGGTCACCGAACAAGGTCGCCTCAACCGCAGCCTTTTGAATGGGAGTCGCCTAGCTCTAGCAACAAAAGTGGCAGCGGCTCTAGTACTTCCCAGGTTCCCAAGCGGAGCGTCAGATAGCCCGTGTAAGGGTAGAAGGAAACGCACAGGGAGGAGGAAGAAGATCCTAATTTCAACCCGAGGGGACTAAGCACGAAGCAAGAAGCGCCGGGTTAAGGAAGTACAGCCGAACGAGCCGCCACCGCTCCCTCCACAAGCGCTCGAGCAACAACCCCCTTCGTCCACGCCACCTCTTCGTGCAAAGCAAAGGGAGACAAGCCAAAGCGGAGAAGGGGAGACCATGGAAGGCACAAGAAGATCGATGAGGTCCTTGTCATTCAAGAGTTGGGGCCGAGGGTGAGCCACCGGCCGCCTCCCCGGTCGCCGCAAGTACAAAGACTCAAGTGTCGTGTTTTTCGGAAGGAAAAGGTCTCCATTCTAATCGAAGATCGGAAAGCCGCCCCCGACACCGACAAGTTATGGGTGTTTGGCGAGGTTTCAAACGGTTTCGTGTATCCGCCAGCGCCGATATGAAAAAGGTGGAGCAAAGCATGTATACGCCCTCGCAGAAGAAGCTTCCGAACGGGGAAGTATAGGCTCAACGCAGACTTTTTCAAGAAAGGACGCCTACCCTTCACCAAGTATACCATGATCTCGGAAGAAGTATGGGAAGAGTTACGCAAAAGGCTAAACACGCCCGAAGCAAAGGCGAAGAGCGAAGTTCTCAGAGCTAGCCAAATGGAACAAACCGCCCCACTACATGGGGCGGTGTTGGGTACGCCGGACACAAGCTTCGTGGCGGGCGGAAGAAAGGAGAAGACAGAAGTTTGGGGGAGCCGGATCCGCACGAGGGCCGTGATGAAAGGACCCGGGACTTCCTCTACGCCCACAAGCCCAAGAAGCCGAGGCCCAAGCCCGTATGAAGGAGGTCGAGAAGAAGGTCATAGAGGCCATCGCGGCTAAGAACAGCGGGACCCTCAAGATTCGTCGGGGACACGATCCACCGACGTTGGCCTTGGGAAACCCCGAGCATCGCCGCGCCCTCCGTGGCATGAGTGTAACACCCCGTGTGTTACTTATCGCAGTTAAGTCATGAATTAGACAAAATTAAGTTTATTTTATGTTTTTGATCCTAAGTGTGATTTTGGATGATGGTTGGATAGTATAGGTTGGGAATCTGAAATTTGAATCAAATTCGATTTGAATTGAACTCCTAAAAACCCTAAATTTCATTCTTTCTTTTACCCCCTTTTCTTTTATTCAAAATTTATAAAGAATTTGGGTATGGTTATTAAAGTGAAATGGTAGAGTTTTCAAAGTTGAACAAAGTTGGTATTTTGAGTTTTCAAAGTTTAGTTCAAAAATTTAGAGTAATTTTGAAAATACCAAAACTAGGGTTTTGTCCCCTTTTGATTTAAAAACCCTATTTCAAAATCTAAGCAAAATTTGTAAAAACTTTCAAAAGTTAGTTTGTAGATCTTGTTGAGATGAGCAAAAGTCATGTACAAAGTTTTTCAAGTTGTTACATGATTTTAAAAGTAATTTTGAATTCAAATTTTAAAAATTTTGAACTGCTTTTCAAAAGTTCTATTTAGAGGCTGATTTTGAAAATCTTCCAATTATGAAAATTGTAGATCTTGAAAAATTAGCCTAAGTCACTTTTTGAGTTTTTGAAGTTCAGTTCAAATTTTGGGTGAATTTGATCAAAAACAGAAAAGTCGGGGTTTAGGGTTAACAGTGAGCAGTGAAAGAAATTTGTTCTTCCTCCATACCGGCCGGTCGCCGGCCGTCGCCCCTGCGGCGTAGTTCGCGCTCTTCGGCCGTCCCCGCCGTCACCAGCTACATGGGCCGGATTCGGCGGCGTCGCCCGCCTTCGTGTCCGATGGTCCCTTGCCCTATAAAGCTTGAGCCGGCGCCGTTCTTCCTTCTTCTTTCTTCTTCACCGCCGCAGGAAAACCGCCTCCGCCCCTTTCGATTGCCGGGTCGCCGTCGAGCTCCAATCCATCCAATTAGCTTTTGCCATCGTGTTCGCAACTTACTTGTGCGTCGTTTGAGCTAGCTCTAGTTCCGCCTCGTAGCCGGCGCCCACCGCCGTCGTCTTCTCCGGCCGACGGGAGCGCCGCGCGCATCACCTCACCGTCGCCGCGGGTCGTCTTGGTGAATCTCATGCCAAACCGTCTTGCCATCTAGCTTCGCCTTGAGATCGTGGTCATGATGCGTTCGGTCGTTTTTGTGTTTGCCCCACGGGACACGCCGAACGCCGTTGTTGCCACCGGGAGCGCCGCCGCCGCCGCTGCCGTCGCCACCACTCCGAGCTCATCTCCGCCCGGACCATCGTGAGCACCGTGGGGGGGTGAGTTGTTGCCCGTGTCTATGTCATCGTTTCTTGTTTCGTGCACCGTAGCCACCGAACACCGACCCGACGAAGCTCCGACGTTGCCGCTCGCGCAAGGAGCGCGTCTTAGCTAGGAGCCGACTTAGGCTCGTTTAGATGGGGTTTTAGGACCCTATGGAGGTGCGGAGATGATGCCTTGTCGCCGTCGCCGAGAAAGCTCCGACGAGTCTTTCCGCCGGCGTGGCCGCGCCGCCGTGCCGCCATGGCCGTCGGTGGTCATGTCCCGGTGCCTTAGGTATGTCGGGGTTTTGGGCGCCGCGATGTGCGCCAAGTCGTGGGGGGTCGTGTAGGGCCAAGCGTGTCGCCGGAGGAGTCGCCGCCGGCGAAATCGCCGGCCAACCGCCGGCGCCGCCGCGGTCGGCCGGAGGCGGTCAGTTGGGCCGGCCTGCTCTGTAGCAGCGAAAGGTGGGCCGCATGATGCCGCCGGGTCAGCACGGGTTAGTGGGTCGGAAACGGCCCGAAAGTCTGCATTTTTGTTTTAAAACTTGATTTATCTAATTTCCTTTATCTTGAATAGTGCCGATTCTTTGAAAATTCATAGAAATTTGAAAATAGCTCTTTAAATTCTGAAAATTTTTGTAGAAGCTTCTTATGAGTATATGAATCCATGAAAAATTTGAAACTTTGAATTTGAATAGTTTTTGCATGATTTAAAAATACAAATTTTAATTGAAAATGCATCTTCCTTGATTTTTAATAATTATTTTATTTATCCAAAATCATGAAAATTATTTTGGTACTGTTTTATGACATGATCTACCTGTACAAAAATTTTGGGCTTGTTTTGAGAAAATTAAATTATTTATTATTTCATGCCCTATCATTTTATGTGTTTCATGTTTTGTTTAGCCAAATAAATTCGGTTTTGTGTGACTTCGGGGGTTGTTTTGTGAATCTTGGTTTGTATCATAATAAGATGGTCCTTGAGAATTGCTTAGGCAATGGTGATGATATCTTGTAGAGTAGTTTAACAAGTTGGTTTTGTTGGGTTGCAACTTTATCGTGAAGGAAAGTTGTACTCAAGATGTTTATCATTTCATGCATTCATCGAGCATCATGTTTATCATTCCATCATGCTAAAGCATGCATCATCATCTACGTGTAGAATATACGAGAGTGAGATGGTTCATGATGGTCGAAGCCAAGAAGATTCTTTCACCCGAGGTGTCGGTGTCAAGTTTGACGTTGGCGATCCAACTTCGAACCGACTTTCCTCGCAACAAAGGCAAGCCCCGGTTCATTAAACCCTTCCTTGATGTTTTAAAAGTTTTATATCACTTATGTTTATGCTATGTTGCATTAAGTAATTAGGAGTTGAGTAATAACCTAATTTGCCGCATTACCATCCTTTTTTTATTGAAATACCATCCTTGTTAACCGTTTTATTTCGAAAATGCTTAGTGAAGCTTAGCCCCGCTTAATTAGTTAAGCTTTTTCATCAAAATGTTTTAATTGAGAAGATGGTACCGTTTCAGAAAAGAAAGAGTTGTAGTGATGAATTTGAGATCGGACGGGACGTAGGTTGAAAGCCGGCGGGATACCTAGCTGTGCTTGTCCCGTGTTGGTCGTTTAAGGACCGTCCGTTGTTTGGATTGTTAAGTTCGGGACTTTTGAACGCAAGTACGCCCGAGGCCTAATTGGCAAAGGCACGTCGACCGGTGATCACCCCGCATCGGTCGACCCTAACTAGCCACATACTCCGGTAAGCCGGATCTCGGTGGAGCCAAATCGGGAATGGCAACCACGCACTGGGAGTGGAGAGATGGCGGGAGTACATGTTACCCTCGTGGGTTAAAGTCCCGGATTGGAGGTGTACGGTATTCTCGGGTGGCGCAGCCTCGTTCCCGTTTTGGACAAATCTGAGAAAAGGTTGATATATGCAAGTTTGGGTACTACATATGTCGTGTGGTTAGGGATCCCCTATTTGGGGTATAATCGGTTCATGAATCGCCGTTGCTTCACGGTTATGGAGACCCGTTCTTTCGTCCCTTTCATCGTAGTAAATGATGGATTATGTTTTTAAGAAAAGAGAGAGTTGGAATAAGAAAAATATGTTTGCTCTAGAATAGGATAACCTAGAGTATATGAGCCACTAATCTGAATTAAAAATATTGAAAGTAAGGATTCACTTATAGTAGCTTTTCTCGCAAAAAGAGTTCTTGATTCTTGCTAAAGCCTTACCTTGACTCCTAAGACCAAAGATTCCCGA
This sequence comes from Hyparrhenia diplandra, assembly GCA_015847255.1. Taxonomy (NCBI): domain Eukaryota; kingdom Viridiplantae; phylum Streptophyta; class Magnoliopsida; order Poales; family Poaceae; genus Hyparrhenia; species Hyparrhenia diplandra. The sequence goes on from JADLZK010003141.1 coordinate 154,911, forward strand.
AGTCTTCTCCTATTTTCTTTAGTCGGGTAAGTCTTGTTGAGTACTCCCGCACTCGGGGTTTGTTAACCCTTGTTGCGGTGTTGACTCGTCCGTTAACTGTGGTTATGTCGGTGGGCACGACATGATCCGGGTTGTCTTCTAGTTCTACTCGGCTTCCGCAAATTAAGTTGAGTTTACTCAAATGTAATTTATTCACCTTTTAAAATTTATGTTATTATTCTTTCGCACTCGATCTATATTTTTGTAACAAATGTTGTAATGTTGTAGCTACTCCTTTGTTGATCCTGGTATGAGAGTGGTGTAATCGAGGTTTCCGATGACACCGATGTGCTTCTTAAGTTATTGGGTGCTTCGCACACCTGCCGAGGTCTTTGGGACAATGACAAAGTGTGGGCCCGTAATTAGGAGGTTCTGTTATGTAATGGTATCGAGCTCATACTTAGGACCAGCTACAATATTACTTTTGAAAACTTCAAAATAATTTTGTAATCTAAAAGTTTTTGAAAGTAACAACTTAAAAATGGTTTTCTTTCTTTCCTCATGCTTGCCGGAAGCTTTCGTGTGAAGATTGTTGCGACAAGTCAAGTGAAAGATTTCAAGAAGTTTTGATCTTATCTTCTCAAGAATAACCGGAGGGTCAACTTTGCCAATGATGCTCGCTAAGTGCTTTTCGACATCTCGTTTGATGCAAATTGAAGATAGTATATAAAGTAAAGCCCTATAACCTACTAACATCTAACATGATGGAGACAGAGTACTCCTAACATTGTGAAGACGTATAGGACGAGCATGCATCATATCATCATAATATGAGACTTCCTCCTTTTCTTTCGGACAACTATTTTTCTTTATAGTTGTTTGTCCTAAATTTTGTCCTATAGCAGGTTTTTGGTTAATGGACTTCCATTTGATAATCTTTGCTTCATAAGTTCCTAATCTTTGGGAGCTTGTACCTTGCCATGTTAACTCTATGTAAAAGCATAAGATTATTCCTTGATTTCTCAATTCATGCATGTGTCGAGTTTTGATTCTTTCAGCCTCGACACATTTCAATCCTTCCTATTGATAGTCAACATGTGTTGGTTGAGAGTTACAATAGTTGTGTCCTATAGTGGAACCATGATCCTTGACCGGGAAAAAGCGTCGAAACCTGGGGTCTCCTATGGATCGCGACCATAAGGAATTACCGCCAGCGCCGCTATGTCGGGGTCTATGGTCATGATTCACTATAGTCCACAATTAATGTACTTTCTCCTTCCTTGTAAAAACGAAATTCATATCCATAATTCTTTGAAATTTCTGAAAACCATCTTGATTGCAACCATCTTTTAATTTCGACTGCAATCAAGATATCAATTTGTTTTGTTTCAAACACTTCTTGCAAGTCCATATGCTTGCCATATTTTCTTGCCCGTTATTTGCCCCACGGGATTTGTCGCCTTGAAATTTTAGAAATTAGATTTCTTTTAAGGGGGAAAGATCTTCATATTCCAGTTGTTCATGATCATCTTGTTGCATTATACATAGATATCATTGCATTGCATATGTTAACTTTAGCATTTATATAGTGCACATGAGGTGTTTCTCATGTTTTATGAAATGAGGTTTTAGTTATTGATTGAGAGCTTGGTAAATTCTTGTGAATTTATTAGATGTTTAATAAGTTAGTTTTCAATGAATGAATTTTATCAATGTTGGGTGTTGTTTGTGTTCTACTGTTAGTTTGTGTGTAACTTTGGCTGAACCCTAGTCCAGCTAGGATGTTATATGTAATCTTTGCCACGGCTTATGTTGTACCGTGTGGAACCTGGCCAAGTCTCTGTTGGACCACTTAGACGTTTCTTCAAGAGAGGAGCCTGATGCCGTACAATTTCTCTTTGATCTCTAAAACTTCCTTGGCTTTGATTTTGAAATCACCTTAATATTGACTCCACACCTTGGAACTTCCTTTGGTTGCTATCTTTCCTTTGTAAATCCTTGGTCACCATTAATTTTTATCATAAGGATTCTCTCCGTGGTTGTGGTTTTGGCCGTGGTGTTATGATTACTAATTTCTAATCATGATCCATTACAAAACTACACTAAAGCATTCCCTTGCCGTGAATTTTCCTTGGTTCTTTATCTATATTCTATCCAAGAACTCGTATATCGGATCAGTTGCTTTGTGAGTTTCTTCTGAAAGTTACAAGAAAGGTGACCCTTGAAGAGCAAGTCACTGACATCAACATTAACAGACTACAAGAAGTGGTAGATAAGGGACTCTGCTAAACGATCTCTGAAGGTAACATTGACTAGCTGTCAAGCAACTTATGTCATCTTTGTAGAATCAAAAGGACGTGAAGGATCGGAAAGTTGTCCTGTTTCTGACAGAATCTTGTGTTACTGCTAATTACAATTCTTTGGGGATCTACCGAGCTATAATTATTTTAGGTCCCGCTCATGACGGAATCACTGTGGCATTCTATTGCCGCCACGTGTCTTCTGAACGTCGTGATGCATCCTGGCCCCTCTCGCACTCGTTTCCGTGTTGCAGTCTCGCTGTGCCCGCACTCGTTTCATCGGGTCATGTCTTCTTCTGCACCACACTCTCTTTCTTCCTTTCTTTGTGCGCCATGTCTGCCCGCCGCCCTCGCCATTGCACCGTACCGGACCCCTCCATGGTCTCGGTCTACTCCTCGTCTCCACGTCGCAGGAATCCTGTCACCCTATGCTTGAGCACAGAGCGCACCATCACTGGTGGCCGCTCCACCCGTGAACTGCTTTTGACTCTCTCTTCTCTCTCGGCTTCCTCTTCCTCAGTGCGCCGCAGCATCTCTATCCACTCCTCTCATACTCTCCCTTTTTCCCCACCTTGGTTCGCGCAGTAGAAGTGTGCCATGGTCAATCTTGTCTAGCACCACCGGTGATGCTCTTCCACTCGGTCTACTTCCCGACGTGTTGTGCTCTATCCCTGCCCACCAAGCTATAAAATCTTCTACACGCCCTTTTCCATTTCCCATCTCCAGATCAGAGTAGAGTTCGTGAGTTGTTTCTCTCCACCAGATCTCGTTGTGAGGAAGATTGGAAAGCCACCAAGTCGGAAGGAAGGAGCGGATGGACATAGAGTTACCCGATATGGCGTTCGTTGAAGTTTTTGTTCTTGGAATGCTTTTCATCTTGGCGCTTGCAATGATCGAAAGTGTTGTTCCCCCTTTTTCGGGTCCGTTGGTCTTTTGCCATGTTACGGATAATCATTATCCCCGCTTTGTTCCTTCATTGCCCTCGCTTATCGAGGCCGTTTGATTAGGCGCTTTAGTTGTCGTCCGTGCTCTTAGCTGTGTTGTTCTAGATCCGAGTGGTTTAGTTTTCAAAGTCATGTATTCTCTTTGAGTGTGCTTTTAGATCTGTATTTGTTAATCGTTCTCTCCCTTTCTCATTTCGCTCAATCTCGGGGACGAGATTCTCGATATGGGAAAGGTCAGAATACCCCGTGTGTTACTTATCGCTTAAGTCATGGATTAGACAAAATTAAGTTTATTTTATGTTTTTGATCCTAAGTGTGATTTTGGATGATGGTTGGATAGTATAGGTTGGGAATCTGAAATTTGAATCAAATTGATTTGAATTGAACTCCGAAAAACCCTAAATTTCATTCTTTCTTTTACCCCCTTTTCTTTTATTCAAAATTTATAAAGAATTTGGGTATGGTTATTAAAGTGAAATGGTAGAGTTTTCAAAGTTGAACAAAGTTGGTATTTTGAGTTTTCAAAGTTTAGTTCAAAAATTTAGAGTAATTTTGAAAATACCAAAACTAGGGTTTTGTCCCCTTTTGATTTAAAAACCCTATTTCAAAATCTAAGCAAAATTTGCAAAAACTTTCAAAAAGTTAGTTTGTAGATCTTGTTGAGATGAGCAAAAGTCATGTACAAAGTTTTTCAAGTTGTTACATGATTTTAAAAGTAATTTTGAATTCAAATTTTAAAAATTTTGAACTGCTTTTCAAAAAGTCCTATTTAGAGGCTGATTTTGAAAATCTTCCAATTATGAAAATTGTAGATCTTGAAAAATTAGCCTAAGTCACTTTTTGGAGTTTTTGAAGTTCAGTTCAAATTTTGGGTGAATTTGATCAAAAAAGAGAAAAGTCGAGGGTTTAGGGTTAACAAATTGAATGGTGAAACCGCTGTTCTTCCTCCATACCGCCCGGCCGTCATTGCCGCCGTGGCGTTCTCGCGCCTTCGGCCGTCCTCGCTCGTCACCCGGCTACATGGACGGATTCGCGGCGTCGCCGCCTACGTGTCCGATGGTCCCTTGCCCTATAAAGCTTGGAGCGGCGCCGTTCTTCCTTCTTCTTTCTTCTTCACCGCCGCAGGAAAACCGCCTCCGCCCCTTTCGTTGCCGTCGCCGTCGAGCTCCAATCCATCCAATTAGCTTTGCCATCGTGTTCGCAGAACTTACTTGTCGTCGTTTGAGCTAGCTCTAGTTCCGCCTCGAGCCGCCAGCGCCGCACGCGCATTGTCCGTCTTCTCCACGGCGGCGGGAGGGGGCCGCCGGCGCATCACCTCACCGTCGCCCGGTCGTCTTGGTGAATCTCATGCCAAACCGTCTTGCCATCTAACCGCTTTGAGATCGTGGTCATGATGCGTTCGTCGTTTTGTGTTTTGCCACGGGATTTACGGAACGCCGTTGTTGCCGCCGGGAGCGCCGCCGCCGGCGCCGCGTCGCCCGACCACACTCCGACTCATCTCCGTCCGGACCATCGTGAGCACCGTGATCGGGGTGGTATTGCCGTGTCTATGTCATGAGTTTCTTGTTTTAGGTGCCGTAACCATGCCGAACAGACGTGCCGGACGAGCTCCGGCGTTGCCGCTCTTCCGCCTTGGCCAAGGCGTCTTAGCTAGGAGCTGACTTAGGCTCGTTTAGATGGGGTTTAGGACCCTATGGAGGTTTGGAGATGATGCCTTGTCGCGGCCGTCGCCGGAAAGCTCAGAGCGAGTCTTTCCGCCCGGCGTGGCGCCAGCGTGCGCCATGGCCGTCGGTGGTCATGTCCAGTGCCTTAGGTATCGGGTTTTGGGCGGCGTCGACATGTCGCATCGTGTCGTGAAGGGTCGTGTAGAGGCCTGCCGTGTCGCCGAGGAGTCGCCGCCGGCCGAAATCGCCGATCAACGCCGGCGCCGCCCTTGGCGGCGTGCGGAAGGTCGGTTGGGCCGGCCTGCTATCAGTAGCAGCAGGCTGGGTGGGCCGTGCTGAACGGGCCGCACGGGTTAGTGGGCCGGAAACGGCCCGAAAGTCTGTTTTGTTTTAAAACTTGATTTATCTAATTTCCTTTATCTTGAATAGTGCCGATTCTTTGAAAATTCATAGAAATTTGAAAATAGCTCTTTAAATTCTGAAAAAATTTTGTAGAAGCTTCTTATGAGTATATGAATCCATGAAAAATTTGAAACTTTGAATTTGAATAGTTTTTGCATGATTTAAAAATACAAATTTTAATTGAAAAATGCGTCTTCCTTGATTTTTTAATAATTATTTTATTTATCCAAAGATCATGAAAATTATTTTGGTACTGTTTTTATGACATGATCTACCTGTACAAAAATTTTGGGCTTGTTTTGAGAAAATTAAATTATTTATTATTTCATGCCCTATCATTTTATGTGTTTCATGTTTTGTTTAGCGTCAAATAAATTCGGTTTTGTGTGACTTCGGGGTTGTTTTGTGAATCTTGGTTTGTATCATAATAAGATGGTCCTTGAGAACTGCTTAGGCAATGGTGATGATATCTTGTAGAGTAGTTTAACAAGTTGGTTTTGTTGGGTTGCAACTTTATCGTGAAGGAAAGTTGTACTCAAGATGTTTATCATTTCATGCATTCATCGAGCATCATGTTTATCATTCCATCATGCTAAAGCATGCATCATCATCTACGTGTAGAATATACGAGAGTGAGATGGTTCATGATGGTCGAGCTTCGCCAAGAAGATTCTTTCACCCGAGGTGTCGGTGTCAAGTTTGACGTTGGCGATCCAACTTCGAATCGACTTTCCCGCAACAAAGGCAAGCCCCCGGTTCATTAAACCCTTCCTTGATGTTTTAAAAGTTTTATATCACTTATGTTTATGCTATGTTGCATTAAGTAATTAGGAGTTGAGTAATAACCTAATTGCTGCATTACCATCCTTGTTTATTGAAATACCATCCTTGTTAACCGTTTTATTTCGAAAATGCTTAGTGAAGCTTAGCCCTGCTTAATTAGTTAAGCTTTTTCATCAAAATGTTTTAATTGAGAAGATGGTACCGTTTTAAAAGAAAGAGTTGTAGTGATGAATTTGAGATCGGACGGGACGTAGGTTGAAAAGCCGGCGGGATACCTAGCTGTGCTTGTCCCGTGTTGGTCGTTTAAGGACCGTCCGTTGTTTGGATTGTTAAGTTCGGGACTTTTGAACGCAAGTACGCCTGAGGCCTCTTGGCAAAAAGGCACGTCGACCGGCAAATCACCCCGCATCGGTCGACCCTAACTAGCCACATACTCCGTAAGCCGGATCTCGGTGGAGCCAAATCGGGAATGGCAACCACGCGACCGGGAGTGGAGAGATGGAGGGAGTACATGTTACCCTCGTGGGTTAAAGTCCCGGATTCGAGGTGTACGGTATTCTCGGGTGGCGCAGGCCTCGTTCCCGTTTTGGACAAATACGAAAAGGTTGATATATGCAAGTTTGGGTACTACATATGTCGGTGGTTAGGGATCCCAGTGGGTATAATCGGTTCATGAATCGCCGTTGCTTCACGGTTATGGAGACCCGTTCTTCTGTCCTTTCATCGTAGTAAATGATGGATTATGTTTTTAAGAAAAGAGAGAGTTGGAATAAGAAAAATATGTTTGCTCTAGAATAGGATAACCTAGAGTATATGAGCCACTAATCTGAATTAAAAATATTGAAAGTAAGGATTCACTTATAGTAGCTTTTCTGCAAAAGAGTTCTTGATTCTTGCTAAAGCCTTACCTTGACTCCTAAGACCAGCATTCCCGAAGTCTTCTCCTATTTTTCTTTAGTCGGGTAAGTCTTGTTGAGTACTCCCGCACTCGGGGTTTGTTAACCCTTGTTGCGTGTGTTGACTTCGTCTTTGTTAACTGGGGTTATGTCGGTGGGCACGACATGATCCGGTTGTCTTCTAGTTCTACTCGGCTTCCATAAAATTAAGTTGAGTTTACTCAAATGTAATTTATTCACCTTTTAAAATTTATGTTATTATTCTTCCAAGACTCGATCTATATTTTTGTAACAAATGTTGTAATGTTGTAGCTACTCCTTTGTTGATCCCGGTATGAGAGTGGTGTAATCGGGGTTTCGATGATGACACCGGCTGGGCTTCTTAAGTTATTGGGTGCTTACGCACGGTATGTCCGAGGTCTTTGGGACAATGACAAAGTGCAGGTGGGCCCGGTAATTAGGAGGTTACATTTACAATGAGCTCCGGGAAGAGTTGGGCGACGGTGGGCTCGTGGCGGTCGATGATCTTTGCCTCGCATCACACGAGGCGGAGGTACAAGGAGGGTGCGAGACGGGAAGGGCGTGATGAGGCCTTGCAACAAATGATCACCCAGTCCATCAAAGAGGCCCTCACGAGCAGCGACCCCCGGATGGTCGAAGTCGGAAGCGGATGTTCCGTAGCGGTATGCCGTGCCACCCCAAGCAACCCGGCGGCACCTGCGCTCTTGGCGAGGCAGGACCCGGTGGATGATATCACCCGAAGAACCGCGGTCGCGTATTGTTGATACCTGTCGGCAGGGTTGGGCAAGAGGAAGCGGTGGCCGAGGGGGTGGTATTTCCTCCCGGATCTTGCAAAGAGTACGGCGCGAGATCCCTCGAATGTCTTTGAAGTCAACATTGGGTGCGTGGCGCGAACATGAAGCGGGGCTGGACTATCCGGTCATAACGAGGTGAACACTCTAGGAGTTGCTCACGTGTTACAACGTCTTTGTGGCGAAGGTGGACATTGAGCTGAAGATGTCGAAATTGACTCCACCATCCGGCTCGCCAAAAGAAGACAAAGCGGACCAGTGCGCCACGGACCCCTATGGTGACTCTTCCGATGATGATGAAGATGGTGGGGACGGCGGAGGCAACGACCCTCCTCATGGTTCCAATACCCCCTGCTAAGGACCCGGCACAAGGCGAGCCTAAGGGGCCGACACCGGAAGGGGCCGGCACACGAGGAGCCTAAGGAGGCGGCACTGAGGGGCCGGCACTGAGGAGCCTAAGGGCCGACACCTCGGGAGCCGGCACATGAGGGGGCGGCCGATATACGAGGAAGCAGGCCGGCGAAAACACGTTGCCAGGTCCTGAGGAGAGAGTAGGGAGCGAGACACCCATCTACACTCGAGGCCTCAATGGACAACACCTCAAGCGTAGGGAAGCGAGAAAGGAGCTAGACCTAGCAAATGCCCTCCACCCCCGAAGAGCCCGACATTCGATGAAGAGGAGATCGTGGCCGACAAGTACCCTAAACCCAAGAGGCCCCTGATAATAGATGTTCGATCCGAAGGTATGCCCCGCTGAAACAACGAGTTGTACTATGTTATTAGCTACTTCTTTTCGCAACCGTAGCTAACATTTGTACCGCCGCTTTTGCGGGGCCAAAATCCCCACCTTATGTCGGGTTTGTCTCGGAAGAATGCCCCGGCTCGTTCGAGTTTGGGAAGTTCATGATCCCAAAGGCCCGGCTCATCGATGCCGGGGCGGGAGACTTCGGAAGTTCCATGCGTGGTACATAGAGTGCAAAGCGTGGATTGCATACCTTCGGTGTCTTTCTTCCTAAGGAGTGCTTCCACTACCACACCGATCTCAGTTCTTGGTTACATTCGACGACATGTCGAGACTACTTCGTCGGCAGGACATTGGCGTTGCCCAAGTCACCTTGTTTACGATGTAAGCGTAATTTTACTTGCACATGTCCCTTGCATCCGTATATAGATTCTTTGTTTCAAAGGTACCTATGCCACGACCACATGTCCTTGTAGGTTGGCGCCGATCACGAGCCACAAGTTAAAGAATGGTATTATTTACCTCTCTCCATGGCACATCGTGAGAGACAGGTCATCGGTTATAAGCTAAGAGCGGACCATCCCGACTGGTGAACTTGGCCAGACGAGGAAAGACGAGAAGATCGGGATAAGAACGAAAGAGCTAAGAAGTTGGAGGTAGCGGACTCACGTCATATCGGTGATGAAAAAGGTCAAGGAAAATGGGTATCGATGTATTTGGCGCCTTACCAATACGGAATGGGGCTCGTAGGACATTGGATCTGTTTCATGATCTTTCCTCATGACGGGAGGGCCGTTGTCTTTGACTCACTACGAGGCACAAACCCGCACGACTACCAAAGGCAATTCGAAAAAATCTTGAGATTGTAAGTTATCGATGAACTCCTTATTCAATTACTAGAGTCGAATATCATATATCGTTGACAATATAGTGCATTTCGAGCAGCGCTTACAAGCAATACTTGAAGGATCGAAGCTGCTGGGATCGACGATCCCGAAGTGTAAGGAGGCGCAATGGAGATACACTCAAAATCAAGCGAGATTTCCGATGCGTAAATGAAACATAGTTTTTCTTAGTACGACTACCTAGCTATAGCCGATATTACTAATAACCTTTGGGTTTATTGTGTGCGGTGCCTCAAACAACCGAGACGGATCAAACTTGTGTGGATTCTTCGTGCGTGAGTTCCTCGGGGGCAAAAAGGTACAAATCCGGCTACCGGCGGCTCAAGGACTCAAAGAACCGGTGGAAAGGGGTACTACAAAAAAGGGCAACCGGCGAGATGCGGTTCGGGCGCACGATATTAGACATGCAAGTTCGTTCTAGACATGGTAGTTCCACGAAGGCCGGCCGTACTTCAATGTGGACGGTGAGTGGGGCTGTTTGTAGAGTATCGCAGACTAAGGAGATGGGAAGAGCTAGGTCTTAAGGACTATCTTCATCCGATCAACATATAGCTCGCAATTTTTGTATAGATGTTGTAATTAACTAGTACATGTTGGATATGAACAAATGGATCGATCGATCGGTGAAACTTGTATATATGAATCGATGTATATATATGTATATATGATATATATTAGAGTATCTGTCTTTTTCTTATATATATGTGTGTATGGATTGATAGATGTGTATATATATATATATATATATATATATATATATATATATATATATATATATGTGTGTGTGTGTATGTGTGTGTGTGTGTCTATATATATATATATATATATATATATATATATATATATGGTATTTTATTTTTTTAAAATAATGCGTGGCGGGCGCGTTATGTTCTTATGCGTGGCGGGCACGACACGCCCGCCCATAAAAAGGTCACGATTAACGTGACCTTTCGTTGGTGACGGGCCGCCATGCCCGCCACTCAAAAAGGTTTTTTGCCCGCCACAAAAGTGATTTTCGGTACTAGTGAACTAATAATCTGCTATGAAAAAAAAAACATAATAGTATGCTATGCTGTAAGGTGGGGCACCTAGTGCTGAATGCCTGCACATGCCCAATGAATCGAGCAAACACATAGTATAGAGCCTAATATGTATTCTACGATTACATGATCTTATAATCTAATGATTGATCAGCGCAAAACAATCATCAACCACCGTTGATTACTTGCCTGTACGATGAAAGACAATAGCATGGAGAGAGAACAAAACTATCCTAGTCATCACGCAATGCCTTCAGACAATGATAGTCTTCTAGTAACTTTGCTTCCGAAAGAATGTTGTTCTCATCTTGGGAGTCCACAAAACCTGAATCCCCTGAAAAAAGCAGCCGCTATCATCAACCACCGTAAATATAGGTTTTCACAATAAGTATCTGTCATTTTTATTTCAATGCATGTCACAACTCGTAGTTATGAATCTGAAAAAGCAAAGCACTTGTAAAACTGAACGGGAAAAAAAATCTGCAACTCCATACCTGAATTTGTCTTGCAGGTATAGAGTTGAGATTTCCACAACTGCCTCAAATCTGCACAGTTTCTGACTTCGGGGAATTTTAATGCTCCATCGGCAGCAACCAGTATGGTTACTGAAGATTTGGAAATGATCAAAAAAAAGTCATTTTGTAGTATGAAGCTTGACATGCTTGATGTTTGAACAGAAAAAACATTGGTTCATAGAAATAAGAATTTTGCTGCATAAGTACACGTAGCACCATGTATTCGTTCCTGAAGCCATCAGGTTTTCTGGAGTAAGGTTTCTTTTTTTATTCCTTCCAAGTTTTACAGAGTTTCTCCATCCAATTTACTCCGTTCCTCGATAGAAATTTTGTCAAAATGCAGCAAAGAGACGAAACTAAGTGAAACAGGAAGCCACCCTAGAACAGCACAGTTAAATTTGTCCCACATCCGAGCTTCGCACATTTGAAGGCTCAAAGTCATGCAGTCATCTTAGGAGTTTCTCCGTCATAACATCCAGATCCCAGTCTTTTTCCCTTCTGCAGTCCATTGGGAATAGTGCCCAAGCGAAACCAGCAAATACAAACATTGCCAAGTGCTGAGAGATACTGTTCCTATTTTGGAGCCAGCTCCCCTGAAATCAGCTCTTGAGATCGGGAAACCATTCCAGCAAAACACATTACTTGGACAGCACCGCAGCACCCTTGCTATGGAGCAACAAAAAATAACTATCTTTCACATCAACCTAAAAATAAATGGCATGGAAAAAAACACGATATTCAGCTATTGCACTATTGAGGCATGAAAACCATCTGTCACCAAAGAATTTTCATGTCATATATATCTCTCTTACTGATAAACTTGAAGATATACAACAGTTGTTATGACGGCACAGGGAACATATGGTCTCTGCATAAATGGTGGTTCATCAGAGATTCAGAGATCAGAGTATGGTAAAAATGCTACCATCAAGAATGGGTATATTCATGTGCAAGCTGAGCAGGTATTAATGGGAAGTATGGATATATCCAATTAAATATTTTATATACAAGTCAACATCTGAGTGGATAATCATCTTATATGCATGTACAATATTGCAACTGTATCAGAGATGCTGCTACAGTTACATTGGTTCTTATATTGATAAACAAGATAGTTTCTACAAGTGCTAGTATTCCTGAAATGACTTTTATTGAAGCATTATACATTACAATATCATGGTTATAGATAATTTGTCAACTTCAGTCTTCACTGCAACTGAAATAAAAGTAGAAACTATCGACTACCTGTTCCTAATTATCCATGTTTCTTTGCAAAAACTACAACAAACTCAGTTCTAGAGTTCTACAATATCCATGGGAAGGGGAAGACTCAGCCACATTCATCAGAAACTAAATGTGTTGCCTTCAAATTCATTAACAAAAGCACATATGGTCTAGAGCACTCTACATATTTCTTCTCTGGTTTAGGGCCTTTCCTGAAAGCATGTTTAGTACATATTTTTTCTTTCTGAATACATGTTATATATGTCTTAGGCCCTCGAAATAGATTGTTTTTTTTTTTTGGAAATATTAGTTGCTTATAGGGTACAACATGATGCATGTTTTGCATACCTTGATCTCTTTGCGTTGAGAGAGCTATTGAGTTGGGAAATAGTTCCTCTATCTGTTATTCATCCATTCATCTAGAGTTGTACTGATGCATATAATATATGTACTCCCTACGTATAGAAAAAAGAAGTCGTTTAGGACAATAACATTTATAGATGCAGTCAAAAGAAAGTGAACAAAGCTTGATTTTTCATTAGATATTCTTTATGTGGTTTTATATACATTTTAGAATAGAAAAAAAGAGAAACATATTATCTTTATAGGATTATATATAGTTTTATTTAATGAAATCAGTGTAATATGAGGCACATTAGCAAAATATTACAAGACAGTGGAAGCAATATGCTAGAAGGCTAAATATGTAAGATAATGATTGCAAGTAAACAGAAGCATGTCGAGGTTGTCCCAAACAAAAAGCAGAAAGGCTGGGAAAATTGAGGACAGATGGATCCCCTCTGAGCTCTGCAATCGACCTTACTGATACCTTAGTCTGTTACCACATTGAGTTTGTATTTTTTTGTCACATATCAACATGGAAATGAAGCAAGAAAAGGGCACACATTTATTATCCGAGACTAAAATATCTCATCATATGACACAAGGCACTGGAATTGTACTATTGTTTAGGGGAAGAACTTTCTCATAGCTGGTGTTACCCCATGTGTCTCTGGTTATGTGTCCCCTACAAAGCCTTTTTTTTTTTCAACCAGGCAATTGTTCCACAAGATCACCCTCTAATAAAAGTTGAAATCTTAATACAAAACCATAAATGCAAGTGTGATGATGCCACTTTTTTTTTTTTTTCTCCACCATATAACCTATAATGTGAGTCATTTTGATATCCTGTATCTATACAAAATTTATGTAACATAAGTACAACGATTCCCGCAGCTTCCGATCGGGTCAGACCTATAGGCACACAGAAACAAACAACACAGCATGAATGGCAAGGATAGGATCCAAGTGAACCTGGAGGAATCAGGTTTAGATTGTATGGTGGATTGTACGCCATGAGATTTCCATGGTCCAGCTCATTGTTGTAGGTGGCTGTGGATCGAGTTTGTGAGGCCACATGTGGCTGCACCGGATGCTGTCCAGTGTACACGGGTGCTGCCACCAGCATGTCAGATGTGGCATTGCACATGTCTGCAGTGGATAAGAGGCCATCAGCAGTGCGTAGCGGCAAATGAACTAAGAATTCATTATATGGTAATGAAACAAAGAATCAACATTTGTGTAAGTCCTGCAAATGCAAAGTATAATTGTACTGGAGGGAGGCAAACCTTGTCGACATTTTATCGAGCATGTATTGGGCGTCGTCCGGCCCACCACCCCGCAACCACGAGTAACGGCGGACTGGAGCCGCGCTGCTCGGTGGCAAGCAGGCTCCCATGGTGTCTATATGGCTGGGACCGACCGCGGCGGCGGCGGCTAGCCGGACGGCGAGCTGCGCGCGCTGGCCCTACTGCAGCGGCGTAGCACTGCCGCGACGGCCACGTGACGGCGGCGGGGACGGCGAGAGGAAGGCGGGATGGGAGTGCCGGGCTCGCGTTGGGGCTCCGACTCTGCTAGTGCCCCACCCGCGTCGGGACTCGGAAGGAGGAGGCAGAAGACCGGTGGCCATCGCCATCGAGGCGCCGTCGTCCTGGCGCCGTAGCCTCGGAAGAGAACGCGAGAGGGAGAGGAGGACGGGAGAGTTGTGGACTGCGGGTTGGTTTCTCTAAAGTTTGAGGGGTGTTTTTGTAAAATGACCGAGGTTCGCCCGATCTGGGCCGCCCCAGCGCCCGATCGAACGGCCGATAAAGCGGGTGACGTGGCCACGCTCGCTGGGCGCTTTTGTTGCTGAAATCGTAAGGTGAAAGATTGGCTTCTTACCGGTTTACGCCGTAAAGATGACGGTTGCCTATGGATCAATATATTCGAATTCAACTCGATTTAATTTTTCTTTTCATGGTCAAGATGCGGATGGCGGTAAAGATACTGACCTTACTAATCAGCGATAGTTTGCATGCACGTAGAACCAAATGCGCAGCTAGTGGGATCAATGACTTCAAAGACGAGAACAATGCAAAAAGGCGAGTAGAGCGGCTCCGACATTTGCGGGTCATATGGCCTCGGCTTTGTTGAGTTGAGCAACAACGTGACATGCAAGCCCGATGCGTATCTCTAACTTCCTAAATCGGAGCAGAGGCTGGCGGTGGACTGGCCCGCGTCGCCTTCAAATCCTCGGCGTCGGATCTCGAGCGGGGCGGCTCGAGGGCTCGGCAAGTCGCTTTCTCTTGCCACGTATACGACTCTTGAGAGGCCGCGTACTCGGTCGGGCTCAACCCCGGCGCTAGGGTCGTTTCAAGCGCCTTACGGAAGAAACGCCGTGGTTCTCCACGTTCTTGTTGTTGTCCTTCATTTGTCATTTGCCCGTAGGAGCAAAGCTGCGGGCGCCACGGCCGGCGAATGAGTGGCCGTGGTGGTGGGCGCCTACGGCGGCCTTGACGGAGCGCGCGCGGCACGAGCGGTAACCCGAGCGCGCGGCCCGCGCGAGCGCCAGTGAGGAAGCGAGCCCCGCGGCCGGCGCGGAGCTAGCGCGCTCACGCCCGCGGCTCACCGGGCTGCGGCGGCGGAGCAAGCCCCACGGCCGGCGAGGAGCTCGAGCTCATGCCCACGCGGGCGGACCCACAGCGATGTTGGCCGGTGGGCTCGTAGCTGGCGCGCCGCGCCGCGTCAGCTTCGCGATCCGCGTCGGCGAAGCGAGCACCCGCGGCCGGCGAGGGCTCGTACTCACGCCCGCGGTGGCGGGCTGGGACACGGGCGGGGCCGACGAGCTCCGGGCGGCGGCGGCGGAGGCAGAGGAGAGGCGGCGGGTGCTCGGCGCCCGACCGTACCCTACGGGAAGAAGACGAGGGGACGGCCATGATGGCGGATGTTGGCCGGCGGACGGTATGCATGAACGCGCGTAGTCTTGCGGAACCGCGCTTGCAGCGGCCGGCAGCCGGTCGCCCTCGCTCCGGGTCGGCCCGGCCCTCCCTCGCGGCTGCCACGCGCCGCGCTCGCCAGCCATCGCGCCGCAAACTGCGGCGGCGGCGGGTCTTGTCCGTGCCACCAAGAGCACATCGCCGCACCCAAGGGGCCGCGACCATCGTTTGCCGGCTATGCCGCTCGCCGCTTCGCTTCGCAAGACGCGCCGCTCCACCGCCCTTTGCCTCCCGCCCGGACTTTCTTTGCCGCCATCATCCACCAGCCATGCCGCCGCAGCGCTTCTGCGGCCGCCGCGCAGGTGGCAACCAATCGCCATCGCCCTTCTTTGCTCTTCCTCCCTCTGTTTCTCTCGCTCTCTCACGTTGACCGAGGCGAAGTGGAGCAAGCCGCGGTGCACTCCGCTAGCGTTTTTCTACCGGACGGGTTTATCATGGTAAACCCGCGGATTACCGTTATCTGAGGGGGTTCTGGGACCGACCGGTATAAAGAAGGCAAATTCAAAATTTAAAATTTGAAAAAAATCGTTGAAAAAATTACGTAAAATAGTTCGTGATTTATAGAAGCCAAGGGTGTAAAAATTTGTCAAATTGGAGTTGGTTTGGTATAAAAATTTCAAATCTAAGTTTGAAAAAAGAAAAAGAAAAATACACGGTAGGCCCATTAAGGCCCATTAAATCATGAAGGTCGAAAAACATACTAAACACACTCAAATTTAAGTAATTTTGACATCATTGGATTCTACAAATCATGAAGTATTTTTAGGAATTTTTTAGCATTTTATAAAAAAAATTACATTTTGAATTCTGAAAAAACCGTTCAAACCGCTCAAACCGCTTTCGGTAAACCGCTCAAACCGGGCGGTATAAATTCCAAACCGCCTTGGGTTTATTGGATTTTTACCGTTCGCGGCGCAGTTTGAATTCAGTTGAATTCAAATTTCAAACCGTCCCGGTAACCGTCCGGTTTACCGATAACCGGACCGGTTTACCGTTTCCGGACCCCGGCGGTTTTCTTGGTCGGGTCGGCAAAAAAACGCAGACTCCGTCCCGTCCAATCCAGCCGGTGGCCACGACGTCGCAGCCAGGCAGCCACTAACACGTGACAGTGGGCAGCACCCATTCTCCCTCTTTTTGCTTTCCATGAACATGGTTCATGTGAAAGACAGGCACGAGAAGGCACATCCCCAGATCGGCTCACGAGGGAGTGGACCAAGCCCATGTGCACAGTGCAGCAGACAGCGCCCAGCACAGGGACCCGCGCGTCAGCCCATATTAAATTTCTAAACGCACTTGGGAATTGTACACGGAGGGTCGAAAATATATTTTCCAGTTGCACAACTCAAATACCTACTGCCTCTGTCAAAAAAAATGCAATTATAAGAAACGTGTCAAACTATGCCAATTTTGATTAAATTTACAGTAAAAAGTATTGACATTTATATCTCAAAATAAATTTATCATGAAAAATATATTTCATAACTAATAACTAATGTAATGGTACTTATTTTGTCTCATAAGTGTTTGTATTTTTTTATATAATTTTAGTCAAAGTTTACGTAGTTTAATTTCTCAGGATATCAGAATTACATATTTTTTTTAGGCAGAGAGAATACTACAAACATGACCATGCATATCTATCTTTTCTTAAATAGTATTATTGGAACAATAAAAAAAAATAGCACCGGCAAACGTGGCCTCAAAAGGTAAGAGATTCAACAATTAATCCAGCTTGTACCCCATTGGTTCCATCCAACGCAGCCCTTGCCGCGCGTTGTTTCTAGTGTATTATCTATCCTTTACCCTTAATCCCGTACAACATTTCTGAACGCCGCAGTCAGCCACGTCGCTGGATTTCATGCCCGTTAAACTGGCATCGACGGCCACCGAACGCCATGCCATCATCTCTAAGGCTCCCACCGGCGTCCGGACCCTTCCGGCGACACGGGATACTTATCCTTCCACCTCCCGATCCACATCGCCCCCATCGCCACCACCGCTCGGCCGCAGTAGGAGCGCCGCCAAAGATTATCTGGCGCGCGGCGTCGTAGCCTCGCCCGCTCATCCTCTCCCCCGTCTGCGGCTGCACGCGCTGCGACCTCCGCCTAGCGCCGTGCGGCGGCCGCAGCACATGCGGCGCTTCCGGCCCGCCTCGGCCTGCTGCGGCGGCGCCCAGCTCGAGCACCCCACGTCTGCGCCCTCCCTCGTCCCGCGGCGTACCACGCGGGCGCGCGCGCGGCGGCGCCAGCGCGTCGCCGCGGCGGCGCGAGCCGCCCTCGCCATCTCCTCGCCCGCTCCTGCTCGGCGGCGGCCGCACTCGCCGCCCACCGCGAGGGGCGCGCCCCGCGTCCTCGCCGTGCTCTGCGGCGGCCCCGCCCGCGCCCCGCCCACGCGAGGGAGGCACCAAGCGTCCTCTCTGCCGTACCACAGGGAGATGGAGGCAGCAGGTATGCTCTCTTTTTTTCACCCTCTTTTTATTTCTACATTTTTCCTCTTTTTATTTCTTCATTCAATTGTCCCATATGATATATTGATTGAAACGCACATTCAAAACCAATTGCAGGGCCACTCCCTCTCGCTAATGATGTCTAACTCCTCCTGCATCATGTGACAGGCACGCTATGTCAGCCAACCTTCTTCCTTGCTAAGCGCTCATAATAGATACTGATAGATGATTCAAGGTATTTGACAATTTCCTCAGCGGCGTCAATGGTGCTGCTGAATTTTGCAATTCTCTCAATGTTCAGGTCATCATCATGTGCTTACCTTTTTTTGATTTACTATTACAGACCAGTAAATATTTGTTGCAAAAAAGACATGCTCAGTATATTAATGAATGATTGCCTATTGTTGTTTAAATTTGCAGAAAATTTCGCAGGTGTCAAAGCTGAAAATAATGGTGCCAACTGCTAATTTCATGTGATGTTCTACAGAACTAGCTTAAGGTCCTCCTGATGAGAGCATCAATTGCATTTGTGACATTTCGTTCCATCTCACCCTTCTACTTCTCCGACATGCTTTTTATGTCTGCCTTTTCTCCTTTTAGTTTGTCTTCTCATGTGCCTAAAGCATAGTATGCAGATGTCAGTCAGCTATATATATGTGCAGACCATCTAATTTGCAGCTCCAGCTTGCGCACATCTGCCTTTCGTGGCCCCTGCACCGGTACCATCCCCTCCACCGCAGAGGTACACTGCCTTTTTCCCTTTTGTTTGCTAAACGTAAATGTACATGTGATTCTCCGATGAAGCCACCTTTCCTCACAGTATTCAAATTTGTTTTGTCCTGTCCAGTATATGGTCATGTCCTGCCAAGTATGTGCTTATGCCATTTGCTGGATGTTTGGTTACGACTGCTATGTAATAAAAAACATGGACCTCAAACTTGGGCCACATGTGCTGACTCAAATTGAATGGAGAACTGTCGAAGCCCTTTGTGCTCCATCTTTCTACAGGATTTGTCTTATCTAACCATGAATCATAATAACTTCCACGTGAAAGGCTTATTTTGTACTGATTCATCTTATTTATTTTTTTCAGTCACGTTTCCTTCGTATGTGCTTAACATGTAAATTTGGTTGTTCAATGGATTTTTTCCGCTGTAGTTTTGGACTGATGCTTCAAGTTATCAATAGGTCTATTCAGCTGCTTACACAATCTTGGCCTCAGAATGATAGCAAAATGAATGGCTTCTTTTATGGTGCTGTTGCAGTGTCAGCTTCCTTTTTATGCCAAGGTATATCGTTTCAGAATGATTTCGTGTGTGCGCTCAGATTGAACCGGTAATGTTTTCATAATACAAACTCTGCCATTTTAATTGCCTATATGGAAAGCTCTCTCATACACATTTTGGTATACGGAAAACCTCATGAATATATGCCGATGTAATTAGATTACAATGATAACCACGACCAAAGTAACCAGACATTTGAACTTTTGTACCATCGCTCATACTGCTTTGAGGTCCTCGAGCATAAAAAGGAAACTTTTCACTAGCTGAATTAGAGGCCTCGACGGCAAAGGCTTATTTCTGTACTGACTCATCTTATTTGTATTTTTGCAGGCTCATTTCCTTCCTATGTACTGACATGTAAATGTGGTTGTCCAATTCCTTTTCTCCCGCTGTGGTTTTCGACTGATGCTTCAAGTTAATATCTATTCATCAGCTTACACAACCTTAGCCTCAGAACGATTGCAAGATGAACGGCTCCATGGTGCTGTTGCAGTCTCAGCTTCCTTTCTATGCTGACAAGGTACACCACCTCTGATTGACTTTGTGTGTGCCCTCACATTGAAGCACTAATGTTTTCCTCTACAATACAAACTTTGCTATTTTTATTACATACATTGAAACCGTCGCTATAGCCTGTACCATGAATATGTGCCGGTTTAATTAGATTTTTATAATAAACAGGAACAAAGTAACTATACATTCGACCTTTTTTACCATTGCTCATACTGAATTTGGGGCTTATGAACAAAATTGGTGCACCTTCTGAACAAGACAGATTAATGAAGCAGGCGCTTATCGTCATAAGTTCCTGATTACGAGCATTATATACTCAGTACAATTGCTATTTAGTTAGCAATAATGCTACTATTCAGTGCAGTTTCCTCTGCAGTTTCTATTAGTCGTATCTCTTGCTTCTATCACTAAAAATATGTTCCTCAACCCTGCTGAGTCCAGGTATTTCTTCTCAATGGTTCACATGATACAGGCATTATCTAAATTTGTTATCTAGAGATCCTCACAAAAGCTTAAAATATCATGTAAGATTATTCTATATTTTTACTGCAACAATAAAAGCCATGGAGTAACACATTCAACAAATAGCTCTTGCTTGCTCCAAAATTTGGCATTAAAATTTTCAGAATGCAAGCGTCATTGTTCAGCTAAAATTCTACATTGAATATTTGTCTGCCTTTGTGTGCAGGCCACTGACTGTAAATCCTATACCCACGAGTGTAAATCATATATTGGTTGAAGGACCCAACCTTCTTTACACATTTGAAGTTTGGCTGGTCAGCAAATCCTCCATGTTCTAAGTGCCTCTATTTTATCGACTATGATGGCCTACATTTTGGAATACATACTACAGAATCACCGCTATATCAAATTTAAAGGCTACTCATATCAAATTTTCGTAAGATGAATCCGTGTCAGCCTTATGATACATGTGAATTCTGGTTCACCTAACGCAATTTCTGTGTCTGCCTGCGCTGTTCCAGGTCCTGTATGTTTTGTTCTTCAACTAATCGTCTTTCATAATCAATACTCGGTCCAGTGGACCACATTTCCATGACAAGTCTTTGTCGCCAATACGAACCCATCTGTAACTAATTTTACTAATAGTACTAATCTTTTCGTTGCATGTACAATCATATCATATGCTGTATACTTTCAGCATCGTGCGATCCTGCCCCGTGCAAAGCACGGGGTTACCTGCTAGTTGTAACAATAATCAGTGATTGCTTGGTCGTATGTGGCAACGGCTTCAAGCCGAATATGACTTGATGTCTCGATGAACCATGCATGAAGTGGATTCGGATCACAATACGAAGCGGTGCCTGTGCATGCGGGTCCAAAACAATTCAGCTGCAAAGGGTGCTGTTATGCACGGGCCACGTAGAGTGACGTGGACTTCTGGTCCGGTGCTATGCAAAAAAAATAGGCAGCTGCTACAGTATACTTGATTCGATTATTGCAAGTATATATGTACTTCGAGTATATATACGTATGATTCTATGTGCACGGAATATGGCTAGCACCAACGATCTGCGAGATACGATTCTTTCGTACCTTTGTTTCTTGAATTCGAAGAAACGAAAGGTCATCCACGGCGACGTTCGGCTAGGCCGTGGGGACTTCTTTGGCGTGACGATGAGTCGATGCAGTGCAGATTAGTAGCAGGTAGAAGTAGTAGATCCGTTCCGCTAACAACGTCGGGGATGTCAACGTTGTCGAAGTAGACGGCGGGGCGTCGGCACGAGCGTCAGTGCCGAAGATCGGGGGCGGCTTCAACGGCGATGTCGACGAAGAGCTTGTCGTGGCTGATAGCGTGTTATAAAACATGTCGTCGGCCAGTTAGGATCTTCCTCTCTCCATCTCTCATGATCAACACAGTAGATGAGAAGTAGAACAAGTAGACACAAGATAGGGAGACTATTCTTTATTCATCTGAATATTGGTCATTACAACATAGAGCTCCTACGTATATATAGTTCTGCCAAGGCCTAAGAATTTCGGTAAGAGCCCACATATAAACGGACTAGGATTATAATTCGTCCTTCTCCTTTCCTTTAGAACAGAGTCCGTGTGTTTTACATCATAATGCACCAGAACGTGCGGGCAGTGCAGACCAAAATACATGTATCAGCACCGGACCGGATAGCACCTATATATCCTGTGGGACCCCAGGCGCCTAGATGCATATGCAAGAAAAATCATATCCTAAACTAGGGCTTTGTTAGTTTGTTTAATTTCTAGACAACACGTACACATAACCCTAAATTTATTTATTTTTCTTCTTGTGCCTAGGTTAGCAGCCCGTTCGGCTGGCTGCCACGTCTATGGCTGAGGGAACTACCAAATTAATTAAGCCGATAACCGACCAAACATATAATATAATTCTACTTTCAATACAACTATATTTTTGAGTAAAATGCACTCCGGGTATACTTAAACTATTGGGGCATTACCATCCGGGTACTCGAACCGAAAAAGCTCACCACGGGCATTCGGTAAAAAACCGAAAATTCGGTTCGGTTCGGTAAAAAAATAGTTCGGTTTTCAGAAAACCAAAACCGATCGGTTTGTCAAAATCGAAACCGACCAATTCGGTTTGGTTTTTAATTTCGCTTTTCGGTTTTTATCAAAAAAACCGGCAGCAACAGAATCGAAAAAATCGCTGCCTCCGCTTCTGCTCCCGTCCCGCCGCTGCCCCGCCGCCAAGCCCCAAGAAGTTTGTGCCCGCCCGCCGAGCCCCCCTTGTGTGCCCGCCGCCGCCGCCCAAGTCGCCGAGCCCCGCCCCGCCGCCACGCCGCCCGAGCGCGGAGCGCCTGAGCCCGCCAGCGGCCTCGCCCTCTGGCCAGCGCCCGAGCCCCGCCGCCCGCCCGTCTCGAGTACTCGGAGTGCACGAGCCCCACCGCGCACACCTTCGGCGCGGAGTGCCTTAGCCCGCCCGCCGCACCCGCGCCGACCGGCGGTACTCGCTAGGGTTACAGACGGGAGTGGGGAATAGTCCGCGGTACTCGCTCGGGTGCGGGCCGGGACTGCGGGGTGCCGTGCTGTTTTTCTCCCCGTGGTGGGCTTTGGGCGGGGGGCGGCTGCGGGGTGTCACTGGCTTAGAGCCTAGTTTTGGATGTTCGGTTAATTCGGTTATTTGGTTCGGTTTGGGGCGAAACCGATCCCAATCGAAAACCGAATGGAGCAAAACCGAAACCGATCGAACCGAAAAACCGAAAAACCGAGATTTCGGTTCGGTTTTGATTCCGGTATTGGTTTTTCGGTAAATAGTGCCTAGGGCGAAAAAAGCTATCACACGGGTATTTAAACTATTGGGGCATTTACCATCTAGGTACTCAAACTTAAAAGGCTCCCACACGGGTACTTAAACTATTGGACATTACCATCCGGTGCAGCGAGTGGGCCGTCACCGCCGCTAGGAGTGCAGGAAATTGAATTTTGATTTTTTTTTTTTTTCTAAAAATTGGTGAATAGTGCTAGAATTTGTTATTTTTATAAAAAATAATTAGAGCTTCAAAAATTCTGAAAAATTTTGTGTAGCCTCTCGGGATGTACTCTACCTAGGAAAAATATGAAACTTAGAAAATGAATTGCTTTTGTATGTTTAAAATTTACCTCTTTAATTAATAAATGAACTTCCATGAATTTTAATAATTAAAAAATATAAATGTCCAAAAGGGGGGCGGCTACTGTGCTTGCTTTGCTCACGCGCCCGCGCTCCACAGTCGCTCGTGTGGCCACATCGATGGGGCCTCGCGCGTGTGCCTAGAGGCCCATCGTGTGCTCGCCGCTTGCGCTCCCCCCCCCTCGTAGAACGACCTCGACCCGGTATGCGGGGGGCGCGGTTCGAAAGCAAGTCGAGGGGGTGCCTTTCTCTTATAGATGTGAAAATTTGATCTGTAAACATGGTGGAAATTTGTTTTTAGTAGTGGTATTTCAAATTTTTGTGGGTGCCTAATTGAACGTGAAGCCGCCCATGCGGTATGTATGTCAACCATATAAAACTAGTAGTCTATCGGGTGTCCTCGGGGAACCCGAATCATCCACGTTTCTAACTTTCCGCAAGATCATTATAGAAGACATTGCAGTATTATAATAGTTGATACAAAAATATATTACATCAGAGTTTAACAGACGGAAGTATTACAAACAAATTTCATGATTTTTGGATATTTATTTTAATTATTAAAATTCATGGAAGTTCATTTATTAATTAAAAGAGGTAATTTTTAAACATACAAAAACTATTCATTTTCTAAGTTTCATATTTTTCCTAGGTAGAGTACATCATGGAGAGGCTACACAAAAAATTTCAGAATTTTTGGAGCTCTAATTATTTTTTAAAACAAATAACAAATTCTAGCACTATTCACAAATTTTTAGAAAAAGAAAAAGAATCAAATTTCAATTTCCGCACTCTGGCGGCGGTGACAGCCCACTTTCGCATACCCGGATGGTAATGTCCAATAGTTTAAGTACCCAGGTGGGAGCCTTTTAAGTTCGAGTACCTAGATGATAATGCCCCAATAGTTTAAGTACCCGGGTGATAGCTTTTTCGGTTCGAGTACCCGGATGATAATGCCCCAATAGTTTAAGTACCCGAGTGCATTTTACTCTACATTTTCATTACGTCTAACAAATCGTTTATGTGTTGCTAACAAGTGCTTGATGCACATTCGATTCTCGTTTCGGTTTCATACTTTTTTTTTACGAAACACCGGTATAATAAACAAGACGCTCACAAACAAGCGGTGTGCACCCTCCAACCACCACCAATAAAGTGGGAACCAGTTTCTCCAAATCCATTTCCTTTTAACCCGGGTGTCGTAGGGCTGGATTACTATGACTAACACGGGAACTAAGCGTGTACTCCCTCCATATTGGTAAAGAATATCGTTTTGAGCAAGGTTTGGGTCAAATATTGAGAATATAAATCAAATAACTTTTAAGTCGTTGAGTTTGTAAATGTGAAAAACATATCAATAGATTTGTCTTTAATATCGTATTTTCATAAAAATATACATATACCACCTTTCAGTAAATATTTTTATAGAAATAAGAAGACAAAGTTATACTTTGAAGACCGTGTCGTTGTCCCAAACGACATTCTTTACTAACCTGGAGGGAGTAAAAGAAATGCCATGTATCCGAAACCAAAAGAGAAAATTAGTGGAAATGTGAACAAAAGATGACGGCGTAATTAAATCATTGGTCGCCCGTGAACTGGCGTAGCTTAGCTGGTGAGGCTCCTTGTGATGGAACCTACCCACCCAGGTGCTCGTATTTTCCTGAATTTATTTCAGGATTTACTGCGCTTATGCTTTCAGTCGAGGCCCGGTCTCTCGAAAGCGTTTATAGGGGTAGGGTTTGCGTGCGTATGTTCATAGGGGTGAGTATGCGTGTGTTGTGAGCGCCTGAGTCTGTACTGGCGTTTTGAAAAAAAAAACAGTGGTCGGCCTGGTGCGCCAAGAAAACGAGGTTGGAACAAGAATAATATAATAAATAAAATCAATAAAAGCTCAGTCGTGGTCTACAGCTGGTCCGCGTACGACCTGGGCAGACGGCTTTTTCTTACTGGAAAGAAAAAGATACGAGTCCAGAAAGAACATTGTTACTCCACTGATTATACTGTACTTTACTAGCGCACAGGAGACATCTGAAAGAAGGAATCTTAGTTTCCATTCACGAGGAGGGAGGAAGGCCGAGATGGAGGCATGGTGTGGGGGAGGGAGTGCCGCGTTGGGATGTGTTAGTGTTTTAGTGTTTATATATTGTGACCGAGGTATGGGCGAGATAGACTTCTGTTGGGCTTCTTCGTCTAATTTCAAATTGTTCCCAGTGAATTTGGGGCTCGATTTAGGCTATTATTAACCGTGGCGGTTATTTAAAAAAAAACCCACCACGGTTAATAAAACCTAAGTGTCTTGCACTTGCTTTGTGTAGGTGTTCTTGCTAGCATAAGGACCGGTTAGTCTTGTGTGGATTAGAGACCTAGACTTTCCTTTAGAAGTGCTACTAGGAGGCTTGCAAGACCATAGAGCTAGAGCAAACCGCGTTTACGCTTTTTGTTGTACTAATCCTTTGCTCTAGTACTTTGTAGAAGTTTTTAATAGGCTATTTACCCCTCTCTAGCCAACTCGGACCTTTCAGCCGTGCGAGCCGTGCCACTTGAGAGACAGGGAGTGGAGGGAGCACCGGGAGGGAGGAAGGCCGAGATGGAGGCATGGTGTGGGGGAGGGAGTGCCACGTTGGGATGTGTTAGTGTTTACGTGTTTATATATTGTGACCGAGAGATATGGGCTGAGATAGACTTGTTGGGCTTCTTCGTCTAATTTCAAATTGTTTCAATGCCGAGGCTGGGGGCTCGATTTGGGCTATTATTAACCGTGGCGGTTATTTTTTAAAAAAAGCACCATGGTTAATAAAACCTAAGTGTCTTGCAAAAGATTTTGTGTAGTAGTGTAAGGCATGGGCCGAGGGAGGAGAGGGAGGTAGAGAGAGAGGGGGACACTAGGCACCAGTCATGGGGAAGAAGAGGCACTATGTCGGGGTGATGTGTTGGGCTGAGGAGGAGTTAGGGGGATGGAGGAGCGTCGGCGGCAGAGGCGCGCCAAGGCTGCATGTCGGGGCCGGAGGAGCATCGACGAGGTAGGCGCATCGGGTGGGTTGAGGTACCACACATTAGCCATCAGGTGTTGTTAAACATCAAGCAATACGGAGGGAGATGGCTCAGTATCCAAGATGATGGCTTGCAAGTATATTGAATATACCGTTTGATTTAGGGTTTGAGTTCTGTTTGATTCCAAATAAGTCGCCAACTTATATAAGTCAAAAAGTAAAAAAAAAATGACTTGTTTTACCAAACAACTCTAACTTATAAGTCACCCTAACTTATAAGCCATAAGTTGGTACACCTCCGCTTAAAACTTATAAGTGACCTTTTTTTTTTCTCCTTTTCTCACAACAGCCCTAACTTATAAGTCATCTACAACCAAACAGCCTCAATTTATAAGTCCTTTGGGTTTGATCACCGACTTATGGAAACCAAATAGGCCTTAATTTCAATTCTGAATTATTCTGCACTTGGAGCTAGCCAATACCAACTCTAAATTTATGAGGCTGAATATATCACGGTAGTGATTTTGTTTCGCTTGGACGTTTTTGCTTCCAGCCGTTGTCCTCTGTTTTATTACTGGTTTTTTGTTCTCTGCAATCTATCCTCGCAGACTAAGAGAGTAATCTAGTATGTTGACAATTTCTTGTCGTGATTTGAGATATAAAATTATTTGGAATTGAAAAAAATTACTCAGTTGCCATACCCATACATTGCACTCTAAATAGTCAGCAGCCCATCGTACTGTCATTCTTCAATGTTCTCGTCCGGCCCATTCTTGTAAGCATATCGTTTCCCACTAGACATGTCTCAGCCCGGCTCCTTATTACTTCACTAGTGTTTTGGCGGCGCACCCATGCGCTCGGGGTATTGGCCCCCGTCGATTTGAAACGATTTACACACAATGTGGTATCATTATACACACAATAGGATCCGATGCTTTGGCACATGGGTTTCCAAATGGCCACCGGGACGGTCCAGCACCTGATACAACAGATTGCAATTGGGCCATTGGGCGCTCTGTTTTTGATGACATACGTCTAGCCATCAATACATCTAGACATCAAAGTTAAGCGACACTACAGAGTAGTCCTGCCACAGATTATGTGGCGATAATACTTACATATAGGACGTTATCCCTGGGTCCATATTGTACATGACGGTACATAGAAGAGGTTAGGGCCATGAGACTGAATGGAAATGACTGATGACATGGTTCAGCACATAACACACACAGGCAGCATAGATCACAGCAGTTCAGAGGTAGGCAGACAGACACGCAAAAGCAACAGTTGCTTGGTCTTCAGTCATCTCTGGGGCGGTAACGGAAGCCTCATGTTGACTGCGCATTGCAAATAAGCATGTGGATGAAATTTTCATAGAAGGATTGCATCATGTACTTAAACAAATGGTGATGACAGTGATGTTAGCTATAGTAAGAATGGTACCTCTGATCTTCCAAACATAGGCTTCCGTAAGGACCTCTCTATCGTAGCCCAGCTCTTCAGCTAACATATACAATGGGGGAAGTATCAGCGGAATTCTGATTATAATAGCTGGTAAGATAAGATTGAAAGATATATGATTGAAACAAATGGAGAAGTATCAGAGGAAGTATGTAGAGCTGCCGTCTGATGCAAATTTCTGCGTCGACCTAGCTGCTTGCGCGCCGCGCCGCGCCCCGCCCCGCCCCGCCCGGGCTGGTCCCGTCTCCCGCCCGTCAGTCTCGTGGCAAGCCTTACACTGTTACACATGTGCTGACTTGGTACTCGGCGGTCGGTCTGCCCAGTGGCCGCGCACATGGATGGACGATTCATGTTTGGGACTGCTGTAGCTATGACAGATTTCGCGTTATGAATATACATACGAGGCCAGTTTATGCAAAGGTCTCGATTTTTTTTCAACATTGTTCCTCTGTGAATGCCCAGTATCGATGGCTGCTCTGGCGTTGCCCAAACAAGGACGACACCCAAGATTCGGTAGGCAACTCGGCATTGGCCCAGCAGCAGGCCACTGGAAGGTTTGTCTTTGCTTCAACATTAGCGCATATGTTTCTGAGTTCTTGATGTGTTTAGATCCCCTGGAATTCACCTGAAATTTGGTATTGTAGCTGAAATTTGGTACTGAAGCACTTTTCGTTTGTTTATGGTAATTGTTGTCCTACTATGAGCTAATTAGGCTTAAAAGATTCGTCTCGCAAAGTATATACAAACTGTGCAATTAGTTATTTTGTTGACCTACATCGGATCTTTCCATGCATGAGGCAAAAGATTTGATGTGACGGGAATCACAAAGTTTAGAGATTCAAACTTTGGATCTAAACACAGCCTTAGTGAAAACCAACTTGATATGTGGCTTGATGGGACAGGTGTTGTTATTCTGCCGCTTCTTATGCCATATGGATTTCATCAGTCGGGGAAAAGGTTTTGCTAAGGTACTCCCAAATAGCGTGAGCCATTCATCTATTTTGGTTGGACGGTTACGATCATCTATTACCTAATAGGAGGTAATATGTGAAGTACATGTTTATTAATTTTTATATTTTGTAAAACATGACAATTAAGGAAAGCTCAGATATAAAAAATAATTTTCTAGATTTAATTGATGCGTGCTAACCTCAATGATTTGCATGTGCATGTGCATGTGCATGTGTGAGACCATTATTCAATTCAGATCAAATACGTGTGAAATTGGATTCAGATAGAACTATTTACCATATTTTAGTTCAAATTTCAATGCCGGTATGGATAGTTCGAATTTTTATTTACATCCTAATATGAACTTGATTTTGAAAAAAACAAATACAAGATACATTTGCTTTATTGATTATTCTAGGAGAACAAATAATTGTGAATGTAGAGATTTAAAATATGAGTGTAGAAGATTTTGAAACATGTCAAGCTGGCCGGTCCCAAGAAATCATGCATTGCTGTCAGTATTAGCGAAGAATCGGGAGGCTTGTTTTTAAAGAAGAAAGGAGGATTTCCCTGCCATATTTACTCCCGTCATATGGGAACGGGAAGGAAATTCAATTGTTTTCTTAGATTTTTAATTAATTAATTAATTCATAAAATTTATAAAATCAACAGCTCAGATTCGTTTGATATATTACCTTCTCCTAGGTAAAAAGTGTACATTAGCATTGCCCGTCAAGAAAAAGGTGGCAGAAAATGATATACAGTAATAAGTTGGTGAAGCAATCAGGTGGTGTTCATCTACATCAGAGTTTCTACTTATCAACCGTGTGTGAGAACCTCCTAAATACCGGGTCCACCTGCACCTGTCTTTGTCCTAAAGACCTCTCGCAATTTGTGCAGATGCACCCAATAACTTAAGAAGCATGTCGGGTGTCATCGGAAACCCCGATTACACCACTCTCATACCAGGATCAACAAAGGAGTAGCTACAACATTACAACATATGTTACAAAAATATAGATCAGAGTGCGGAAGAATAATAACATTAATTTTACAAAATGTGAGTAAGTTACATTTGAGTAAACTTAATTAATTTGCGGAAGCTGAGTAGACTATAGGAGACATCCAAGTCATGTCGAGCCCACCGACGCAACCTTGGTTAACAGCATGAGTCAACACCTGCAACAAGGGTTAACAAACCCTGAGTACACAATGTACTCTGCAAGACTTACCCGACAAAAAGAAAAGACTCAAAGGATATGCTGTCTTAAGGGAAGTAGAGCTAGAAAAGGGAAGTTTGCAGAAAAGCTTACTACAAGTGGATCCTTACTTTCAATCTTTTTAGCCTCAATTTTGTTGAAGCATAATTAAGCTAGATTTGCACCTGTTCTATCTCAAACACTTTTTAAGCAACACATCTCAACTTATCTCTGCATCTCTTTTCCTTTCATAACCATGAGTAACCTTGTTTCTTCAATTACTACGATGAATGGGCAGAAGAACGGGTCTCCATATCCGAGAAGCAACGGCGATCCACGAATCGATTCAAACCCAGCTGGGGATCCCTAACCACACGACATATGTAGCACTTAAGCTTGCATATATCAACCCTCACTCAGTTCGTCCAAAACGGGACTAGGTCCATCGCCACCCGAGAATACAAGTACACCTCCAATGGGACTTTAACCCACGAGGGTAGCTTGTACTCCCGCCATCTCTCCACTCCCGGTCGCGCGGTTATGCATTCCCGATTTGGCACACCCCGAGATCGAGGCTTACCGGAGCATGTGGCTAGTTAGGGTCGCCCGACACAGGGTGACAACGAGGGCGGCCGTGCCTTTGCGGAAGGCCTCGGGGCGCACTTGCGTTCAAAAAGTCCCGAACTTAACAATTCAAACAACGGGACGGGCCTTAAAGCGACCAACACGGAATAAGCACGGCTAGGTATCCCCCGGCTTTTCAACCTAATTCCCGTGCGTCTGATTCAATACTACCATTTTCATTCTCATGAACCACCATCGGGGTGTTCTCTTTTTCCAAAGCCGGGAGGAACAAAGATAAAAACCTACATCTCATGAACGATGAAGCCATCATTCGACTTCTACCGACATCTAAGCATTACTAAGCATTTAGAGAAACGACCTACTCATACTAGTGAGATAACATTGGAATAACTAAAATTCAAGGTAGTCATGCAAAGAACGGTATCAACCAACTCTTATTAACTTAATGCACATTACACTAGACTTAAGTTGAACAAAACATTTATAAAGCGAGAGAAGGGTTTATGCTCGGGGCTTGCACGTGTTGCGAGGGAAAGTCGATTCCACGGTCGGATCACCGAAGTCACACTTGACACCAACACCTCGGACCGATGCATCTTCTCCAAAGCTTGATCATCGCGAACCATTTTATTCTCGTTTACTACACGCAAATGATGATGCATGCTTTAGCATGATGAAGTATAAATATGATGCTTGATGGATGCATGAAATGATAAACAACTTGGGTACAAGTTTTCTTCACGATAAAGTTGCAACCCAACAAAACCAACTTGTTGAACTACTCTACAAGATATCATCACCATTGCCTAAGGAGTTCTCAAGGACCATTTGATTGTGATATGATCCAAGATTCACAGAGCAATCCCAAGATCACACAAAACCTAAGTCAATAAACGTTAAACACTATCCTTTTTCTAATAAATAAATAAAACATAATATAGAAAATAATTTAAACATTTCAAAGTGACTCTAAACTTTTTATACAAGTAGGTCATAGCATAAAAACAGCACCAAATAAATTTTCATGATTTTTGAACAAATATTTTATTTTCTAAAAATCATAGAACATGCATTTTTCAATTAAAGATGGTATTTTTAAAACATGCAAGAACTATTCAAAATCAAAGTTTCAAATTTTTCATGGATACACATACTCATAGGACGGCCCTACAAAAATTTTCAGAATTTTTGAACCAGAATTTGAATTTATATGAAAATCACAAAATCGAGGCACTATTCATAATCATAGAAATTGATAAAACATTTTATAAAAGGAAAAGAGCCTTCGGGCTCAAAAAGTGGCCCGATCTCTGCTGCGGCCCAGCGCGAAACGCAGCGCATGCGCGGCGGCAACAGCAGCCCGGCGTTGGGCGGCCAGCGCCTTGCCAAGAGCGAGCAAGCCGCCCAACTACGCAGCCGGCCCAAGCCGCTGGTTTTGGGCGGGGGCAAAGGCGGAGATATGCTGGCGGCGGCAATGGCGGTGGCGGCATTCTCCGGCGGCAACGATGGCATTCCGGCGTCTAAGCGTCTTCTGCGAAAAGAGCGAGCCGCCCATGATCGGTGTAACGGGCGAAGTTAGGGGCTCAAAGTGGTTCGTCGTGAGGCTAACCGGAAAGGGGCGGCACGTGTAGGTGGTCAGGGCGGCGCGGTTGCCGACCGCAAGGAAAAAAATGGCGGTGCGCCGACCGTTTCCGGTGGCGATAGCGGGACGACCGGGTTCTGAGACGCAAGAGCGACAAGGCGGTGCTGCCTACGAGCTGGAGTGGGTGGAGGTGCAAGAACGATGGCGAAATCCGGCGGCGGCTGGAGGTGCTCGTCGACGGGAAGGAAGAAGAAGAAAGAAGAAAACAGCCGGCTCTAGCAGCTTATAAAGGTGAGGAAGGAGGAGAAGAGGTGGCTAGCACCTTCGTGACAACGTCCAGGTGGCCGATAATGCACGGGGATGGCCGAAGTCGCGAGGCGACCACGGCTGTCTACGGCGGCAGGGTGGCGGCATGGGCATCCATGCCGATTCTTGTAGCACCCAAACCCTAACTTTCGGTTTTTAATCAAATTCACCCAAAATTTGAACTGAACTCGAAAAACTACAAAAAGCAACTTTGCTTAAAATTTCAAGATCTAAAATTTTCACAATTGGAAGATTTTCAAATTCGGCCTCTAAATATGACTTTTTGAAATGGGATCAAAAAGGGAGAAATTTGAATTCAAAATTACTTTTAAAATTACATATAAACTTGAAAAACTCAAAACACCAACTTTGTACATCAAGACAAGATAAACAAACTAGCATTTGAAAGTTTTGTCAAATTGTGCATAGATTTTTGAAATATCGAAAAGGGGGTAAAGAAGGGTTAGGGTTTAGGGTTTCCGACAAAAAGGGGGTAACTCTCGGATTTTGATTCTTTTCGCGTCTCTTCGATCGACAACGTAACCAAGCATAAACTAAACTTATTTTTGTCCAAACCAAAGCTTAACTGGTAAATAACACGGGGTGTTCTGACCTTTCCCCTTAACGAGAATTTCGCCCCGAGATTGAGCGGGAACTTCAAGAAAGCGACGAGAGATTACCATAGCTTTAAAACTGCACTAAAGATGATAGAACTTGCCCACACGATAGAACGATTACAAAACCATTGGAGATACAAAGAGGGTACAAAGATTACTCCCTGGGTCTAGTGACACATCTATTACATAGCAAAGTTTCACTCCAGAAACTTAGACAAACGAGGACATAGAAGAAACACCAAGAAGAGAAGCGACCAAAACGCAAAAGGACCCCAACAGATCCAGAAACAGATGGGATCGAGGAGGCACAACATGTCAAGAAGGCAGGAGAATGAATCCTAAGGCCATAAGCTAACCGGATGTAGACTCGACCTTCTAGGATGAAAACTGGACTTCTTCTTCAACAAGACGCGTAGCAACCTTTGTGAGCAACCTTTGAATCCCATAAGTAAGAGCTTAATCTTGCGATCTTGGATTTCACGTCTTCTTTCTCGGCTCAATTACTTCTTGAGCTAGACAGCTTCACTTTGGAGGAGAAAATCTACTTTGTGATTCTTAAGAAGAGATTTACGGTGGGCTTTGAAGAGAAGGAAGTGGCAAAGCAAAGGTACCGAGTTGCGTTTTTTATAACGCAGAGGAGCGGATAGAGATCTTTGCAACGCATTGAGGAAAAGAGACCGAGAGAGAGAGAGAGAGTCAAAAGCCGTTTCACGGGTGGAGCGGCCACCGGCTATGGTGCGCGCTCGTGCTCAAGCTTAGGGTGACGGGATTCCGCGGCGTGGAGGCAAGCGGTGACGAAGTCATGGAGGGGTCCGATGCGGTGCAATGGCGAGGGCTGCGGGCGAGCGGCACAAAAGAGAGAGGAAGAAAGAGAGCGTTGTGCGGGAGTAGACGTGACTGACGGAGTGAGTGCGGCACAGCGGAGATCGCAACACAAAAGCAAGCGCGAGAGGGGCCGGGATGCTCACGGCGTCCAACAAACACATGGCGGCAATAGAATGCCACGGTGATCCCAATCGGCGGGGGCCGGCAAAATTTGAAGTCGGCCGAATAATCCATATGCTCTTTGCAATGTCACCGAAATGTCGGGGCGTAAATTGTAGCTTGGTAAATCCCACTCAAATGCAAAAGGCGGCGAGCATAAAACTTATCGAGAAAGCAGGACAACTTTCCGATCTTTCATGTCCTCTCGATCCAACGGTGGCGGCATAAGTGGCTTGATAATTGGCCAAAGACTACCAGCGAAATGGTTAAAAGCGAGTTCCTTATCTACCACTTCTTGTAGTCCGTTAATGTTGATGTCGGTGATTTGCTCTTCGAAGGTCACCTTTCTTGCTACTTTCGAGGAGGAAAGTCCCACTCACCGAGTTCGATATACAGGTCCTCGGATAGAGTATAGAAGGATAACCAAGGAAATTCACGGCAAGGGAATGCTTTAGTATAGTTTTGTAATGGATCATGATTAGAAATCATTAATCATAACACCACGGCAAAAACCACAACCACGGAGAGAATCCATATGATAAAAATTAGTGGTGAGCAAGGATTTACAACGAATGATAGCAAACAAAGCGGTTCCAAGGCGTAGAGTCACTATGGAGGTGATTCAAGATCAAAACCAAGGATATAATACTAGAAGAGTTTGGATCGAAGAGTTTGGAAATAATCAACCAAGATTCCAGGCGTAAAACCAAGGAGTTATCGAAGATCAAAGAGAGATGTGCATGGCAAGAGTCGTCTAAGAGACCCAACAAAAACTTGGCTTGATTCCACACGGCGCAACACAAGCCGTGGCAAAACTTACATATAACATCCTATTTGGACTAAGGTTGACCAAAGTTACCTAATGCAGACTAGCAATAGAACACAAACAACACCCAACATTGCTAAAATTTATTCATGAAAACTAACTTATTAAACATTTGAGCAAATCCACGAGAAATTTAGCAAGCTCTCAATCAATAATAAAAACCTCATATGCACTATATAAATGCTAAAATTAACATATGCAATGCAATGATATCTACTAATAATGCAACAAGATGATCATGAATAAGCTGGAATATGAAGATCTTTCCCCTTAAAAGAAATCAAATTCCGAGATTTCAAGGTGACAAATCCCGTGAGATAAGTATTGGAAAAGGAAATGTGTCAAATATATATTAACTTATAAGAAATTTGCAAACAACAAAATTGATATTAAGATTGCAATCGAGAATCAAAAGATGATTACAACCGATAAGGTTTTTTTCGGAAATTTCAGAGAAATATAGATAGGAATTTCCAAAGAAAGTTGTGAAGAAGGCAAAAGCTCATTAATTGTGAATTATGGTAAATCATGACCATAGACCCCGACACATAGCGGCGCCGCGGTATTTCCTTATGGCGCGGTCCATAGGAGACCCAGGTTTCGACGCTATTTCGACCCACGGATCATGATTTTACCATAGGACACAACCATTGTAACTTTCAACCAACACATGTTGATTTGTCAAAGTGAAGAGAAGAGCATGTGTCGAGAATGGAAGAAGTCGAAATACGACACATATATGAGTTGAGAAATCAAGGAGAAATCGAGGCTTTTAAATAGAGTTGACATGTCAAGGTGCAAGCTCCCAAAAATTAGAACTTATGAAGCAAAGATTATCAAATGGAAGTCCATTAATCAAAAACTTGGTATAGGACAAAATTTAGGACAAACAACTATAAAGAAGAATAGTTGTCCGAATAAAAGGAGGAAGAATCAACATTATATGGATGATATGATGCATGCTCGTCCTATACGTCTCCACAACGTTAGGAGTACTTTGTCTTCATCATGTTAGATGTTAGTAGGTTATAGGGCTTTACTTTATATACTATCTTCTTTGCACCAACGAGATGTTGAAAAGCACTTAGCGAGAACATTGTCGGTGAAGTTAACTCTCCGATTGTTCTTCAAAGGATGACATGAAAACTTCTTAAAATCTTTTACTTGACTCTGCGGGAAAAAGCTTCACGAAAGCTTCCGGCAAGCATAAGGAAAGAAAGAAGATCATTTTTAATTTGTTACTTTCAAAAACTTTTAGATTACAAAATCATTTTGAAGTTTTTGAAATAATATTGTAGCTGGTCCTAAGTATGAGCTCGATACCATTACGTGACGAGAACCTCCTAAATACCGAGCCCACACACTTTTTGTCTTTGTCCTAAAGACCTCGGCGGTTGTGCGGATGCACCCAATAACTTAAGAAGCTGTCGGGTGTCATCGGAAACCCCGATTACACCACTCTCATACCGGGATCAACAAAGGAGTAGCTACAACATTACAACATATGTTACAAAAATATAGATCGAGTGCGGAAGAATAATAACATTAATTTTACAAAATGTGAGTAAGTTACATTTGAGTAAACTTAATTAATTTGCGGAAGTTTGAGTAGACTATAGGAGACATCAAGTCATGTCGAGCCCACCGACGCAACCTTGGTTAACGGCATGAGTCAACACTGCAACAAGGGTTAACAAACCACGAGTACACAATGTACTCTGCAAGACTTACCGACAAAAAAGAAAAGACTCCAAGGATATCTTTGGCTTAAGGGAAGTAGAGCTAGAAAAGGGAAGTTTGCGAGAAAAGCTTACTACAAGTGGATCCTTACTTTCAATCTTTTTAGCCTCAATTTTGTTGAAGCATAATTAAGCTAGATTTGCACTGTTCTATCTCAAACACTTTTTAAGCAACACATCTCAACTTATCTACGCATCTCTTTTCCTTTCATAACCATGAGTAACCTTGTTTCTTCAATTACTACGATGAATGGGCGGAAGAGCGGGTCTCCATATCCCAGAAGCAACGGCGATCCACGAATCGATTCAAACCCGGTTTGGGGATCCTAACCACACGACATATGTAGCACTTAAGCTTGCATATATCAACCCTCACTCGGTTCGTCCAAAAGCGGAATTTTGGGTCCATCGCCACCGAGAATACGGTACACCCTCAATCAGGGACTTTAACCCACGAGGGTAGCTTGTACTCCCGCCATCTCTCCACTCCCAATGCGCGGTTGTCCGTTCGATTTGGCACACCCCGAGATCGGGCTTTGGGAGCATGTGGCTAGTTAGGGTCGGCCCGACTGGGGTGACAACAGGCGGCCGTGCCTTTGCGAAGGCCTCGGGCGCACTAGCGTTCAAAAAGTCGAACTTAACAATTCAAACAACGGACGGGCCTTAAGCGACCAACACGGAATAAGCACGGCTAGGTATCCCGCCGGCTTTTTCAACCTAATTCCCGTGCGGTCTCAGATTCAATACTACCATTTTCATTCTCATGAACCACCATCGAGGGTGTTCTCTTTTTCCAAAGCGGGAGGAACAAAGATAAAAACCTATATCTCATGACGATGAAGCCATCATTCGACTTCTACCGACATCTAAGCATTACTAAGCATTTAGAGAAACGACCTACTCATACTAGTGAGATAACATTGGAATAACTAAAATTCAAGGTAGTCATGCAGCAACGGTATCAACCAACTCTTATTAACTTAATGCACATTACACTAGACTTAAGGTGAATAAAACATTTATAAAAGCAGAGAAGGGTTTATGCTCGGGGCTTGCACGTGTTGCGAGGGAAAGTCGATTCCACGGTCGGATCACCGAAGTCACACTTGACACCAACACCTCGGGTGATGCATCTTCTCCAAAGCTTGATCATCGCGAACCATTTTATTCTCATTTACTTCACGCAAATGATGATGCATGCTTTAGCATGATGAAGTATAAATATGATGCTTGATGGATGCATGAAATGATAAACAACTTGGGTACAAGTTTTCTTCACGATAAAGTTGCAACCCAACAAAACCAACTTGTTGAACTACTCTACAAGATATCATCACCATTGCCTAAGGAGTTCTCAAGGACCATTTGATTGTGATATGATCCAAGATTCACAAAGCAATCCCAAGATCACACAAAACCTAAGTCAATAAACGTTAAACACTATCCTTTTTCTAATAAATAAATAAAACATAATATAGAAAATAATTTAAACATTTCAAAGTGACTCTAAACTTTTTTTATACAAGTAGGTCATAGCATAAAACAGCACCAAATAAATTTTCATGATTTTTGAACAAATATTTTATTTTCTAAAAATCATAGAACATGCATTTTCAATTAAAGATGGTATTTTTAAAACATGCAAGAACTATTCAAAATCAAAGTTTCAAATTTTTCATGGATACACATACTCATAGGAAGACCCTACAAAAATTTTTAGAATTTTTGAACCAGAATTTGAATTTATATGAAAATCACAAAATCGAGGCACTATTCATAATCACGAGAAATTGATAAAACATTTTATAGAAGGAAAAGAGCCTTCGGGCTCAAAGTGGCCCAGCGCGAAAGCGCGCATCGCTGCCCAAAGCTAAACGCGCATGCGCTGCCCAAGCGAGCGGTAGGCCGCCCAACTTCACGCGGCCCTGCCAAAGCCCGCCCGGCAACTTTTGCGAAAAGGACTCACGCTTTTATAAAATAACAAACAAATCCAAACCACTATTTGACACTATTTAACTAAGTCACGAGACTTTTCATTTAACCCCCTTAACTTTTTGTAATTTGCAAACTCGGTCCCACGAAGGACTTGGGCGGGGTAAGCGCCCGGTGGCGCTTCGGGCGCGGCGGCAAAGGCTCGGCGGGGTTTTCCGGCGGCGGCGAGGCGAAGCATCGAGCACAAAGACGCCGCGAGGAGACCAAAACCCCTCACACAAAGCGAACCAAAGCGGGACCTCCACGGGACATTACCCTACGCCTGGCGGCGACACGGCAAAGGCGAACTTCGTTTGTGGGGCCGGGTTCCGGTGACTACGATCGCGCGAAAGCGACGAGCGGACGGCACACTCATGACCGGGGAGCTCACCGTGGTTACGGTGCTCGTATTTGGTTTGGGCGGGGGCAAGGTGGAGATATGCTCGCGGCGGCGGCGGCGGCGGTGGCGGCATTCTCGGCAAAAACCTAAACCCTACTTCGCTTGCGCCTGTTCGCTCGCCCGACTTATACGCGACTTAATTATCGGCTATGATACAATATTTTTACTGTCATAAAAAATCAGCATCGGTTAGCTTATTAGCCGCAAAAACCATCTAATTATGCAAGTATGTTGCTAGGGTGAAGGTCCCCTGTTTACATTTTGTTTTCCCAACCCAAGGCCAAAGCGATCTGCGCCAAGAAGAAGCTGCATTGCGGCGGTTACGCCCGTGCACGATCATTTCGGACCGAGGTTGGGCATAGTGTAGCATCAGAGAGTACTCGTACTCGTACTCGTAATTAGCTGCATGGTTTCTAGAAAGGCATTTAAGAGTAATATTGTGTGTGGAGAAAACCCGGCCTCCATTTGTCCACGTCGTTCGAAATTTTTACGGCCCTTGGATCTTCAATCCGGACGGTGCGGCTTCTTGCTCTTCAGCTGAAATATATACCCGTTCCTCTCGTCTCGGCAAAATAATAATAATAATAATCTCCCTCTCTCTGTCCTCTCCCTCTCTCCGGAGTCTCTCGGCGAGGGAGGGCGCGAAACGCCGGCGGTTCCGCCGCTCCTCCCCTCGCCCCGCTCCGCCTCCCTCTCCGCCTCCTCTCTCTCCTTCTCTCTCTCTCCCCCTCCTGGCGCGGGCAGTGCGACGGAGGCGGCGGCGCTCTCACCTAAACCCTAGATCGACACGGGCTGCCCACGCCGCCGGCGAGGGCGGCCAATGGTCGGCGGCTGCCGGCGGCTATTGCGGAGTTGAGTAGCTCTCTCTCTCTCTCTCTCTCTCTCTCTCTCTCTCTCTCTCTCTAAGCTGCGGCTGCTGCCCGCAGCTTCGCAGCTCGCCCGCGCCAGCGCTGGAGGACCGCCGCCGCCCGGCGAGGACGCCTAGGCGCAAGCGCCCGGCGCGAGGAAGCACGCAAGATGCCGGCGTGGGCGGGGACTTGGCGTGGGGGGCGGCGGCGCCCGGCTGTGGCCCTAACGCAGCGCCCGGCCTGCGCCGTTCGCCACCACCAGCGGCGGCGGACGCGGCGACCCTCTCGCCCCCAAATCGCCCGACAACACCATCCACGGATCCGTGTGTGCCATGGGCGGAGTGCCGGCCCTGCGGTTCCCTCGACCCTCCATCGCGATTTCGCCGGCCGCGGGACGAGTCCACCGGCGGTACCAGGCGAGGGTACGGTGCCGGCCGACCAAAGAAGGCCGCTCGCCACCCCGATCCGCGAGAGGCCGTCGCCGCCCGGCTGGGCGGCCCACCTCTCGCTTGAGCTGCGATCTCGGTGCCCGACGACCTCCTCGTCGTCTCCATATTTGCGGGATCAAGAGAGCGGTACATCATCCTACCTCACCCGCTCACTGCTGCTTTGTGGTTTTGACCATCTCATTTTTTATTTTATTTTTTTGAAAGCTTCGACCATCACGTTTGATAGGAAGAAGATGCGGAGAGACATACATGATAGCCGTCCGTGTCAACATCGATGGTAAGTGATCCGATTCGCGACCGAATTCGGTTGTTTTTCGTATTTAGGTTGTTGAAAGGTGCCTGCGTTTAGGGATTGTGTAAAACAGTTCTAAATTAGTTGCTCGATGTTGTGTTGGGGTCGATATTTTACAATGCTCGACATCTCGATTTAGTGTTCTAAACTTGCACATCGAAGCGGTTTCGATTGCTAGGAAATTAGAGTTATGCATGCATTCACTAACTATTGAACTGATGATGCACACCGATGAGGCCCTATTGTCTATTGGGTTACGCATCCTCCATAGCTCGCAAACAAAAAGTACGGTGAAAGCATATTCTGTAAACGTCTCTCATTGTATAGAAAAAAAGGCATGTTACGTTAATTAACCTCATAAAAGGAGAGTTATTTCTATGGCTTCGGGGACGGTGTTTGATTTGCAACATTGCCTAGGTATGAACAGGGAGGGGTGATCAACGGGTAAATTTATTTGATATGGTTTACCTGTTTCAACGTTTTTTTTCAGCAAGTAAATAAAATCAATTATTAAGAAAAAACCGGAATATATCTACGTGTGATAATTCCGGTGAGTGCATTAAGCTTTTAACTGTAAACATAGTGCATTTGCATGGGACACGAAAAGAATTGAGTGGCAAGAAGCTTACGGTCTAATTTGCGAGTGATTAATGACTATGAAAAGTTCACATCAGTAAAGGAAACAATCATAACACATGCTAACATATTTGAGGGGTTTTCCTTGTGAATTGTGATGAATGATAATCTGTCGAGGCGGGAGTTAGCGATCTGTTGTGATCACCTTTCTGTCATTAATGTTTTCAAACACTTCATTTTTGGCATTTCCTCTGAATATTTTTGTGTGGTCGCTAGCCTATTTGAGCCCTCTGGGACCTTTGTGGACTGTATCCATGTTGAT
Source organism: Hyparrhenia diplandra (assembly GCA_015847255.1). Classification (NCBI taxonomy): domain Eukaryota; kingdom Viridiplantae; phylum Streptophyta; class Magnoliopsida; order Poales; family Poaceae; genus Hyparrhenia; species Hyparrhenia diplandra. Next base: position 196,402 of record JADLZK010003141.1, read on the forward strand.
ACTATTTTCCATATATGTTAACCGACAAAGAAATTGTTTCGAAATTGTCAAGGACTTGAAGCTCATCAATCTTTGGAAGGATGCTAGAGAATAGGAAAATTCTCACTCAATCTCGAGTCCCCTGTTGGAGAAGTTCTTGGAAGTGTGATTACAATGCATTTTGTTGTGCGACCTCCTAATTCTAACAAAAGTGGTAATTTTCTTTTCTCCTCAAAACTGTTCATGTCTTCGATCGGTTGAGGAAAATGCAAAGGCCAACATAATATATAATCAACACGGGCCTTGTGCGTGGGCGCAATCGTCGATGATTTGGTGACATGTTATTTTTATGGGTGCGCGTGTTATACGAATAAAAAGGGAAGACGGACCAGTCTAGAGATGAAGATTCTTTTGCAGCGTACTTGATATTTTGAATGATTTGCAAAAGCCGGATAGGAAAAGGGCGGTCCGACCGTATGGCGGAAGAGAATTGGCTGGAATGCTCCGCCGTCCGGTGAGCTCAAAATCAACTCCCATGGCTCTTTCATTCAGAAACAATGCGGGGGTATTTGGGGCTTCATTGTTTGTCATTGTGACCATGGTGGTGAAGCGGTGCTTGCAGGTTGTGATCACCTAATCAATTCGATGTGCTTCTTGCCGAACCTTCGGACAAGGCTCACGAAGTTACAAATTTTGTTGATAACATTTTTCTTGGTGGAATGGCGGCAAGCTGGAGTGATGCTTGGGGAGATGGGGCAGGTTTTGTAGGATTTAGAAAAAATGGAACCATGAGTTTGAGTCAAAACAAGTAATGTCTTTTAGTACCCAATTATTTTTAGATATAAATGTCCCATGGCCAAGTTACGAGCCAATGTCTCGCTTATTTTTAGATATAAATTTTTTTTAGATATAAATTTTTTTATTTTCTTGAACACACATAATGTTTTGCTTAGCTATGTAGCATGGATGTCAGTTCGGTCATCATTGTGTCTAGATGCTATTTTATTTTTCTCCGGGTTGTGTGCTTGGGTTTTTTCTTTTCGATTGACAAATGACCAATCTCTCGCCAATACAATGATATATGTTTAATTTTGTGGCATACAACAATAGATGTTCTTCGTGGTACAACGCATTTGTCGGTTGATGTCAATTCAAGCTCATTTTTTTTTTCCTTTTCTCAAAGTTTAGTCTTGATGATATCAAATCGTCCATTTTGGTTGCGGGATGGTTGATGGCATCTTGTTTTTAAGTGATGAGGAGATCTTGCATTGGTTGGAACTACGTTTAAGTGATGATATCGAATCGTCCATTTATTTAGTACCTCATCGGGATTTGGCTATTTATTTAAAAGATATGAATACAGCAAGCCACGGCGTGCCCCGACGCTATCCACGTCATTCAAAATTTTCTTGGCCCTCGGATCGTCAATTCGGCGGTCTTGCTTTGCTCTTCAGTTGAATATACGGATAGCGATCCGGCTGCTCACCGTCACCTTTCCCCTGTTCTTCCTCCTCTTCTTTGCATTGCTTGTGTTTTCCGGATTTTGGCTCTTGCTTCTTTGGAACTTTATGGACGGTTATGCTCATGTATGGATGTGGCAGATTATTGAGTCATGCAATACATACATGCCTAAGCAACTCCTTGCTTGACCGGGTTGATGGCTTGGGCTGCATGTGTCACATGATTCTATGGCTCTTTGTGGATTTAGAATCTTACGAAGGTATGTTTGGTTGTGATGATCGGTTTGGCGAATCTGTTGAGCTTGAGTGCACGGTCGATGATGACTTCAGTTTGAGAGGAGGGGGCACTGGAGTTGGTTCTGTTATTGGTGTTTCTTGGGAGTGTCATAAAAACATGTGAAACATCCACCTCTAAGCAACTCCTTTAGCCTAGCCGGGTTGATGGCTTAGGGTGGATGGCTTGCATGCTTTCATGGATGCTTTGGTCTTGGTTTTGTCGTTGTTTTGGGCTTTAGAAAGTCGGTTGCCACCGATGACTCTTATCTAGGGAAGGAATAACAAAGGAGCATCGGTCACGAGGCCAAGTGATGATTCCATCTTAGGAATTGAAAACACATAAATTTCTCACACATGTGCATACAAATTTGTATGGTGATAAAAAGTCCTTCCAATTATGTACCGGTTATGCTTCTTCTTCCAAGTATGGTTTCTTGATTCGCGTTATGTGTACATAATACGCCAAGTATCATAAGTGGTCTTAAGCAAGTTAATTTGAATCAATAAAAGCATAGCGGATGATTCTGTCTGGCTGATTTTTCTTATTGTGGATTTCTCTCATGAATTGGGGTTCTAAATGGGATGGAGTATATCTTTGAAATAAAGCACATGTTCATAACTGCCGGGGAGTGCAATTGGGGTTCTTAGCACCGAACTAGATGTGAATCTCTTTGTTTGTGATCGATTGCATTTGGGAATAACCATGCAACTTCGGTTTTGCGAGATACATGGAGGACCAATTGGAATTCAAACATTTTGTATCTGACCGTGAAGCACCTGGGAATTGTTTTTTTTTTGTCACAAAGAGGTTTGTTCATTATAACGCAAATAAGCACCTGGTAAGGGTTGATGCTACATGTCTTTGGTGATTTGTCGTGGCTGCGAGGACACTCTGTGTGGATCCTTAATTCTATATTAATTTAGTTAACGGTTCGTTTTTTATGACCGTAGGTAGGATTTATCTTTTTTCCCATCTTTGAGTGTTTTTCCCGCCAATGTGAGCTTTTTTCTCCATATTTAGTTCTCTCGACCCCTTGTCCTTCTTTTTGTCTCACAAGGCGACAAGATATGAACAACATTTTTCATATGGACGGAGACCAATTATATATTTCATCACGTTTGTCCATGTCGGTCCGTTTCTACACTTTGCATACACATGATTGGATCTCTGTTTCGCTCTCTTCTCCCACTCCCGTATTCCTTAGCAGTGTTAAAAGTTTTGTAGGTTTATAAGAGTGAATGAAGGAACAAATGAATAAAAGATATCCTTTTCTGATTTTTGCATCACCTTTTAGACTATAACTCTCGGTTTGTGTGCTAAAGTTGAAAAGAATTTGTGTGTTGCTCCCGAGTTTGATATCGGGGAAAGGGAGTTTATACTCCTCACAATATTGAAGTCCTTTTAAAATGGTTTAAGCGTATCTTATCCGGTGTTAATTCGAGGGATTCATATGCGTAGGTGATGGCAAAGGCCTTTTCTTCTTACTTTAGCTCCATGAGCAAGTATCGAAAAGGTATCATATTTATTCTTTTATTACAATTGAATGATTAGCATATTCACTCTTTTCTTACTCCATGATTAGAAACAATGATCCGTATTCAGTTCGAATAGCAAAGCAACTCTTTTTTTTTCATTTATTCTCTATATATTCGGTTTGTTTCTTGGATTAGGATATAGAGCATTGATAAGGTTTCATATGTGTGCCTTTGCTTTTCCCTTTGTTAATTTGTGGAGAAATGCAAATTAGTTCGAAACTCAATTCCTTTCCTTTCAGTCTAATGGCTAATTCTAACAACCACACGAGATAAGATGAAGATGGAAGACCACTATGGTGGAAAGATGGAACACAACTGTGGCGTGAAGAAAAATGAAGATGGAAGACCACTATGGTGGAAAGATGGAACACAAGCGTGGGCGAAAAACTTCCTTGACCAAAAAAACACAAAAGAAATGGAGGTGGTAAAAACTCGGATATTAAGTTGGCTTCTAAATAGGTGCCATCCAATTCGTCACTCGGGCAAGTTCATCTACCCATTCTGTTGTGGAGGTTTCAGAGGTTGGAATATTTGTGATGCTCTACGGCATGCAGCTGGCATCACGGCTCTTTCGCTAAGCATGTTTTGTCTTAGCTGATCCGTGCTATGCTGTGTATTGTACCATTTTGCGATATATGCAAGTTATATGGTACTATATACTCGGTGTATTGTTTGTTTGAGACTCATGTCAATTGGAACTCTGTTGAACTAATATATGTTTTGATATATTGTTGATGACCTAAACAAATTTATATCCAATGCTTAATTATCAAATTTTCGATGGATGCAGTTAGTTCCCCCAATTTACAGGGTAATTTGTGTGTAATCCTAATGGACTCACAGAGCAAGCCCATGCAACTGTAGAGATATGCCATGGTATATGTAATAGTAGAACAGACATGACCTGTTTCTTTTCTACCAAATAGAGTTATGGCCACCACATACCTACATTGCATTTCCTTTGTTCATGTGGCCATTCACCACGCGCATGGGCGCGCGCCATTCACTAGTGATGGAAGAAGGCAGGGACGGCAAGGCAATGCAATGAGAGTACTCCGTACACACGGCAGCACCGAAGCAGAGGATAAAGACTCCCATGCATGTGCACAATCAATGGAGTTCGGCGAAAAGAGGCTGCGCGCAGTGCACTGCAGCCACCCTGCAGGGTCAACGTGTCGCATCGATTCGCCCCGCGAAAAAAAAAAAACTTTTGCTCCCTTCCCCGAACCATACCGTCGTCTACTACTTGAGGGAGGTCGAAATCGATCGCATTGCCCGTGTCTGGCAGGGGAAAAACAGACTTTGAGACCGGCCGATTCCATTGAGTGGTCACGTGGTGATGCAATGCAATGTAAGGTGTTGTTGCAGCTGCTACGATCCAGCACAGTCCCTCTGCGGCTGTTGTTCACATCGCCGAAACATCACGTATAGTGCCACTGTACCGTACCAATGTTCCCGTAACGTGTAGCATGAACGCGTGATGCATGAGCATGACTAGTACTAAGTGTTAGGCTGATCTCCACAGGCCCAGTCCAATGACTGGCACAACCTTGGTTCTCGCGCCTGATCGCGGGGCGCCTAGCTCAAGATGGCTGGTGGACCCCTATCACCAAGCGCCACAATAAATAGGTGGGGAGCCGGCAGGCACTTGTCACGAGGTTTACCTGAGCCGTCATTCCCCACCTGACAAACCCTAATACCGATCTAAGAGGGGGCGCTGAGTGACGGGAAGAACCACCGCTGCCACTGCATCGCGCCCCACTGCATCGTCGGACTTCGTCAACAACGCCACTTCACCGACCATCGCTGCTCGTGTACAGAGCTTCACCGACGAACCAGTGATGGCCGCATCCTCGTCTGCTGCACCTCCGAGCGGATCTGGTATGGTGTCCCACCTCCCATCTTCTCCTCTACTGCTGCGGTGCTCTCACTTTCTACCCTCTAGTAGATCGTCTAAATAGGTCCATGATGTACCGGCCGGTTCACATACTAGAACGCTCACTGGACACCTACCCTACCGATCCTAGTTAACACCAAGTACTTCACTCCGTCACAGCCCTTGATTGGTGTGCACGACTGACGAATCTCTGCAAGCCATGCGTAAATTGCTATTGGTACTGGGCTACTGGTGGCTATATGGATAGAAGGAAAAGTTGGGAGTATTCTACGTAGACGACGACACTACATCATTTTGAACCAAACTAGTAGAGGGCGCGCGCCGCGCGCAAGTAGCGCGCAGCAGTCGTGGTAACATAAAGTATATACTTTAATTTATACTCCCTCCGTCCTAAAAGGTCTTGCGCGTGCAATCGTGGTAACATAAAGTATATACTTTAATTTATACTCCCTCCGTCCTAAAATGTTGTCACTACACTTCCGAGAAACAAATGCCGATAATTATATTTTAAAATATATAAATATTTATGCTAAGTAATTAGCATCATCGGAAAAAGATCTTTAAGTCTAGTTTTTTTAACAAATTTATTTGAAGATTTAAATGTTGCAAGTATTTTCAACAAATTGAGTCAAATTTATGGCACGCATCCCACGGTGACATCCTTTTTTTAGGGACGGAGAGAGTATATGAACTAAGATACAAATAGCTACATTGTGTTGGGTAGTATATTGGTGAATATAAAGGTATGCTGTTTGTTAATTACTAATAGAAGGCACGCTCGTGCAGGGAATATAATTAATAACGATAAAGATGAAGGCAGTTAGATAAAGTGTCTAATTTAAGATAAGTAACAAGGTGATAGTACCTTCTCAGAATAAAACATTAATTCACAGTTAATTTGATCAGCAACTTCTTCTCAATTCAAAATACAAAGCCATTGATAACAGTTCCAAACTTCACATAGTGTCTACGAAAATAACAGTGCAGAACTGCAGATTGTTTTTCCCAACTAACAAGGTAGAGCCATACATTGAGAACTACTAACAAAACAAAGGCATAATGAAGCAAGTTGGAGGATATGAGATGGGCACATATACACAGGTTGTACCACATCAAGTATAACAATATCTATCTCTTCCGCAAAATTTTGTCTCCTCTTCTCGGACTGGTTGTGGTCTGAACAAAAAGAGAAGAGAAGTCAAATTAGCACTATGCACATAATTTATAAATGCAGAACGATACAGGAATTTGCCAAGAAACATTCCTGAACTCCCATTCCCTGCAGGCAGTGCATTATTGGATAAGAGACATTTAATATGAGCAGGTAGAGCAAGCTGATCTTGGAGGTGTGGAGGTGCTAGGATGGGTCTGTCACTGGAGGAGGTAACGCGGCGAGGAGGCGTATGATAGGTGGCTTTGCAGCAGAGGCGTAGGAACCTGGAGTATGTCATGGCATTGGGTTCATCTCCGGAGCGAGCAAGGCAACAAGGAGCTGATAGACGGCGGTGGCACTTGATCTGAATATTCCTGAAGTAGCTTGACCTACCAAACACTTCCTAGGGAAAAGCCCGCTTTTTGAGTCATTCATGTACTCAAATAATCATAGTTCATGCTAAACTATCTATTCCCTTGTCTGAACTACAGATGGCATGCTCAGATCGATGAAAAGTTCAATCTCATATGTATCAACTGTATATGCAATAAACCCATGATCTAGAGAGATTGGACAACTCCCAATGTGCCCACGGTACTATTCGATGCCATATATAAATCAACCTATGGCGTGGTTTCAACCTGAAAATAGAGGCATGATCTGGGCTGCTAAATCCTTTACATTTACCAAAGCAAAGCAAAGCGGCAAGTAAAGATACTTAGGACAAAAGACATACCAATATACTGAGTCTGTGATCTCCAACACCACCATACTGAAAAGGCGTGGTTTCAACCTGAAAATAGAGGCATGATCTGGCTGCTAAATCCTTTACATTTACCAAAGCAAAGCAAAGCGGCAAGTAAAGATACTTAGGACAAAAGACTACAATGAGGGGAGATCTCAAAAATCTTCTACTTTAGACAGACACAGAGCAACTACATTTCTTACCGATCACCTAAAATACAGACTTCGTAGCTATGAGCACGATGCATATGCAACAGGACTGCAATGGCAAACAATATCCTCATAAATTAATGGTGGCCAGGGACATATTGAGAAAGTACAATACTAAATACCATTATGGCTAGCCAAACCCTATCTATTGAGTATCTTCAAACCTGTAAAACACTACCATGTCTCAAATAAAGAAATCTACATGAGTGTCTGACCTCAATATTCAAAAGCTATAATGAGGCATATTCTTTTCAGTTTGTTTGAGACACTCATATGGTTTTGCCATTGCTAATTGTGAGGAACAAACATCACTGGGAAATGATGACCGGTGGATTCTGACAGACACAGAATGGAAACATATTGAGAGGTAGACTTATGGGCTGGTCATTGCCGGTGGATTTTGGAATCTTACACCATCTAGTGGCATCCAAGCATTAGTAGTGGGTAATGATGACATACCAATCCTTTGTCTCGGCGTAGTAGTGGTACTTGGTGATGCTCTTTCAGGGTGGTAGGCCATAATGTGCACTGTTCCCCTACTACTCCCAACCTATATGATTACATTCAGACAATAACCTGTATTAGAATTTCTCAATGTGCATTAATATGTCAAAAAAAGGTATGCTACTATGGTATTTGAATATATCATGCATGGAATAGCTTCATAATTTGTAATGATCTATATGTCCTTCTATATCTATGCTATATGAAACTTGACACCATGAATCGGGCAATCCCATTTAATACTGTTGTCGATAGGTGACTGAACTGCACATTAAGTACAAGGAAGTAAATACCTAAGTTGGGAGCTAAACTGCACATAGGTCTAGAAATTATAGGAGGAGACCGTGGAAAACATCAATTTTGTTGCATTGGAATTCTGGAGAGCAGGTAAATAAATTTAGCATCATTTTAGAGCGCAGGCTATGCAAATTTAGCATAAACTTTACCTGATCTATCATTTGTATAAAACAGCAGATTCAATAGACAACCATATCAGTGGTAGGCTACCAGGTAGTCTACTTTGTAATCATTGTTTAGCACTCAATTTTGTGACAACCATGCAAGCTGTACCCTGTTACTGCAATTAAAATTTTCAAGGGGCAAAAAAATTGCTGGCAGCACATAAACTGTGCAAAAGTTAACATGTCTACAAAAACAGGTACATTTTTTTTTTTTTTTTTTTTTTTTTAATAGAGCATGTCATTACCCCTGTTAGCCTAAACGCTAAACGCTAAACAGTCGGTCACCCCTCGTTTAGTGTTTAGTCGGACTATACTGGCTGATTAAACGGGCCAAAAAACAGATTAAGCGGGATTAAGCAGATTAAATGGACTACACGGCCAACACGGTTGACTACTGAGTAGCGTTTAAAGCGCGTTTAGACGGCTGTTTAATACCGTTTAGGAAAACAAGGGTCATTACTCAAGCCTAAATATGAAGTTACAACCTTCATGAACAGCAGGGGTGAAAACGTAATCAAAAGTTGATAGAATATATATGTATATATAAGGTCAAGACCTATATATTACATCTGTTGTGTAAGTCTGAAACAAACCAAGAAAAAGATTTATAGGGAAAAGCTTTATTTCCAAAATGTCTAAGTATTCCAGCATGAGCACAACCAGCAGGCTGTTTATACCACAAGAGAAATAGGAGGAAGCTAGATGTATTAATTGGCACAAATAGGTTATCAGAGCTAATGCTCAAATTCATGTATACCTCAGTTATTAGTGGAATTCAAAGAGCATTTCCCATGAACCTGCAATAAAATAGACAACAGTGAGGTCACAGTTTAAAAATACTTTCGCATGGTAATCGCCATGGAAATGAGAGAACAACAATCTGAGAGTTCTTTTTTTTTTCAAAAGATGACACTAAGATGTTCTTGGCAACCTTTTTTATAACTTTTTTATAACAGGTAGGTTTGCATGTCGGCGAGTGTTAGGAATCTCAAAACACTCTTGTGTTGAGAGAAAAAAATTATACCTATACTGTTCTGAGTGGATTGTGTTTGACAATTAAATTCATGAGAAACTGCGATCATCTTTGGATTTAACCAAGAAAAAAAGTGAGATGAACACAATTGAGCTTAACTGCAAGGGGTCTTTTGCAGAATTTAAATGGAAGCAGAAAATGTTTCATTGTCAAGGTTTCAAGAAAAAATCTTATCCATATAGCAATCACTGAAATGTAATCGAACATGATCGGTTACAATATTTACATACCTATGCAGGGGCTGGAGGGGGAGAGGATCAAACCCATTTTTGTCTGGAACACACAACTTGTTTTTGGGAGTCATAGTAGGTCCCCTGAGCCTTGGAACCTGCAAATGAATTTAGCTTACAGATAAGCAAAGTGTAGCGAATATTTGGAACACATAAAATAGAAACCAGAAATCGACTACTGCCTTCCCATCCTACTGGCAAAGAGACATAGGCAAACACACTTGTCCTAAGTTCTCAACATGAGCATTATATCAGATTTACAATACTATGAGGCATATACACTAAATCTGGTGATAACAAAACTCAGTCAAAGATATTCTTAAAAAAGTAATGTTTTTTTATCTTTTTTAACAAATAGACTGTTTCTTAATAACATGGTACCTGCACACAACAATGCAAAGTGATGAGGTCTTAAACACAAGCAACAATGCCATCTTTAGCCACCTAAATGCCTTAAAAGGTGCAAAGATTCGACAAAGTTTAGCCCAACGTGGGGCATACAAATTGCTAACTATTCAATGCAGAAGCCAAGCACGATGCTACATGTACAATATATCATGTATACATTTCAGATCTTTTTCACCATTATGGGTCAGTACTTTTGTCAAAGAGCGGATGTTCGTACCTTGGTCTAGGTGCTTGTTTCACTGAATTTGGAACTCTGTCAGCCCAGGTGCAGAAACATTCACACTACGAACAAGGTAACCAAAGCATGTTGATGACTGGTAACTTATTACAGAGCACCACACACATGCAATTAGTCCGTCAATGAATAAGTATTGATAATTTTTGAACAGACTGGCTGGCAAACAAACCTCAGAGGAAGCAAGAACGATGGAGGAATTCGAAAGAGGAGAATGAGCAGGACGAGGCAAATTCATGATGCTAAAAAAGAAGCAACAAATTCAGTTTGCACCCAAATAAAAATCTCCCAAAAGCCATTCAGGCTATTAACAGCAGCAACTTTCTTGAATGACTGATGTCAAACTCTATGCATAAGTTGAGCATGCACAAACAGAAACATCGAGCTGTTAGCCTATCCTCATGTTCAGCAGCACCAGAGGGATGAATCACGGGTGAAGGCAAATAAAATACTGAACCTAAAAGGTCCAGCTTGTATCATTTCGGATCACAGGAACACAAATTGGAAGGCTAAGTAGCTAAATAAATTAAAGTTGGGCACAAAATAATTATTACAGCTGAATGCTGTGGTATGTACAGTTTGGGATAACAAAAACATTAACTGGAAGACTAATCAACCAAATTTGGAATCATACGTTAGGGAGAACATAAAGGTAGATCAAAACAAAGCATAGAAGAGATGGAGTATCGTACCTAGTAATCAAAGCAACAGGAAGTAGCTATGCAAGATAAGTCAGTCAGGGCTAACGAACGAAGAGCCTGTAACAACTGTAGTAATTGAGGCATATAAAAAAGGGAAAGCAAACTAATTAAAATAAATCTGAACACACAATAACCATTACAGCTGCACACATTGGTATATACATTTTCGAATAACAGAAACATTAACTGGAAGGCTAATGAATTGTCTAAAATAAAGCTGGGCACACAATAATCATGAGAGTCTGAGACACCTGAAAACATTAATTGGAAGACTAATTAACTAAACTTTGGCCTGGAACAACCGGTCAGGTTAGGGAAACAAACACTAAATGATCATCGATGGCAGTCATGTCACACGCAATCAATTGGAAACATGACAGCTGCACACAATGGTGCATACATTTTCGAACAACAGAAACATTAACTGGAAAGCTAACGAATTGTTTCAAATAAAACTGGGCACACAATAATCATGACAGTCTGAGACACCTGACTAATCAACTAAATAATAGTAGCAGCACAAACAACTCTCGAATGAGCTAATTTTCTTGTCCACTAAAGTGCCTATCGAACTCTTAAGTCATCACCATAAAACTAATATGTACCAGGCTCAAGTTTGCCTTAATAGTTGGATTTCAAAGTTTTGGCTTGTTTCCAAAACTTTCACACACAGTAGAAAGGAGCAGGCATATGTTTGCGGTAAAACATGAAGAAACAAAATAGAAAGGAGGAGCACATTAGATACATGGCGAAATGGAGCCCGGCTCCATGGACATCGTGCATCGGGGCAGAGGGAGAGAGAGAGAAAGAGAGAAGGCGCAAACCAGGGAGCCCGACGGATGGAGGAAGAACGGAGGCACGCGGACAAGCTGCACGATGTCGCGTGCAGGGGCGACCGGGGCCGCCGGCGATTAGCCCGACAGGTCGGAGCCACGTCGCGACGGCGGCGACAACCCTGACCCTAACCCTAACCCTAACCCTAGGGCAAATGGTGAGCATCACCTGGGAGGGAGCTGTGCGGAGAGGAGACGACGGAGAGAGACAGGGGAGGGTTCCGCCCTCGCCGCCATCGCCGGTGCGCCGCCGCTGTACCGCCCGCCCGCGCTAACCGCCGCGCCGCCGTGGCCGCGCCGGCCGCCCGCCACGCCCGTGGCGCCCGGGCGCGGCCTGCCGGCGTGTAGCCGCCCCGTGCCTGCCGCCGGACGGGGAATGGGGAAGAGGCTGTGTCGATCTAGGGTTTGGGAGAAAGAGGTGTGAGCACCATCGATTGAGGAGGAGGGCAGCGGCGCTGGAGGAGGAGGAGGTGGAGGAGGGACGCTGCCTCCGTTGGCCGTGGTCGGCCGGAAGAGAGGGTGGTAGAGGAGAGGCATCGAGGGAGACGGAGGGAGCGAAGGTTCTTTTTTTTTACCCAGCGCGTGGGGAGGGCTGTTATATCTGGAGCTCCCCATGCTGATGTGGACCAATCAAAAGACGCGGAAGGTGAAGTGGCGCCGACCTGGGCCAATCAACGATTTTCGGGGCGACGCGGTGCAGCTCGCAACGCAGGGAGGGTCAGAGAAATGAAGAGGTTAAATTACCTTGAACTAAGTCATGATATCCGCGACTGTTGTTGAAGAGAAGAGCATCCGGTGATAGATCCTGCACGTACGTCCTGGTTGGGCACCTGGGCCCTCTTTAGTTCATGAGAAGTGAACCTAAGAAGTGCTACAATATCTCATATCGAATCTCTTGACATATGAATGAAGCATTAAATGTAGGTAAAAAAAACTAATTGCACAGTTTAACTGAAAAGTGCGAGACGAATCTTCTGAACCTAGTTAGTTTATGGTGGGACAATAATTACTAAATACAAACGAAAAGTGATACACTAGCCGAACCCAAAATATTTCACCAACTAAACACCCCTGCTTTTGCATGCATTGCCTGCATGCACCAAACCGCTGCTACCAAGAAAGCTGTCGACCCGCTGGACAACAGCGCTGATCCCCTAGTCAACCGGTGTGGTATTGATTCGAGTGCCATGAGCTGACGAGACATTGCAGCAGCGGCCCAATGCGATGGTACGTGATGGTACACCCGGCTCTCGTCCGAATCAAACAAGGACCGGCTGGCTCCCCATGCATGGCATGCATGCATGGAGCCTGCCTGCCGCCTAGGCATCATGGCGGCCGATCTAATGTGTGATGATCATGAGCGCACACAGGGCCTTGTTTAGTTTGCAAGTTTTTGCAACTTCGATGAACAGTAACTCATTCCTATTGAAAAGCTTTGTTTGTGTTTATATTTTTCTTGCATGAAGCTTCGACATTATTTATTATCGGCTGAATGCACAAAGTGGTTTCCAAGGCTGATGTCATCAAACATATGTTATCAATGCCGATTCTTAACGGGAGGATTGGAAAGTGGATCCTTGCATTATCAGAATTTGATTTGAGCTACGAATTGGCTAAATCGGTCAAAAGGTCAAGTAATTGCCGATTTTGTTACTCAGCATCACAAACCTATTGTTAGTAACACGGAGATAGTGCCTTAGACTTTATTCTTTGATGGATCATCATGCAAACAAGGTGGAGGAATTGACATTGTCATTATTTCCCCTCGGGGGCAATTTTGAGAGTTTGCTTTGAGAATTAAACCCTGTGGTTACTAACAATCAAGCGAGTATGAAGCTATTCTCAAAGGACTTCAACTTCTTCAAGAAGTAAAGGCGTAGTCGGTTGAGGTATTTGGAGACTCACAACTGGTAATTAATCAGCTGATCGGCCAATATGAGTGCAAAGACGATATATTGAGAAGTTATCATGACGAATGTCAAGGATTATTGAAGAGTTTCTATTGTGTGTCTTTGCAACATATACCTAGGGCACAAAATCAAGAATCTAATCGACTAGCTCAAGGTGCATCTAGTTATCAGGAGTTTCGGGAAGTGCTTAACAATGATGGCATAGTAGTCAATGATTGGAGGATTGAAATTGTTGATTATTTGAAGAACCCATCCGCAGAAAGTTACTCGAGAAATTAAGGTACAAGGCAATCAAGTTTATTTTGCTTGAAGATCGGTTATATCATAAAACTGTTGATGGGATTTTGCTTAAATGTTTGAGTCAAGAAGAGGCACGAAAATTAATGAGTGAAGTGCATGAAGGAGTATATGGTGCTCATCAATCGGCTCACAGGATGAAGTGGATTATTCGAAGAATAGGATATTTCGGGTGACAATGTTGGAAGATTGCTTTGAATATTACAAGGGATGTCAAGATTGTCAACATTTTGGTAATGTGCAAAGGGCTCCGGCATCGGCTATGAACCCGATTGTGAAGCCATGGCCATTTAGAGAATGGGGTATAGATCGATCGGCCAAATCTTCCCTTCATCAAGCAAGGGACATAAATTCATAATAGTGGCAACGGATTATTTCACCAAATGGGTTGAAGCAATTCCTTTGAAGACAGTAACATCAAAGAATATGATTGATTTTGTCAAGGAGCATATAATTTGGCAATTTGGGATTCCTCAGACAATAACAACAGATCAAGGAACAATGTTTACTTCATCGGAGTTTTGTGATTTTGCAGATAGCATGGGAATCAAATTGTTTAATTCTTCTCCTTCTTATGCTCAAGCCAATGGTCAAGCAGAGGCATCAAATCAAATTTTAATCAAGTTGATCAAGAAGAAGATTGAAGAGCAGCCAGAGGGGAGATGGTACTTAACGCTTAATGAAGCATTATGGGCTTTGTTGACGGTAGTTATCGTCAACTTTTTAGCATGAAATAATAGATCATATGAGAACAAGAACAATAGAAGATAGGGTTTATACTAATGATTTCCACAAGTTTTGTGTACACTTAGTTTTGCAGGTGAACTCTGGAAAACAGAAGAATATCAGAGAGAAAAAAGAAGAAAGAGAGAAACTGAAGAAAGGACCAAATCAGGGCGATTAGTATAAATTCCAAGGGTCTAAAGGACAAAAGAAGACAACTCGCAAAGGCCGGGGCCCACACGTCAGGATGGGGGGCCGGGCGGCACCATATGTGGGGCCGCGCGTTACCCCCCTATGGAGCCACGTGTCCTACTTCTGGAACCTTCCCACAACCGACCTATGGAGTAGATCTACACCGTCCAATCAAGTCGGTTTGATCCAAGGGCTGAGTCGAGATTCATCCTATAGGGCTATAAATAAAGGGGCGGGGCTCCCCCCTGAAACCCTAATTCATTATCCTCATGTCAGAGCCAGAGAGCAATTCCTATTAGCTACTATGGATATGATTAGCAATCAAGATTAGACTAATTCTTAGAATTAGTCTATGATTAGAAATAGATTAGATCTAGTAATGAGTAGATTAGAGGAGCTCCGGCCTGTCGGATCTTCTCTGGTGTATTCGGCGGGATCAAGTTCTTCGCGAGAAGAACTTGCTCCTGAGATTCTCTGGTGAGTTAACTTCTTATTAAAGTATGCATTGGTTTATATTGTTCTTCTTGTTTGCAACTCTCTTTTGAGTACTTTAATCTTGGTGATTTCTTGATTAAGGGAGTAATTCTTAGTGTAAGCATGGTGCTTAGACTAGGGTTATTTGTGAATGCCCCCTATTGGCTCGGAATCGGTGGTAGTATCGTGAAGGTGACTTTTATAGCTTCATTGAATCCTCTGTAGCCCACCTCTCGTCAATAGGCGAACGGTAGACATTAGTCTGTTCTTAGTAGAGTAATTTTGCCTTACCCTATTAAGAATTAGCGTCCTAGATAGAACAGTATGAAACAACGTTTATGGATGTTTGAATTAGATACACTTGAGGAATCTCCTTTATCTACTAGTTTCTTAAGTACCTTGATTGTGAAGTTTGGGCTAAGTTAGATCTTTGTTATATTCACCTACTGTTTCTTTGGGTTCGATATTAAAACCGGGAGTTTATCTTTTGGTGAAGTGCTACAACGTATTTCTATCTGTGCGCTTGCGGATATCTTATCTTTATTGTGAGCGGTTTAAAAATGCCAACAAGCATTTAAACGCCGATTCTTGGGAAACGGTAGTTTTCTTTGGATAGTAATGAAAGAGTCTAACTTAGTCTTGTATTATACTTTTACCTTTTATCTTTTATTTATCTTTTAGTTTTTAGTTTCTATTGTCTTTACCTTTTATTCGCCATGAACTTTATTATTTTATGTGCTGCACCCATAAGCTTTAGTTTTGGCCTATTAGAGTCTTTAAAGTCTATCTTAGCATTAGGCCATGAGCTATGCCTACGGTTTATTATCTTTATTAATCAACACTTTCTAGGAGCTGTAGTTAACCTCAGTAGCCGGATCATATCCTTTACAAAAGGATAGTGAATCTTTGACTTTTCCTAGGAATGTTGTATATTTTATGCAGCCTGCGGAGAAACTTTTCTTTCCTTCTTTAGTAAAGCAAGGTTTACCCTTGACTTTATTAGTGGGTGAAGCCCTTATGTTAGCATTCTTTATGACCACCCAAGGGAAGGAATCATCCTCCTGACGAAAAGAGGAAGTTTTTGATAGCCAATTAGAATCACTCCAATCCCAAGTCCTGGCTATCAATCCCAAAAGCATCATCTAAACTGAAGTTCCTGCTATTATAGCTTTTGGGAAGTATTTAAAACTTCCAGCTTCATAAGAGACCTCTAAGCATTTACAATCTAAGTTTTCTTAAGGAAGAGTCTCTTAGAGTGCTTTCTTATTTTTATACAGAAGAGCTCAAGGATGGCATGTCTAATGCCATAGAAGGAGAACAAAGCTATCTAGAAGCCATTCCTGCCTTCTCTCCTTCTATGCCAAGATTAGATAACCTGTCTCAACTTATCCATAATCCCATCCTTGACCCCCAATGAATCCTCTTATGATCCCTTTATTGAGTCCTCCAATGATCCTAGAACTCCCAATCATAGAAACCATAAAGGATCTAGGGAAGACCAAGAAGAACAATGTCAATGGATGGAGAACCTCGATGAGCGGGGAAGCTACTTCATGAACACTTCTCCAAACCCATGCTCATTTGAGCAAACTCCTACATCATTTGCTCTCTCTAAACTTGCAACATTTGACATCTCCAATCCCCTTATGCTAACCATTTCTAAAGACTTAGAAGGGATGGTTGTAGATTCATATGTTTATCGTAAATATTGCATATCTAGTTGGTTGAAATTAAGAGATTGCTTGATAATATGATGTCACATCTTTACTTGTCATATAGAATATTCCTTCAGGTATTTTTGTCACTAACCATTCCAGGTTTGGAGCAAAAAGATCAAAGGATGACAATACAAGGTATGTCTAACCAAATATTGTGCAACATTGAATCACATTCTTTGAAACATCTTTTGCCATGTTGCTACATTAAATTGGTTGTTCTTACCTTTATAATATGAGCATGTTGCTAAACATTAATTATGCTTTCTCATTCCTATTTGAGTAAATCTCTTTTATGCCTTCTACCTTTTGTCTGCTTTAGAGTGCTATGGTTTGGAATATCTTCATACATTCCTTAAATGAAGCATGGTGCCTAGTTTAGGAATGTTGATTTTATTTTCATAGGCCTTTTAAATTAAGTGAGGTGCTTAGGTTAAAATGCCTTCCTAGATCAAATTAGACGTGGTGTCTAGGTTGATTTTTGAGCTAATAGTATGCTATAGTAGATGCTGGTATATTTTGTTAGACTAACCCTTTGCAGAAAAACTCTGAAATCAAATTCGGGGAAGTCAAGAGATGAATTCAGATAAGTGATGAAGCAAGACACATGATGCATTCTAATAATTTTATGCAAAAGAAGACCCACTCATTCCTCATGGAAGAACGTAAGTATCAAATTATTCACTTTGCCTTTTGCTACAAGTTACCTCTTCTTTGAGCTATGCTAGAGTAGATTTTGTTAAACATGATAATTATGACTTATGATAGAGTAATCAAAGAACTATCTTTTCATTAGCATAAATGAAATCTGTTGTGGACAAACAACCCGCATTTAGAAATTATTGCAATCCTTCGGGTATGTGCCCACTAACATTTTGCGAGGAAGAAGCTATGTTGTGAACGTTCATGGTTTTGGCATGCTGCCAAAACCACCACTTTGGGAGATGAGTGTCATTCAACAAGATCAATAATAAAAGCACTCACTCACAGAAGTGGATGGACAAAACTACAGGCCTCAAGAAACATCAAGTACAGGTAACTTGGTAATTATTTATTTCTACACCATTCTTTATCTTAAGTTAAAAAAAAATGTGAGCACATGAAGGCTCATAAATATTTATAACATGTTCCTACGACTAGTTCCCTTCGGGTATTCTTGGTCACTAATCATTGCAGGATAAGATTTAAGAATGAAGGATGGACAATGTCCGAGGAAATAGACGTTATAACATTATGAGGGATGTTTCAACATTCACACTTAACATTAAGTGTCGAGTGTGAGCAAGGCTCAAGATTGGGGAGGAAGGCCGACTCCAATAAGATGATTCCGACGTGCTCCTCCTCACATGCTCCCGTCACTTTGACACACTGGGTTTGCAATCCCTCTATGCACTATTACTCAAGTTTGAATGTTTTCACAAATGCTATAATAAAGATGCAAGATAAAATCAACCCCTTAGAAGAAGTAGTGCTGAATAGATAGTCTATGCTCATTAATCGTTTAAACTTCTCTATAGCATAGAAACTGACTTTAGCCCTGTGACTTCTCTACTCTTGCTATTACTCGTATATTCCTTCGGGTATGTGTTGTGTACTAATATTGCAGGAATAAATAAGAAAAGCAAAAAGGTTCGAACAAAGGTCAAAAGAAGAATGGAAAGGTGGCTTGACAAAAGGATAAAGAAGAAGTGGAACATAAGAGCTAAGTTGTTCATTAACGAGATACACTAGAAGCCGATCAAGAGAGAAGGAGATAATTGCCACAAGGTGTTTCTGGTACCATCATGCTTCAATAATGAAGGTAACATCTCAAGGTAAGTCATTATTTATAAAGTCCCTCTTTGATCATGTTATGCTTAGAGTTAAACATGTTTAAGCTACAACCTTGATCAATTCATCCGATTAATTTAATATGTTAGCTCTTTACCACTCTTGATCTCATCCCTAAATTAAGCCAGTTGTTCCTTTTTATTAAAATGTTTTAATGCGGCATTCAATGTTTATCTTTTGACCCTACCACCCATGTCATGCTTAAGTAGATTAATCTTGCTTTGAGTATCTAAGGTTCAAAGAGAATGAATAAAGTTTTGGTTTTGTTGGTGTTTTTCCACCAACAGAGCCCCCGTGACTTGATCTCTACTTTGTCTTTGTGAACAGGACATACTTCAAGCAAAGCTTGGGGAGATAATCCCTTAAAATTCTACAAGTGGAATGTCACGGATCTATGGACATGTGCACGAAGCAAGATGTTGCCAACTCCTACTACCAAAGCTCCACTTCAAAATGCTGGACAATCAATGAACATGGATGATACACCTAAAGGAGTAAATCAGGTAAGAAGTCTTGATTCAGTGGACTTAAAACACTAATCCTCATGGGAAGGTAACTCGGTAGTTATCTATATTTAATTACAGTATTGCATATTTACTTTCTTACATTGCATAAGTATTTTCTTTAGCATGTTCACTTTACCTCATATATCTGCATTAGAAAAGAAAATAAATATGTTTCATGCATGTCATCCATTAAAAACTTAAAGCCCCATGTGAATATACGTGGCATAAACACCCATAGGAATGTTTTTTGTGGAGGCATAAAAATAAAGTTTGCATTCATTCTTATTTTCCTACATGCATGCTAGATAAGAAAACACAAAAATATTAGCTTTTGCTTAAATCCCTGTTAAAGCTTAATCTTTAATTCTCACTAAGAAACTCTAGATAATTAAAGCTTAAAATATCCAACCGCTAACGCTTAATCAATTCCACGAGCTTTGTTATCTATTTGAGTTTCACAGGATTTAAAGCATCAATGAGCGCTTCTGACGAGAAGGAGACGTCGACCACTTTCGACAAAGCATTAACACAACGGTCGTCATCATCAATGCTCCATCAAGGATGGGCGACATCACCTCCATTCGTCTACCTCATCTCAAAGCACCAACACTTCAATCTAGCTTGGGGAGAGCACCCCGATTATTAAGATAAGTATCTCTTTACTTAGTTTATTTTATTGCTTGTTTTGAAAAGTCATAAAAAGATGCATAAAGTTTTAAACCAAATAAAAGTTTGTCTTAGCTATATATGTTTTAAGGTGTGGTTAATAAGTTTTTGTTAGAATAAAGTTTGCTTGGAAATGATGAATAGTTGCTCTGCTCTAATTCTTTTTAGTACTTTGTTTTTAACTTGAAATTCCTCCAATGTTTTGGATATATTTGTCCCGCTTTCAAATTTGCTCTATATACGACTTGTGGGTAGCATACACTTGATCTAAGTCTAGGTAATTGGGGATATGATATGAGAGAGTCTGAGCTACTGTTTATCTTGTTCTTGGTAAAACTATATCTGGAGATTTGTTTTTGAAAAGATAAAAATCTTTCATGATGAGCTCTTGTTTGGCAGAGTATTAAATTCCTACAAAAGCCATATTTATGATATTTAGATTAAAAAAACATTCAGTTACATACGTGTTGACATTTCTTAGCGCAATCACTAGAAACAAGGTTTAGAACCCATCTCTAATAACGGCGCCCAGAAATGTGCCGTTGACATTCCTAAGCGAAACCACCATGTCGGTGATCGTGACGGGAACATCAACGGTGATAGACCTTGCCAAAATAGATATTCATCCGCAAAGCGCCGCGGATCTATCATTGTAGCATTTCACCTAGATATTCGTGGTATCGTTATTTATATTTTCCCAAAGGAAGGCATGGTGGAAAAGGATCTAAGAAAGACATGAACAAGATAACATGACTGTGTAATGGACCAATGCTTATAACAGGGATATAAGGGAATGGTAAGAGGATAACTTGACACACTCACTCAAGCCAAACTCAAGGATAAAGATAAATAAGGAATAAAGAAAGTCCTAAGTGGAGCATACAGATTCTAATCATGGTCGTGCATAGAACCCGGTTGATAGTCATGCAACACACATGAGTAGGAGGTCGAGCTGAGAGTGAGATGGACCGGGGAGACCCCACCAGGTAGTCTGCTACCTACCAAGGCATTTATTTAACTCCTACACGACATACGAACGTGGGGGATTACAAAGGACGAACAAAGGTCACGCCACGACCCCGCCGCCTACCCCCCTCGACCGTGGCATGCTATCATATTCGCAGGATACCTGGCATCCGGACACCACGCCCGCATACAAGGACACTACTCATGTCCCCCATGGACCCCACCCTACAGATGGACGGACTAGAACATGAGCAAACCCGAAGGAACAACGAACCGCCACCTCAGCTCAATCCTGACACTACTCAATTATATTGCATGAATGGTTTAAGCGTAAAGTTCTATATGACGATATCACAACATGGAAACTATAGACTAGTTCATATGTTATGATTATGTCAATAGAACAACATGTTAGATCATAAGATAAATCATAAGGTATAGAAATAACATAAAGACTCTAATTCTAATGCACAACCAAGATAAGATAAAAGGGCAAGGCTTTGGAAGAATACCATGAATATATTCATACCGAGAATCCATCTTCCAAAGAGCCAAGCCCTCCTTGGTGGCTTTGCCTAGCTCCACATACTAACCTACTAGGAGGAAGAAGAAGAAGAAGAGAGGAGGGAGAGAGGCTCTCTTGTGAGGTGTGTGTTGAGAGAGGAGGTGAGGGGGGCTACTTATACAAGTGAGAGAGGGGGCTAAGTGTGAATTTCCCCCAAACCGACCATCTCTCGGGCGTCTAGGTTCACTGAATCCAGCTACGCACGTCCGCACCGCCCTCCAGGACACTTAATGCACCGCCTCGCCAAAGTTGGGCCCGAACCGCCACAACTTGGGTGCCGATCCCGGCCCGGTTCGGCCGGGCTTTGGCCGGCGTGCAGTGTTGGGCCCGAAAAAGTTGTGTGGTGGCGTGTGCTCAGCCCAGTTTTGTCATTTTGGTCCGTTTCTCCCTTGGGCTTGTTTATCTTCGGGGAATGCGCTTTCAGGGAGGCGCCTTTTGGTCATTTTCCACTTATTTTTTCGTATAAATTCTGCAAAACATTTATTTGTACACTACAAGTGGAATTATGTCAATAATAAATCTATATGTGTGTAGTAAGGTATAGTTTCAACCCCTTATTGGTAGAATGTTGGCGTTAAAAATACGTCATTAGTGACCGAATCAACAATGTCTTGTTTGCTTTGGATTGAATAGTTCAAGCTTTTTTGTTGTTACTGTGAGAGTTCAGTCATGAAAAGACAAGTTTTATCCACCCACCTTTCACATACATATGCATTGTTCCTATGATGGGGATGATTGCAATACCATTCTTTTTCCATCCTTATCCACCTATAAATGTTTCATTCCTACACTTTGGGAATAAACAATCCATAAGACTATAGGAAGCCCATGTTTATTTACTCCAAATGTCTTTATTGTTATCTCTCAAAAGTTTATCAGTGGAAAGAGATTTGGGTTCTTTGTTAAAAAAAAAGAAAAAAAAAAAAAGAAAGAGAGTAAAAAGGACAAGTGTCCACATAAAACAATGGGTACTTAGATGCCCGCCTCCGAAAAGAAAAAAAAAAAAAAAAGAAAAGAAAAAGAAAAGTATGCAGCCCAAAGTTCTCTCAAGTTTCCAAGTTTCAAAAGAGATATTTGTTTATATCTTTGAAGGAGTAAAAGTAGAATTAGTTTTAGCCACCAAATATACACCTATCCATTATATTTCTCTACACATGCTATTCTGTTTTTTGTGGCTGAACTCTCTATGGATCCATTGTTTGAACTGTAATATATCCTTTGCAGATATGCAATATTATTTTAAGAGTGCCACTCCTATGAGCTCCACATAAGCCATATATTTAGAGAGAGAGTGAGTAAGAGAGAGATGAGAGAAGGCTTAATATACTCAGCCTTGTTCCACAAATACCACATATTCAAGAGAGAGGGCATAACACTATTAATGCCTAGTGAGGATCCATAAATACCACATATTGAGAGATTGAGAGTGCCATTCAATACTGAGCTCGAAGTTTTATTTGAAAAAAATTTATGAAAACTTCCAGAATATTAGTTGATCAAAGACTTGAGAAATAGTGCTTGACTTGATTGTTCTGTCTTTCAATTACTCAAGACCCAAGTGAGAGTAAAAAGCACCATAGTTTGGTAATAAGGGTGAGTTTGAAGTCGAATAAGTTTATCCGATCCAGTAGAGTTTCTTTTTTGAAAGCATGTGAACTTTATAAGAATTAAAACATCGTAGCAACTCTCGATCCAAGTTTGTCTTATAGTATATGTGTTTGGCTAAGAGACTAGCAAAAGGTAAGCTTGGGGGAGCTTGTTGACGGTAGTTATTGTCAACTTTTAGCATGAAATAATAGATCATATGAGAACAAGAACAATAGAAGATAGGGTTTATACTAATGATTTCCACAAGTTTTGTGTACACTTAGTTTTGGAGGTGAACTACGGAAAACAGTGAGAATATCGAGAGAGAGAAAAGAGAAGAAATAGAGAAAGCGAAGAAAAGGACCAAATCAAGGCGATTAGTATAAATTCCAAGGGTCTAAAGGACAAAAGAAGGCATTTCTGAAGGCGGGGGGCCCACGTCGCCAGGGATGGGTGGGGCGGCTACCATATGTGGGCCGCGCGGCACCTATGGAGCCATGTGTCCAGCGGGAACCTTCCCACAACCGACCTATGGAGTAGATCTACACCGGCCCAATCAAGTCGGTTTGATCCAAGGGGTGAGATTCATCCTATGGGGCTATAAATAAAGGCGGGGCTCCCCACGAAACCCTAATTCATTATCCTCATGTCGAGCGAGGAGAGCAATTCCTATTAGCTACTATGTGATATGATTAGCAATCAAGATTAGACTAATTCTTAGAATTAGTCTATGATTAAATAGATTAGATCTAGTAATGAGTAGATTAGAGGAGCTCCAGACCTATCGGATCTTCTACGGTGTATTCGGCGGGATCAAGTTCTTCGAGAAGAACTTGCTCTGATTCTCTCAGTGAGTTAACTTCTTATTAAAGTATGCATTGGTTTATATTGTTCTTCTTGTTTGCAACTCTCTTTTTGAGTACTTTAACCTTGGTGATTTCTTGATTAAGGGAGTAATTCTTAGTGTAAGCATGGTGCTTAGACTAGGGTTATTTGTGAATGCCCCTATTGGCCCGGAATCGGTGGTAGTATCATGAAGGTGACTTTTATAGCTTCATTGAATCCTCTGTAGCCCACCTCTCATCAATAGGCTTAACGGTAGACATTAGTACATTTCTTAGTAGAGTAATTTTGCCTTACCCTATTAAAATTAGCGTCCTAGATAGAAATTATGAAACAACGTTTATGGATGTTTGAATTAGATACACTTGAGGAATCTCCTTTATCTACTAGTTTCTTAAGTACCTTGATTGTGAAGTTTGGGCTAAGTTAGATCATTGTTATATTATTCCCTCTTGTTCCTTTGGGTTCGATATTAAAACCAGGGAGTTTATCTTTTGGTGAAGTGCTACAACGTATTTCTATCTCGCGGCGCTTTGCGGATATCTTATCTTAATTGTGGCGGTTTAAAAATACAACGAGGCTTATCGAATGTTTGGTCATGGATCGACTAAAAAGCCACTCCTTATGAATTGGTATATGGGCACCATGTTGTTTTTTGCCGTGGGAGATACAATCTAAATCAAGGAGGGTTGTGCTACAAAAGGATTTGAAAGTAGGGATTATAGAAATCTTATGATTGATGAGTTGGAAGATTTACATTCTATTCATCTTAGAGCTTTGGAGAATAAAATCAGAATTGCCAAATATTATGACAAAAAGGTCAAAGTTAAGGAATTCTCAAAAGGGGACTTAGTTTGGAACATCATTTTACCGATCGGGACTAAGGATCACAAGTTAGGCAAATGGTCACCTAATTGGGAAGGACCATTTTGTATAGAATGGTGTGTGCTTGGCAATGCTTATACTCAAAACGATGAAAGGAGAAGAGCTTAGTAGAGCAATTAACGGAAGGTTTCTTAAGCGATACTATCCTAGTATGGAAGGTAATGCACGATAGTTGATTTTACGATCGGCTCGAATAGCCGATACTATGGTATATCGCCTTCAGTACTAAAATTCCTACGATTGGAAAATAGCCGATCTCGAGTGTATAAGCCTTTAGCACTAAAAAGTCCCATGATAAAGGGGAAATAGCCGTCACGAGAAGTATCGCCTTGATAAAAGTGGAAAAAAAGAAAGTTCTTGCACCACGGAAAAGAACAACCATAAGATTGATGATGAAAGTTCATATATTCTGAGATAATTAATTTACGAGTTCTTCATTCTACTACAATCTAATTCCACAGGAACACCTTCTTGATGATGTTCTTTGTGGGGGTGATGTTGGCGATAGCCAGCATCTTCGCGAAAAGCCCTCCTCCAACCTATCATACATGGCGGGGTTGTGGTCCACGGGAAGCGAGGGAGAGCGGTCGAAGAGGTCCTCGTTGCTTCTGGGCGTTGCCGCCCGTCCGAGCAAAGTAGCACCATGATGGACACCATCGAGGGCTATCTCCTAGGCAGCGCCTTTGGGACATCCTGCGGGCGGCCGCAATGGAGGCGAGAGCCACAGGCATTCACGGTGGCCACCAAGGTGTCGGCGACCACACTTATTTTGCTCGACCATGTTGTCAAGTCCGATCAAGGAAAGAACATCATGCATCAAGTATGCAAGGAAGAATGAAGAATCCGCTAACTATGGAAGGGAGCTTACCGATCACTTTTGCATTGGCCGATGAGTTGGACCGCTTGAGCCTCGTGGTGAATCTTTAGGATGCCTAAAGTCTTGGTGGCCTCGAGAATAGCGGTCCTTCATCTTGATCCACTCGATGGTAATGGTGACCATCCTTGGCGGTGTCCTTTCGGCCGGTGGGTAATCGGAAAGAACCGGAGGAGAGGTAAATTGGTGCCGCGACTCATGGCGGTAGCGTAATCCCACATGGTGAGAGGGCGGTTGTTTCTATGCTACACCTAAACATTGGGGAGATAGATTGGAAATCAAGAACATGAACAAGTGCAATGTAACAAGACAAGAAAGCGTTTGTCGATCTTACCCAAGGTCACGGAGGCGTTGGCGAAAGCAATTATCCATTGGTCCTTCCGCCGGGCGCTTGCCATTGCTACCATCCGCCATGAAAGGTTCTCTTGGAGTTTTCGAAGGCTTGAGAGCGGAAGGAAAAGAAAAGGCGAAAATAGTTTGGCAATGTGATGATCCAGGTGGCCTCGAGGTCTAGTTTTATTAAGGAGATGTGGCCTTGGTAGATATCTCAAAAGATGTGAGGGCCAACCACGTTAATTGAGAAGGCCAAATGGTGCACACGAAAGGGCGAGAATAAGACAAAACCAGGGACGGTTCCTTTTTCAAGCGCGGTTGAATCGGCTAAAATGGAAGATCGGCTAAGTAAAAGAATCGAGTGGTATCAAGGGCGGTTGCGTATTTACAATGACGGAATTGTCGATATTGCAAAAACTATGTTTTTGGCGATTAAATATAAATATCGATAGTTACAACAAAGAGTGCTTTCTGATTAAGAATTTTCTTGATGGCATTGAGTGCATTGAGTCCGATTGAGTCGACATCGGCTATTTGCCAATTATCATCCTCTACTGATCCTGGAATACAATGGAGATGAGTCTTGATTGCTTTGCCTTCTTTAATTTTTTGCTAATATCTCTCGATACTTTGACTTGATTAAAAGCTGGGAGATTGGCTAGTGAAGATTCATGTGCTTGATTTTTCGATTCACTTCTTCAAGAGCTTTCTCCAATTTAGCTTTTTGACTCTCAATTCATCAAGTTTAGGTTGAAGTGTTGCAACATTGGTTTCCAATTCTTTTGATTGAAGAGTGTAGTTCTTTGGCCTATTGCTTATTTTGATCCTTTTGAGTCGATGAGAGCAGTTACGGTATTCAAATTCTTCGAGCTTTTCTTATTTTAGGAGCATAATCATCAATATTAGATGCAAGATATAAAGTATCGACCAGCTCGAAGGAAGGTTTTGCATGACCCAGACAAAAATAACTCTCTCGGCAGGATCAACATCTTCAACCAAATGGCTCTATTTTTCTCGAGAAGAGGGATCACGTCTTTTTAGCCAATTCTTGATGTCTTACGAAAGGAGCTCCGAGAAGAAGTTACGGTAGAGGATGATACCTCCTCACCAATCTCTTCAATATACTTGCTCGGTGAGAATGAATAACTTAGAGTTGGTCTTAGTGATTACGCAAAGAAAAATTGTCAAATGAGTATGATTGAAGAAAAAGAATATAAAGGAATAGTAGAAGAACCAGAATACCTTTTCAGCATGAATTTCTTAGAAAGATGCAGCTGAAGATTCACTAGTTTCTTTTCCAGGAGTAAGAGGATTTGTATTAAGGCCTTGTTCTAGAGGAAGAGAAGTATCGGGGTTATCTTTCAAAGTATGTGGACTGATGGCCTCTTCTTCATTAGCTTGCTCATAGCCGATTTCCTCTTCATCAAGAATGATTGGCTCAGCCGTCATTTGGGTGAAAAGAGGTGGTGATGGTGGTTCTTCATCTTGATTTTTGTCACTTGAGTGGGCTTTGGATGTTGATAGATGGTGTCCGTGAGTGATCAAACAATTTGAATGTAATGATTTCAAATAGGGAAAGGAGTCAAGAACTGAATTACCATCGGGAATACTCGAGATTGTATGTTGACGACTCTAGAAGTTTGCCCGGATGATGTGCCGCCGGTAACCTACAAAATATTGAAAGATAATAAGCGGTACCATTAAGAGGCAAAAAAAAGAAAAGAGTAAGGCATTTTCATATATATACCGAAAGCAAATGGCTTGGCCTGCAAGATCTTTTGCTAGTAGTTTTGGGTTGACTGCCTTGAGGGCCCTTTCTTTTGGTTGGCATCAGAACAACTGGAGCTACTGGAGTTTTCATTAGGACCTTTAAAGTAGGAGCAGAGTGTCCTAGGCTGGGAATTGGCCCACTGGAGAAATATTGAATTAGATGACTCTGTCTGCTGGTTAATAGAGGTGTGAATCCGAGTCATGTAAAGGATGAGAGTCGATTAGGTGCATATCGTAATCAACAAAATTCAAAGTTTAAAAGGTTAAGCTTACCTCACTGTCGAGAATCGAATTAGGGTGCAAGGCCAAATAGTAAGGATGGGCGGGTTTGTAGAAGATGTGGCTACGCCAATCTTGCTACCAAAGCGTCAAAAGAAGGGATGAGTAGCGAGGAGACTTGAGCCCATCTTGCATGCCGATGGTAGGGAGGTCTAATCCCAATCGAAATACTACGGATGACCTCCAAATTTTCATTGATCCCTTCTCTAGGTTTTAGCTTATTTGAAAAATACAAGCGAGGAGCGGATTGACCAAAGCCTAGTCGCACCGCGAAAGCAAAATTGGGATTATAGAATTCAAATGTTGGCAGGCTATCCGAAGAGAGTCCCTGATTTTCCTCTATCGTGATGGAATTCAGGTAATACAAAGGGCTTGATTATGACATTGAAAATCTTCACGGCTATATCATCGGTCAGACCTTCTTCAAATCTGAATTTGATAGGAAAGATTAGAGTTAAGTCATTCGTATATGGCAACGGTCGGATCGAAAAAATCTACGGGCCAAATCCTCTATAGAAGAACTTGAAAAGATGACCTTTGTCGAGTGATTGTGATTGCCGTCTTTGCTTCACCATATGATTGACAAGCCCCGGTTTTTACCCTCTTTTCCTAAATAATCTTTAGAATAATTGGAAGAAGGAAAACTCAAATTGTTGAGTTCCAGGGTTTGACCAGTTTGTGCATATAAAGGTTCAACCATAATTGGATCAACCACCGGGGTCCACCGACACAGGAAACAAGCCGGAGTTTTGACAAGCGGGCGGTGACGATGCATCAAGTGATATGTAGCTCCTAGTAGGTACTTACCTAGAGGTATGTCATAGTTATTGGCCGGCCGCTACGCCATGTGAACATGATTCAAAGTTGGGCCATAGGAAGAACCATAGAAGATGAACCTTTTCGACACATATTTAGGAAAGCTACATATTCTTTTTTAGAAATGGTTGAGGAAGTCTCTCAAAACACCGAATGTAGTTTGGCCATCCATTGTAGTTGGAAATTTTGCTAATTTTATTCCTCTTTCTCAGAAATTCATAAGGGGCCATTGCTCCTCGATACTTTGAGGCCGATAAGCATATATATATCGGCTAAAGTAATTGTCATTGGACCGTGACCAAAAATAAAAAGAATTTATGGTGTTGGACCACAAAATGAGAATTTTGCTACGAAAGGGGTTCGTTCTTTTTCCATCTCGAGAGAGGGATAACATCGGGACATTGGTTCAAATCATGGAGTTCCCAATCGGTGCCCTTCTTTTTCGAGATCCTGGGAACCAATTTCTCCATCCCTTTGGTGCTTTTTGGCGAGGGCCCTAAAAAGGGTTTTGACTCCATTGAGCTGAATTTAAAATAGCTTCTCCAAAAAGGGATTCTATTGGTTTCTTGAGTAATGAAATCGATTGGATCGGGATTGCCCATGGGGCCAAGGTAGCAAGCATTTGAAATGTTGACATAGGGGATTAGAATTTTGCTCGCAAATGCTACAAAATTGAAAGGAAATAACATCAAGAAAAAGGGGAGCCAAAAGCGCCGACAATCGGGGGAAGAAGGTCGTACCTCACGGAACTTGGTCGCCTGGGTCACCATTGATCGAAAGATTGGAGCTTGGTGAAATAGGAACTTAGGGTTTGGAGGATCGGCGGGTACAAGTAAATGCTTACTCTTCGGGAAGGAGATGAGTTTGGAGTGAGGCTAAAAGGTTTTCGTTTGAACAAGTGTTGACTTGAGAAGCATTTATATAAGGTTTCCCAAGAAAAGGAATAATCAAGACAAATTTTGGAATAAAATAAATTTTATCCCAAAATTGGGGGCATGTGTTGACACCGATTTTGGAGCAAGACACAAAATGCGTGAGGAGATTATTCAAAAAAAAAAACTCATCCGGTGTCAATCGGAGAAGGAAGGTATCGGCTAAATTCCGAGAAGGAGGAGGAATCGGCTCTTTTATGTATGACGTCCACCGATGTGCCATGACGATAGAAAGGAAGCAATGCGGACTCCAACAAAAATGGAAAAATTGGAGGCCAAGTTATTGTCGGTTAGGGATATTTCTTTTATTTTGAGTTGTATTACGTTAGGACTCGTGTCAAGCCCCAGGTATAAATATTAAACCCCGACCATTGTAAAACGGATCCACGATCAATCTACAACATTACACTTTTTTTCGCGTTAGGTTTACTTTTTAGCTTTTCGTCGAAGTTCTTCAATACACTTAGGGTGCATCGAGTCATCGACCTCAGAGTTGCTTGTGAGTCTCGACATGATTTGTATCTTATTTTGTAAGGCTGCATTGGGTCACCAACCTCTTATGATCTTTGATACAAATTAGTTATCGATTCACTTGTTTGTTTGTAAGGCTACATTGGGTCACCAACCTCTTATGAATTACCTTGTGGATTAGTTATCCCGATTGATCTAAGTTTATGAGATTTATGCTTGTTAGCTTTGATTGATCAAGTTATCGGTCTTATTATAATTGATAATTTGTTAGTTATAATATTACCACCTTTTACCCGGTTGAAATCAAGATAGATTGGCTTCATACTATCTTTTGTGTTTTGTCTCATTAAGCTTTATATTTGATGAATTGCTATGCTATCCTTGGCTTATTCTATCTCGATCTTGACCAAGTATAGTAGGCTTTGAGTACACGGGTCAATTTAGATTAGATTTGTTAATTGAAAGTTTCTATCTTGTTTATCTTCAATTGCTGCATCGAGTCACCGAACTTGTTGATAGATACTCAATTTAGATTCATTTAATTAATGACTCTTACATTTATCGACACGTGTTCTTATTTGAATGCTATGCTCAATCGATTGCAATAGCTGATCGGGTTTATCCTTCGTTCGGCTCACATATGGACCCATAAATATTCAATGCTTTATTTATTATAGTCCCTGCAATCAATAGAATCGACTGTCTGTGCTTTCAATCCAGTTTCTTATGGAATTGCCAATTTTAACACCTGCATGTACTAATTTGCCTGTAGGAATCGACTATTTAGTCGATTGCTATCTGATTTGGCTCACAGAGCTGTAAATTCGGAACTGTCTAGCAACACCGGCATTGCCAACTAGTAAAAGCAGAAGTACTTTATGCAAGGCAAGTATAGCATGTGATCTTCCTTGTTGTCCTATTCACTACTAAGCATTTAATCATATGCATGTGTTTAATTTGTTACCCGTAAGGATATCCTAGTTGTTTGTTATCTTTTACCTTGATACCTATGGGTTACATGCAGATGAGTAGTTTTGCTAGTGCTCAACTTAATTATACCTGATTTTAATAATGACCGACGAGTATATAAAGCGAATGTTAAAATTGGCCTTTTAATGCTTGGACTATAGGGCGAGAGAGCTCTTGTTTCCAACGATGCGTTTGGCCCTCCATAAGGACTTATATCGTCGGCAAAAGTTGGATATACAAGACACCTATGAGGGCTACATGGTTCTGGCTTTAGTCAAGTATGAAGACCTTTTCTTATGGCAAAAGGGGGTCTACCGACGGGTATAGTGCGGCCTCTATCCCTATGTGTATATAGGTGCTTGGCGTCATTGTGCCATTAGGGAAGGGGAGCTCTACATCCGTTTGCCACCGAAACCTCGTGGCTCTAACTTGTTAGAGCGAACTTTTGAAAGGCTCCATAGTGTACCCCCGCCATGCGCTCTCCTTGGAAGAGTTTTGGGAGTTGCCAACCTGGGCATGTGGGCAACACAACTCATAGTGAAAGTGTACAACCTGCGCATAGTGTAAAAACTGGTATATCGGCCGTGCTCACGGTCACGGCGGCCTAGAAAACTCACGAGAATAGTGGCTCCTTTGGATGATGAGAATGTTGATGATGATAATGATGACGATAATGATGATGGTTATTACTCATATTTATGATTATGTGGTTTATTTGGGGCTTAAGAACTATATGCTAAGATAAAGCTAAAATTGTGACTCATTAATATGCTCTATAGTTAAACCAGTGTCTAGCTATTTGAGCCTCATGAAGCCCATGTTATATTGGAGCCTCATGAAGCCCATGTTATATTGCTTAGTACCACATGTACTTATGCTTGCTTTACTTTTTAACACATTGAAAAAATCCCGGATGGGTACCAGTTGCTAGAGTTTGGAGGTGTTTAGGCTTGCAATCAACCGTCGGTTGTCCCCGTGAAGTGGAGTCTTCTCACGAAGATCGAGTGACCTTTTAGTTGTTTGTTGTCTAAAGTTATATCTTTTATCCTAAGTACGTTATATATTAAGCATTATGTTTTGATATTACCCCTATTTGTAACTATATGAGAATTGACTTCATGGGCTCATATATGGCGTATATCCGGTTTTGTCCTTAAAACCGGGTACTACACCTACCCCTCCTTATATACTCGAAGGGGCGAGGGTTACACGTAGAGTATCCGATTTGGTATTACAATTACCACAAGAGTTCTAGATGGTGTGACCCATGTGCGTGATGGTGTGAACAATTGTCGTGTCTTTGCAAGTCTTGATCTTATGGGCGGACCGTCCATGATGGTGTCACCCATGTCTCATCTTGAAGTACCTGGGGGTATGTCCCTCACAATCTTGTAGACATCCTCAAGGGTGAAACTGAGTTTCCTCCTGAAGACAGTGATCAATGATCGCTTGTTGCCGAGTGGTTAAATGCTTGTAAACTTGGTCCTCCGTCCTTGAATCTGAGCCCCTAGGCATAGTCGGAGTGATACCGACTAAGCTGAGGCAATGGCCGAGCCCCCGAGCTTAGTGCCGACTGTACGTAAAGATTATTACTGATTTACGAGGGGGCAAACCAGTATAAATTGATGTCTATTGTGTTAACCGCTGAGTTCTGCTAGCACCAAAGCCCTCGGATCAATCCTATCGGGTAGCCCCTATGATGAGTTGTCGGTCAATAAATAATGATAGTAGCTTGACCTAGTTAAGTCTAGTGAGTAGATGTGGTGCACACTTGTGAAAACTAGCACTAGGTAGCTCTATGGAACCTCAAGACATGTTTGAGAACAAACCCAACTAAAAGAGTGCATGAATTGGATGAGTTTGTGACTCTACAGGTGCACTTGACTGTCAAGTGTTGCCACCGACCACACCACAAGGCGGGGCATAGTGCATGCTTCCAAAATTCAGAGCAACGTTGTGCATCAGACCGGCTATTGTATGGTGGAGTCCTGTGCTATTAGAGGGGGCAAAACTAGCCTTGGTGCACTCATCCGACATGAATGGTGGTGCACCGGACTGAACTATACTAGGCACACGACCCCATTCTAGCTAAGAACATGGTTTTGTGCACATCTTGGTTTTGTACTCATCGGATCTATCGGTGAGCACCTGCCGGTGCATAAGACAGATGTATAGGCAACGACTAGCTTGGAGGCGCACCGAACCTGCCCGACACATAATAGTAGTGGTTCGATGCCCACGAAAATCTAAGTGGAGGGTCAATTGCTAGCAGTTCCTTGCCGTGGGGCTATTTACACCCATCCATCTTGCCAATTGAGGCTCTCTTGCCCATTAGTTCAGCTGAAGAAACACATTGGAGGGCAAAGGGGAGTTCGTGCCTGGTAGAGTGATTCATATTTGATAATCACAATATTAAGGACCTCATTAGTGCATAGAGTAGCAAGCGAGCATCCACTATTTTCATTATTCTTGGTTGGGTCAACTGAGAGTTTATGCTTGTTACTCTTGGTGATCGGCATCATCTAGATGACTCGGTGGTGTTCGGGAGATTGGTGATCACTCGGTCGAGCTTGTGGGAGACCCATCTCATGGTGGAATGGTTGTGGGAGATTCACTACTTTGGAGTGACAAAGAATTAGCCCATAGTGAGCACTCGGTCCTTGCGTGGATGGATAGGCATCAATACCCTGGCATAGGTGCTCCAATGAGGACTAGTGGGGAGTGTCAACTCTTCAATACCTCAGAAAACATTGCCACATTCCTAACCCTCTCTTTACTTTAAACATTTACATTTGAGCAATTTCATTCAAGTTTTATATTACTAGAATTGCCATTCTAGTGCAGGGTTGAAACCTAGGGTGCAAAACTTTAGTGCATAGCATAGAAAGACGTATGATCCAGGCACAAGCTAGTGGTGAAGTAGGTTAAGCGGTAGGTTTTAATTGTTGCTAGAAAATTTGGATTAACCCAATTCACCCCCTCTTAGGCATTTTGATCCTTTGAGTTTTCAACCATGGAGGCCAAATCAAGACATTAAATGCATAAAAGTACATTAGTTGCTAGAGGAAGAATACGTTGGTTGATGAAATCACAGCTGAAGGCTCTATTTACAGATAAGACAAGCAAATCTAGGGGTCAATATCTGATGATCCAAATCGAGCGATATTGGTGTACCTCAGTTACACCACTCAGACTGCCTTGATCCACGTAAAAGCAAGATACCCTTGAGATCGCCTCTTTGAAACAACAACTAATCAGGCTTAACCACGTGTGCGCATCTATGACCCAACTACCCGCACGCGATAATACAGTTCTGTCACGTTGTTGCTGACGCCCCCTCAAGGCAGCTAAGGCACGTGCGGCAGGGTGTGACTTTAGATCTTTAATTTAGTTCTTCTTCTTATTATTATTTATCATTTATCTTTTATTTATCTTTTATTTATCCCTGCTAAAGTATTGGAATGATTGATTTATTATAAGTAGATATAGTATTAATTAATTATGAGTCATATAATATTTATCTCACAGTCCTTCCTTTGGGAAAAAATAAATTACGATACCTGTAATACTCTAGGTGAGATGCTACAATGGTATAGAATTAATTTTTTCAGAGCTAATTATCTGTGCTTATGGATATCAATTTATGTATATAATTATATTCTTTTTAATTGTTAGAGTAAGTGATGAATTATTTTATACCATAGTATTTCTTAGTGTAGTTGTTATCTAGTGATTGCGCTAAGAAATACCAATAGATAGTCAGTTGGCTTCTGACTAGGATTCTAAAGTGTGGAGGACTCAGGGGCGACTAACAAGATATGTATCCCGGATACCTTCAGCAAGGCATTTAGTGTCAGGCTAGACTAAGTGTTCCAACTCAATCTTCCAGCCAACAATCCAAGTCCCTCCTTCGGAGATGCCACTTGGGATCATCAAGGGCTCCGTTGACTCCGACCCGAGTCCCTCCCATGAAAACATCACTTGAACTCTTGGGGCTCTTAGGCCCTGGTCCATGTACCACGTGAGAACTCCGGAGGACGCTTCGTGGCACCCAAGGTAGCTATCTGTTGAGAGTGCTAAGGAGTAAGGACACATCTTTACAATTGATGGCACAATGTCGGTTTCAAAAACAATAGTTTTTTTATTCTTCCTGAAAATCATTTTTGTAATTAAGACTGGTGTACCCAAGACCGAAAAAATACTACAGTAACAGTGTTGGTTTTAAAACTACTCCCTCCGTCCCAAAATGAAGTGTCATCCTTTTCTCAAGGAGTCAAACGCTTTTAACTATGACCAAATATCTACAAGAAAATATTAATATTTATATTACACAATTAGTATCATTATATAGACCCTTGAATCTATTTTCTTAATAAATTTATTTAGAGATACAAATGTTACTCATATTGTTTACAAATCTAGTCAAACTTGACAAAATTTAACCAACACGGATACTATACCGACACTTATTTTGGGACGGAGCGCGACTATCTGACATGATAAGTTATTAGTTATTACTGCCGATTTAACGCAGTTGATGGAAACAGTGCTACAACTTGCAAATCACTCTTTTAACGCAGAGAATAAAAGATGTTTGACCCTAGGCCCTAGCGGTTTGTGCTTGAGCCGGTAACGTATTATTTTAGCTCCGCCTCTTTAAGAGAATCATAGGTGGCACATGCATGTCCTTACCCAACTAACGTTTAGGGAATAATCGGATTCCAAGACCTTTTTATTCAGTGCCTGTGTTTTACGACAATAAGCCAATGATTCAGGCGAAAACGATGGGACAAGAATTGTATTGTTAATTATTCACACTTCATTTCTCCCAGCCCGGCCGGCTAGCGCTCCACCTGACGGCTATAAATAGAGGAATGCATCTCCCACTCTGAGCCGCAATCCAAGACTGCTATCTCTCAAATATTACCAGAGACGCTAGCTCTTCAGTACTTCAAGCTTAGCCATGTCTAGTAGGGTGTTGGAGCCTCTAGTCGTCGGCAAGGTGATCGGGGAAGTCATCGACAACTTCAACCCCACGGTGAAGATGACGGTTACCTACGGGTCCAACAAGCAGGTGTTCAACGGCCATGAGTTGTTTCCGGCTGTGGTTCTGTCCAAGCCGCGCGTGGAGGTTCAGGGCGACGACATGAGGTCCTTCTTCACACTGGTTGGTTCCCTTGTTGATCATATCTCTTCTCTCACACAAACTAAGATGCGATTCAGTTAGTCTCTTAGCTTATGACTGGTGAGTACATCAGCTTAGGTCCGTAGTCTGTAACAAATTTCAGCTTAATTACAAATGTCGTTTATTATTGCTGTTGTGTTTTTCAGGTCATGACTGACCCAGATGTGCCAGGGCCTAGTGATCCATACCTGAGAGAGCATATCCATTGGTAAGCGTAAGCATTTGTTTTTTCAATAAGAGAAATAAGAAACAAAACCAAATATAAACAAAGGTTCAAGCATATGACTAGTTGACTATAAGATTATTAGTATTTAGTAGTAGTGCTCTGCTGTTGCACAAATTATCCTAAAAAAGTGAATCAGGGAGCCAGGTGCACAAATATAGTATGGTTGCGCATAAAATATAGCTGACAAGAGTAAACTTTGGTCGACACCTCTTGCAGGATCGTCACCGACATTCCTGGAACAACTGATGCTTCTTTTGGTAAGCCCTTCGAGTTCATCATCGATTTAATTTTCTTGTGAAACCTGTTTTCGCTTAATGAACTTCAGGAGGGAGAGAGAGGTCAGATGCACAAAAGAAACCTTTAGCTAAGAATCGAGTATGCAATTACATGAATGCAGGAAGGGAGTTGGCGATGTACGAGAGCCCCAGACCCTACATCGGCATCCACAGGAACTCGTCTTCGTGCTGTTCAAGCAGAAGAGCCGCCAGTCGGTGCGCCCGCCCTCGTCCAGGGACTACTTCAGCACCCGCCAATTTGCCACCGACAACGATCTCGGCCTCCCAGTCGCCGCCGTCTACTTCAACGCGCAGCGGGAGACTGCCGCACGCCGCCGCTGATTGATCTACCTGCAGCAACCGCATCAATCCTCAGCCCTACTCTCATCTCCATATTGCATGCAAGGTGCATGCAAGACCTATGAATCTAGCTACTATGTGGCCTTCACTATTTCCTATCTCTGGCCAACGTCAAATAAGAGCTAATGACTCACCTTTCAGCGAGGCTAGCTCTGTCTCTGCTAGTCCCTCTGTTGTTTAATTTTTCAGTTAATCAGTTAGTAGACTCTGCATGAGCACTCATGTATGTAAGTAGTAACTCGTGCATACTTGTGGCACTAGTGTGATCACCTCCAACTCGATCAGCTCCTACACATGGAGATGATGAAGGATGCGTGAATCATGCTGCAGGGAACACACATGCATGGTTGACTGGGAGCTGTCAGCTGTGCTTGTGAGAGCCACGAAAGGCTGCCGACGTGTCGAGTGGCGGTGACGGGAGGTAAAGGCCATGGCCATGCATGGCCCATGGCTCTAGCTAGCTAGTGCTCTCCCCATATTATATTATCTACTACAATGTTGTTATGCTTGTGTGCCTACTTGCAGTCAGTGTACTTGTTTCTGACCCTTTATTTGGATTGTTTTACCTTGTGTAAATTGTGATCACTATTTTTCGTTTGATAAGACAATATATATCTTTAGTATATTTGAAAGATCGATCTGCTGGAATGTATATGCATGCTTGACGTATCAGGGCTATCAGTTTTGTTTTCCATAAGATATTATTAAAATGGCTGCTGGTGAGGAGTGGCATCTATTCTTGACCTGCCTTTTGCAAATCATTCGGATGTCCCTTTTAGTTTAGGTAATATATATTAGATCATTAGCATATGTGCCTACAAATGTACTCCCCTGATTATGCGCGTGGTATACCCAATGGATATGAACAAGTCATATATATAGATAACACACCGCACAAGCAGCAAGGCTCTCCCTTGTTTCTCTCTCTCTCTCTCTCTCTCTCTCTCTCTCTCTCTCTCTCTCTGTACACACACACTTATAATTAATCTCATATTAAAGAAAGAAAAATTCTCTCCAAATTTTGGCCCATGCATATTCTGTCTGCTTGTCCGTGCGTGACCTCCTTCCACTGTCAGGAGGATAAGAGTACGTCCTTCCTATCTGGTTAGCGTGATGAATTAGATATTAGAGTTCTAATTGGTTTATTGTCCCATTGGCATATAAACTCATGCCCTCTGCTCATATTGTTAAGCAATGTGGTGAAAGTTCACCTATTTTCTGAGATGGCCTAACTCATTATTACTCTCTTCACTTGCATGTCACACCAATTTTTATCAGTTAAGTTTCCCTTTTAAACAAAAGAAAATAGTTTATAAGAAATGAAATGTGTTTTTCATGAATAATTCAAAGGAACTAGCTAGTTAATTATGAAGTTGGCCTGCGTGTACTGCAGAGCGCTTCTTTGCGCCCGTGCCGACTCATGTTCAAGGCCAGCCAGAGGCACACAATCTATAACATGTATTTGACTACTACTTTTTGTAATTATTGTTGAAATTTATTGAAAATATAGTCATTCGAACTTGATTAATCCACTATCGACCGTCTTCCCTATGTTACAAGTCTAGCTGATACATTGTACCTACCAGTGGAGGGCTTCGGTTCCAGGCTTTCTTACGGCTGTTTGTAAGGAGCCCCACCACAAACGGCCATCTAAAAAATTGACTCCTTACAAGGAGTTGGAGACATTTTTATAGAGGAACCGGAGCCAAAACAATGGTTTCTCTCGGCTTCACCTTACAAACCTAACACAAATTCTTATAAAACTATTGTTTTTAGGCATCTTATAAAACTATTGTTGTCTCCGTTTTTCCAAATATTCTTCTAAATGGCTTCAGCTCCACAAGGAAAGCTATTCCACATGAGGAGTCAAAGCGAGCCCTTTTAGAAGCAATCGAGAGTTCTACCAAACAGGGCCTTAATGAAGGTTATTTGCACATGTGCCTAGATGTCATCTGTTTGATAATAGGATTAGAGTAAAACATACTATGTGTAATAAAAAAGTATAAGCCCATTGAAGTTTAATCAATATACAAAAATCAAGTTTGCCTAGCAATATCTATAGAAAATACTTTCAAAGGAGTTATGTATTATGAAAATATTTTTATAATGAATTTAATAACATAGGTCATGTAAATTAAATCTATATATACTAAACAAATTTTAAAGGAAATTGGAATTGATTTGTAGATGTGGTTACCATGCTTTCCTCACGTGCGGCTACATACAATGTATTATTGGTGTGTTTACCACTAGCAAGTGATTATGAGGCGAATTACATGCATATCTAGAGGGTATCACAAAGGACACAAATATTTATGCCTGTTTAGGCAAGGTAACCTACGTCTCCTGTATGAATGTATGATGATGCTTCTATTGCTTGTGCACCTTATGCTGGTATGCACGGGTGTCGCTAGGTGGTGCCAGATGACGGTCAAGGGCTCACTACCCCTCCCCCCTCCTTATATAGTTTGGGCATGCATGGGGTTATAGAGAGTTATATATATCCTGATTTTACATATATATTTTTCTATTTAGCTATAATAGAGTCCTAGGGTAGTCAGTTTCCTTGTATATCCATGATGCCTTGTCCATATTTTAAGATAGCAATGGATAAAACTGAGAATCCATTGAAAGATTAAGGGACTATTTGGTAGAGCTTCATTTCCTAATTCTTAGCTCAAGCTTCCTTTGGTGCAGTGATTCTAGTTGATTCTGGTGAGGGAGCAGTGTGGGAAGCAAGTGAGAGCCGATTCTAGAGGATTTTGGTGTAGATTGAATAGGGAGTTGTGTGGAGCAAGTTTGTTAGCTCCTAGCTCCCGGTATAAATGGAAGTGATTCTTGTCTACTCTTCACTAGAATTTATGTGTAGTTTTACTATTTGTCTAAGGAGGAGTGATTTTTAGGGAGAATCTGCTCCGAGGAGTTCTACCAAACAAAACCCTAAATGCTAACATCAAACCCTAAAAACGTGAAAACATCGTAGGAATTAACAATTAAGGTAACAAATTCTAACTCAAACTCAATTATTAATTTTATTTCTCTCTCCATGCAAATATCAAGTTTATGTTAACATCCAAAACTTAATTCGTATACAAGGAGGAACTACTATACCATCAATTGTTAATATCATTGTGAAAACGTGAGTAAACAATTGAATAATTATTCTAGATTCAATATAATCCCTACTCAATTTCAAGTCTAAATACAATTATTGAACTATCTTTCAATTATCAGTGTCCAAATAAATAATTAACCCTACCCCCATCTCTAGCTACCTAGGTAACACTAGCCCCTACTCAAGCCATTAATTTAATTAACGAAACATTCATAATTTTATAATTAAAACCAAAAACTTGTAAGAAAATAATTTCCAACTATTAATATTAAACCCATATCACAAAACAAATATTTTAACCATCTATAACTCCCCACGCATATATCTAGATCCAAAACTATTACTATTCAAAAATAACTAGTAAACCATAAAGATGAAGCCATGCAGGCTAAATAATGCGAGAATCTTGTTTTCTTACTCAATTTACCATAGGGCCTCCAAATATTTGAGCTAATTTCATGTCTAATTGCAACAAAACCATGCATGGACGGAGATAAACAAAAACCTAATTAAGCAAGTTATCTAGCACTAAACTTTAAAAAGATGTTTAGAATGCCATAAACTTACCTTCTAGAGTCACCTCCAAGAAAATCAAGAGCAATACCTTTCCCCTTGGGTTGCAATTTTAGAATTGCTTTTGTGAGCTCCCCTTCTCATTCCTAAGCCACAGTTCTATCCTGAAAAGAAAAAAGGGGATGCTTATTGAGCTTCTTTTCCGGAGGTAGCTAGTCTTACTAACCACCTCTAGAAATGGAGGTCATTCAAAGAAGTGGTAAGGCCATTGACCACTTTGTTAGTTGTGGCACCATAGAGGTGTGCCTAGATGCGATTCTTGATCTAGCCGCATCCGAGAGGAAACCTAGCTAGGGCACCTCTAAAAAAATATGTTGTCGTAATGATAATGTATTATATAAAATATAAAAAGGAAAATTAGTAACCAAGATGGATACACCTTTAAAGTGTGTCTTGTTATTAGTGGGGCGAAGGGACGGATGCAAAAATCAAGGTGTGGCACAACTATATCAATAGAGATCCATGTCTTGCTTTATGGTGGAGACGGGGAAAAACACTAGAGAAAACTGGATATAAAGAGGAGAAGATGATGCACTAAAATCAAGATAAGGCAGAAGCCCTACCTAACCATATTGAGCCTTCGTTCTGCCACTTCTTATTATGTGTAGTACATTTTTTTGGCAGTATATTATTTGTTTTGTAAATGTTAACATATATTTGTTTACAAACATGGTCAAAGTTTATGCAGTTTAATTTAGGGCAAAACTAAAATGACTTACTATTTAGAACGAATGGAGTATGTGGTAGAATTACGTGTTCAAAGAAATTGCTAACAAACTTTGAACTCTATATACAATATCCAAAAAAATGCAATTGTTTTTTTTTTTTTTTTGGACTTAAAACAATTTTAAGGTTGATAAAATCTATAAAGAAGTACTAGTTAACATCTATGGTGCCAAATAAATATCATTAAATTAATAATAAATATATGTTTATAACAAATCTATTTTTGAAATATAAATGTTGGTATTATTTTCTATAAATTTAATAAAAAATTTGACAAGTCAAACCTAAGATTGCATTCTTTATCTGCTCTCCAAAAGTAGGGCTCGAATTGCCCCCTCAGGCCTCTCATCATCCATCGGCTCTCTCGGCCTCGATACGCCCTCGCACCTGTCAGTTGCAGTAGAGATGAAATAATTTGGAACATTCACGCTAGCAGCTTTCGTTGTGGCCAGTCTTTAATCACAAACATGCTGCAAGACACTAGAAGACAGACTTGACACAGAACAAAGATGGGAGATATGGGCAATCCATTGCGGCATCGCGCAGTGGTCTTTTGAAACAATAGGATCATATTCCTTTCCTTGGGCTCTAGGCTGCGCCAGACACTGACACTCAGCGCTCTTAGCTAGCCTCGCCGACGTGTCGGATCCCGGCGCCCGTGTCTTACCTTGGCAGTTTGACCCCACTCCCTTGCAGGTCTACGAATGTATCCGAGGAATCCCTTTCCTCT
The DNA here is from genome assembly GCA_015847255.1 of Hyparrhenia diplandra. Classification (NCBI taxonomy): domain Eukaryota; kingdom Viridiplantae; phylum Streptophyta; class Magnoliopsida; order Poales; family Poaceae; genus Hyparrhenia; species Hyparrhenia diplandra. The sequence goes on from JADLZK010003141.1 coordinate 238,855, forward strand.
GTTCCTTATCGCCCCTGGACATGATTGCATGCAAACAGGAGCAGTGGTAAAAGCACACAGAAGCTTACAATTATTTATCTATGGCTTTGCCTTTGCATCTATGCATATGATATCGATCTATGACAGCCAACCAAGTTGAACCACTGTCGCCTAGGCGATAGATGATTGGTGGTCGCGGCGAGACTGTAGTAAAAGCTCGGTGCGTGCAATGCCATGAGCATTTCAAAGGCATGCTGTGATGCTGTGTGCCCGGTCCATTGCATCTAGTAGCTCGCTGGCAAAAGAACCATACGGAGGTCTCACAACTCTAGCTATATCGCCGACAGGTCTCGCTTGATCGTACTGTTACCGTACGTTGATCGCGACAGGCAGACCTGTTTGCCTGCATTCTCGTCAAAATGTAGGCATCATCATCTTCCCAGAAGAGAGAGACGCCAAGCTCATATCAAACTTTAACCAAGAGACACTGCAGCCATGCGACTCCAAGCCGTCGAGCCGTCTACTCAGGCAGGGTCTCCACGCTCAACACAGGAGAAATTGATGATTATGACCACTCATGAGCTAGTGGAGATTCGATCCGATCATGATTCTTTAGGCCTTGTTTAGTTCGCTTCCAAGTTCCAAGTTTTTTCACTCTCTCCTCCATCATATCAATCTTTGGATACATATATGGAGCAGTAAATATAGGTAAAAAAAATAACTAATTGCACAGTTTGGGTTGTAAATCACGAGGCGAATCTTTTTGAGCCTAGTTAGTCCATAATTGGATAATATTTACCAAATACAAACGAAAGTGCTTCTGAGTTCGAGTTGCAAAAATTTGCAATCTAAACAAGGCCTTAGTATTTGAGAATGAGTTGTTTTGTTATATAGATGTATGGTAGGCCTTTGAACTTGTATGGGGTGCCACTTATTTGGTTCATCAACTGTCAAAATGCATTTCTTGCACCTAGTATTATTCAAATGTCCTACTTAGGTTAGAAAAAACCACTCAAAATGCATTTATAAAACCCCAGATTTTTTCAAGTGTGCCACTTATAAGTCCATAATGGTTTTGGGAGTTGTCAAGCTGGCTTTTGCCCTATTGGTGTTGCTAGCGTGGCGCTCACTATGCCATTGCGGCATGAGGAGCGTGTGAAGTCGGTCAGTGCCACACCGGGCGATGCCACGTAGGCTAAAAAAAAGCCTCTCGATCTTTTATGGACCTAATCGGCACGCCCTTGAACAACATTAGGGTGCCGAAATGTATTTTGAGAGTTTTTGGACTTAAGTGACACACTTGACACAACATTAGGGTGTCAGAAATACATTTTAAGAATTTATGGACCTAATTAAGTGGCATCCCAAAACAAGTTCAAGAGCCTACCTTGCATTTAACTCTTCAAAAAAAGATATATAGCATTTTCTTTTTTGCTACACCAAGATTATAAAAAAAAAACCATGGTTACTATAATTTGAAAAACACATATTATTAAATAAATAAAATAAATGAGCTCATGTATTATTTAATTTATAACAAATAGAGACAAAAAAGACATATACATCCATTTTCTTTTGCTACACAAAATTATAAAAAATTATGTTTCTTGCAATATGAAAATCGTATATTATTAAACAAGTAAAAATGAGCACTTGTATAGTTTTATTTTCATTAAATTAAATATAAAAATACATATACTTTTGCTATAAGTTATCCAAACTAGTTTCTTTTGACCCATTTCAAAAAAAATTATATTTATTTATTTATTTGATAAAATACCACTTTTCAGAACCCGTAGCATGTTCACGTCTTTGAGGTTTGAGCCACATGTAAGATATCACACTTCTATGCCTAAATAATGACAACAGCGCTAATGATAACTTAATGAGCTAGCTCAAAGCATATTATTTTACATTTTAGTAGAAGAGAAAGAAAAGCTAGCTCTTAGTCTCATGCACACACATTTTAAGATTACATGAGAGTGTCATGTATAGCTATTCATACTAGGAGCTATAAAAAACTTAATATTATTGGAGAAGTTATCTTAGAGCTAGTAACTACTCCCTCCGTTTCAAATTACAAGATTAGTTTTTCTAGATATAATTTTTTTTTTATAAAAGGCTTTTTTAGATATATTGTTGTTGCTATGCGCTTTATATTAGATACACACTATGCCTAGATACATAGTAAAAGAAATGTATATCTACAAAAGTTAAAACATCTTATAATTTGGAACAGATTGAGTAGCTCATACTATTTGAGTATTGAGAGTGATATACTCCCTCTAATTCAAAATAAGTGTACATCGTGTGGAGTCAACCAATCTCGTATTTTTTTCCGTAAAAAAACCAATCTCATATTTGACCATATATATAATCCTAATATCAATAATAAAAAAAAATATCATTAGATTAACCACTCTATATACTTTTATATTAAATTTATTTGAATATACAAATCTAATCAAATTTAGAATAAAATGAGTTGATTTTTTGTTCTCTGCCACACCCTTGCAAGAAATCAATTTGTTTTTATTCTAAATTTGATTAGATTTGTTATTGAGATACAAATCATTTGTAATTGAAAACAAATTAGTCGGTTGCCATACCCATATATACATGCACACACTCCCAAAAGTATTTTTGCTTCAATGCTCTCTCTCTCTCTCTCTCTCTCTCTCTCTCTCTCTTTTTGAGTACAGTCCATCGTACTCTCATTCTTCAATGTTCTCGTCCGGCCCATTCTTGTAAGCATATATCGTCTAAACGGCCCTACTAGACATGTCTCAAGCCCGCCAGCCTAAAACAGCGATGCTTTAGGCCATCGACTGTTGGCCCATTCTTCTAAGCCTATATCTATTGATTCAAGGGCCATCTTTATGTGATCCGCAAGAGAACGAAGCCCAAATAAATGGATCCTGTCCTGTCGGCGGTAGAAAGTAGAGTCGCTTCTCTCGGGTTCACCCGCGCCGTACAGGATAAGCAGCAAAGAGATTCAGAAAAATAAATGATGCTCCTGATTACTTGTTGCTCGCGGACGAGTGATGATTGTGTTTGCGGGTGTGGGGGCGCCAGTGGCTGGGATCGGATCGTTCAAACAGGTAATAATCAGGTGATTTGCAGAGCTGCCATCTGATGCAGATTTCTGCGTACACCACTCTGGTCCCTTCTCCCGTCAGTCTCGTGGCAAGCTTTTACACTGTTACACATGTGCTGACTTCGTGTACTCGGCGGTCGGCCTGGCCACAGTGGGCACATGACATGGATGGACGATTCATGCATGCTTGGGCCTGCTGTAGCTAGATTTTTGTGTCATGTACTGATTTAGAACTAACAAGATTGCAGACTTGCAGTATTCATGTGAGCTCACTTTATGCAAAGGTCTTGTGTTTTCTTTTTCAATGTAAGATTAACATATTGTTCCTTTTGTGAATGCCCAATGTGTTGAGGCGATGGAAACGAAACTGCAGTATCAATGGCTCTGGCGTTGCCCAAACAAGGACACCCAAGATTGGGTAAGCAACTCGGCATTGGACCAGAAGCAGGCCACTGGAAGGTTTGTCTTTGCTTCAACATTGGCATGTCTTCTGCTATGTTCATTTCATCAGGATAAAGGTGTTGGAAAATGGTATATAGTAATAAGTAGTTTAACTTTAACACACACTTGTCCCTGCATAGTAATGCAAAAGTTTAATTCAGCTGATCATTCCCTGTGCACACTGGTCTGTGGACCATAACAACAATGTCCTCAGTCTGCTACGCAAGTCTCACAGTGATTGTTGGATGGACGGTTCGCGGTCGGATTGTCAGGCGCGTATGTCTGGTTAGAATTGTGCAAGGGAGCTGCTGATCAGGGTGATGTAATCTAGGAAGTGTGGATCTGTCAAATAGCTCCTGGACTCTGGGCCATGTGTGGGGAAAAGCACGGCCATGATAGGCATGATCTGCTTCTTGCATGTGCAGCACAGGAACTTGGTGGTGCCTAGGCATGATGCTTCTTACATGTGGCTCAAACCTCAAAGACGTGATTATGAGGCGTATTACATGTGGGGAAAAGTTTGAGCCACATGTATTATAGAGTGCAATCTATAATACAGTTGGTTTCCCTCTTTTTTTTTTTTTCCTCTGTTGTGGTTCTGATTGAACTTGGTGGTGCCTAGTTTAGTGCACTGACAAACTTATCTATCTTTTTACATGGCAGATAGTAATGCTGGAGACTGGTGAGTTGGCCTCTTGATTTTAACTAATGGATATGCCAACAGAGTATAACATGCTTATGTTGGAGGTTACTTTTCTGTCCCTATATACTACTGCATTGTCACATAGTCTCATGGAGCTTGAATGCCAATGCATACTTAAGCAGCATATTCTTCCCATTTCTGCAGTTTAAGCAGCTATCTCAATTCTCAAATGAACATTTAGCCTTCTGAATTGTCAAGCCTGATGACTGTCCTTTGTGGCTGGCCTATTTGATATTTTTGCACTGCACTTAGACAGCCTACATTGTACTGAGTCCTTCGTGTAAAAAGATGGTACACCATGCATTAGATTGGCACATCATCATCAAACACGCAGCAGATAGCTCTACTTGTGCTAAAGATCCCATTCCCAGGGAAGAATAAAAGAGCTGCTTAAGCACTATGACATGATGACCCAACTATATATACCCCTAGCTGATCTAGCTATCCCTCCAGGACTCAGCAGCACATCAGTAGGCTTGCAATTGCATTAGGCATTAGCTAAAAACTAAGCAGACGTTCTTGACACGCATTCAGAAGATCGAGGTAAACCGGTAATGATGATAGCTACAAACTTATAGCTCCTGACTAGCTAGAACTAATCAATCAGGCCGCATCAGTTTGCGACCGCCTTCTTGGGCTTGGGCGACGCCGCCTTCTCGTGGCCATGGCCGGCGTGCGCCCCTGGACCAGGAGCGGCGGCGGCATTGAGGTCCGGGATCGGCGTGCGGTTGCCTGCTGCTCCCGCCGCCGCCGCCACATTCCCGTTGGGCTTGGCGTTGCCGTTGTTGGTGTTGGCCGCCGTCTTGGCGATGCGCTGCTTGAGCTCGGTGAGCAGGGCCTGGTTCTCCTGGTTCAGCAGCAGCGCCTTCTTGCGCAGCCGCTCGTTCTCCTTCATGATGAAGCAGTTCTGCAGGTACAGCTTGGCGTTCAGTCTGTCCATCCTCGCCTGCCAATGCCATGCCACAACAGGAAATCAGATACTAGCAGTCAGACATGTTTGCATCCCTGTGGGGGTCCATGCATGTTTCAGAGCATCAGACATGTAAGAGACAGCAAATTCTTGAGTCGTGCAAAATGGAACAGAGTGCTAGCAGAGGACCAGCAGTGGATATAGATACTGAAGCATATCCATTCTGAAACTTCTATTCAATTTTTTGTTTAAAAAAAAAGGATTGTACAGAGTTTTGCTGATTGGCAGATTCTAGGCACATCATTACAGTTACACCATTGTTAAAAATTATTCAAGGTAGTACACTACATCCTCCTACTAGAACATGCAACTTGGAAGTTTGGTTGCCAAGGTATTCCATTCCCTAATATACAAATCAAAGGCATTGGGGGGACAACAGATTGTGTAAAGCAGAAACGAACAAAAAGGGATCGGAAGGAAGCACTAGCTGCACTACCAAGTGTTCTACTTGTACACCAAACTAGAGGATGAGGCCCATTTGCCATAGATGGATGCATGTAATGCAAGAACAACCAAGAGCATCACCATGGAAAAAGTGACGAGACCAAGAGCATCACCTGGTTGGGAGCCGAACGAAGCCGCTCGATCGGTGCCGGCCGGCCGGGAGTAAGACAAGACGGAGGCGGCTAAAGCGAGCGGCTCACTCACTCGATCGAGTAGCTAGCAGAGGCCAGAGAGGGGAGCAGTGGAGATTGCTGGTGGTAGGGCAGCAGAGGCTGAGAAGCTGGAGCTGGAGGCAGCAGCTGGGATCGATGGCGAAGTCCACTGCCTTTCTGTGACGATCGATCTTGCCACATCCGGGTGGGTGCGTGGTGGGGCTTATTTATAGGCGCGACCGCCTCGATCTCGCTCGCCTCGCTGCCTGACCCGCGTCGGCGTGGCACTGGCAATGGCATGGCGCGTCGCACGTACGAGGGGCTAGTCCTGCCACTCATGACCTCTTTGAACTTGCGCAGAGGGACAGAGGGGATGCTATGATGCTCGGTCGTATAAGGCACGAGGAGGTGCAGGGTGCAACGGGGGCGATCGAGGCCGGCCGGCCGGCGGCGTAAATGGTGGCTAATCATGAGGCCGGGGTGCTGCCTGGCCGCCTCACGTGATAGATGCTGGCCGGCCGCGTCTACACTGACTTCTTCCCCGGCCGGCCGTGTCTCGCCGTTGCCGGCCGGGCAGAAAAAACCGCACGTACTGCAGAGTAATTATGGTCCGAGCTATGTTGCTATAGCTTACTTTTTTCCTGCGAGGATGCTAGTTGCTCACTTAATTAGATACGAGCTGTTTGGCTAATACCTTTTAATTTGCGACTGATTAGCCGGCTGATGTAGTTTTGTTGTGACCTATTAACACTATATCATTACAGACAAGTCAAGCTGGTGGCTATGAATGCAGGTCGTGTTGGGAGAAAGCTCGTGTAGCTCAACCACCAGCATGCCACTCACATAACACATAACATGGTAGTACGATATAACCTGGACCACCATCATAGCTAAGCAAAAGCTAGCCCTGATTTGTCATTTTTCAAGAGGTGATGATGATGCATCCACCGGACACAAAGAAAGTCTCTGCTAGCTGCATCATCTCGAGATCGATCGATTGATCCCCCAACGTGCACTGCTTCTCGCCACTGTACTTCACCCTTCCATTGCACACTCAATCACTCCTCTACTTTTACAGCGGGGATCGATCGATAGATGTGCAGTAACCGATGTTAATAGTCTACTAGAGCTTTATTTAGTGGTTTGACACTGGTGGACAAAGCAGCCAGCCGGAATGGTTATTAGTGAGAAAGGTCAAGCTGGGTACGACGAGGGGAACCTTCAAATGATGATGATGATGGGCCTCGGCCGGCCCAAGATTCGTAATGATGGCTCACCTCCGGGTCCTCGCTCATCATCACGCGCCACACCTCTTCTTCTCTTTTTTTTTTTTTCCTCAATCACTCTCTCTTTATTTACCGTCCCTCTCTCTCTTTTTACAATACAATAAATACATACTACAAGGGGATGAGATGATTACCATCGCTTTACTGCGCCAGACACCATTGGGTGATGATGATGATGATGATCTCCTCTCCTCTCCCAGCAATTGAATTGAATGCCTCACGATTGATGAAGGAAGGCCCTTTCTTACCACCTCCTCTGTTTTTTACTGCATGCACGCCGGCCGGTCATCTTTTTCGATCTTCCTTCTTTTTATGCTTTTTTTTTTTGGCCTGGTTTACCTCTTGCTTTTGCAATGCAATGCAGGTTGCTGAACGTGGTTGCTGGCTTGCAGCAAGCAGCGGTCCCTGAAGGAAATCTATGTGGAGGCATGCACTAGTGGTGCTAGGGTAGAAAAGGGAATTGAGAGAGAGGGGGACAACAAGAGGCAATGATTTGAACAACCTGGCGTTAAGGATGCAAATAGTATAAGAGAGCAATTTCTGTAAAATTTCCCATTGATATAATACAGTTATTTGAGGACTTTTATCATCAAAAAATTGATGTGAGTAGAATGAATTATGGTATCATCACTTTGTTACCAAAAGTAGTGGATGCCTCTAAGATACATCAATATAGGCCCATTTGCTTGCAAAATAGTTTATACAAATTAATCACCAAGACTTTGACTTTGAGGTTGGAAATGATGGTTGACAAAATCATATACATCCTACTCATACAGCTTTTATGAATAATAGGAATATAACATTGGGGATAGCTTGTTTGCATGAAACTTTACATGAAACCAAAAGGAATAATGAAATTGGTGTGATTCTAAAATTAGATTTTGAAAAAGCCTATGATAAGGTGAATTGGAAATTATTGTTTTTATGTTTAGAAAAGAGAGGATTCAGGGAGAGATTGTCTAACTGGATAAAGCAAGTTGTGTCCGGGGGCACTATTAGTGTCAAAATTAATAATAAAATTGGGAATTACATCAAAAGTTACAAGGGAGTCAGATAGGGGACCCTTTATCCCCAATCTTGTTCAATTTGGTAGCCGACTGCTTGACAAGGATGGTGCTACAAGCACGGGGAAAATGGCTTAATAGTAGGTCTTATCGGTCATATAATCCCAAATAGAGTGGTTTTATTACAATATGCAGATGACACCATTTTTTTCTCAAACATGGGATTGAAAATGTTGTTAACATGAAAATGCTTCTTTATCTATTTGAAATGCTTGCTAGTTTGAAAATTAACTTCAATAAAAGTTAGATTTATATGATAAATGATGGTGACGATTGGAGAGGTAGATATGCTAAAATTTTTAACTGTCAAGTTGGAGTCTTCCCTATTAAGTATCTTGGGGTACCGGTGAGTCCCAGTAGGTTAAAAATTAAGGACTGGTTACCTCTAGTTGACAAAGGGGGGGGGGATTAGATGTATGGAAAGGAGGCTTGTTATCTATGGTGGAAGGAAGGTACTGATTGAATCAAGTTTAAATAATACATCTATATACCATATGTATGTTTACTTACTACCAAAAGGAAACATTGATATAATGGAAATATAGAGAAGAACTTTCCTTTGGCAAGGCAGCAGTTCAAAAAAAAGAAGTACCATTTGGTAAAATGAGAAATTATTAGCAAAAGTAAGAAAAAAAAAGGTGGGCTTGGAATAAAAGATCTTAGAAAGATGAACATCGCCTTTATGTGTAAATGGTGGTGGAAATTAGAGAATGAAGAGGGTCTTTGGCAAACTATAGTAAAACATAAATACTTAAACAACAAAACCATTCATGAAGTTAATGAAGAGGGTCTTTGGCAAACTATAATAAAACATAAATACTTAAACAACAAAACCATTCATGAAGTTGGTCACAGGATCAATGATTCCCCATGTGGGCAGACTTGTTGAAAATCAAAGATATTTACCTGTATGGAAGGAGGGTTAAAACTAATATTGGGAATTTGACTAGATTTTGGAATGATCCTTGGTTATATGAGGAACCTATTGATGTAATCTTTGCTGATCTTTTTACACTTACTAATGACAAGAATATTTCTATCATGGAAGTAATGGAAGGTAATCCAATTACTTTCCAAAGACGGCATTTTGGGTCTCCGAAAAGAGAATTGGAAAAGAATTAATCATGATATGCTGAGGTGGGAAAGTAGTGATTTGTCGACTGTGTTTTTGGTCTTTAACTAAGAATAAAAATTCTCTGTCAAATCTACCTATGATATTCTTACCTCTTAGAGATCTTTGGGGTATATCATAAAATGATATGGAAATCTAAAGTACCTAAAAAACTAAGATCTTCTTGTGGCAAATTGCTAATGATGTTGTTCTTACTAAGGAAAATTTAGTTAAAAGGAACTGGGCCGAGACCCTAGCTGTGCTTTTCGTGATGATTTGGAAACTGTAGATCACTTGTTTTTTACTTGTTCACCGCTAAGATTGTTTGGTCAATTATTGCTCAGTGTTTTGGTGCTAAAAATATTCCATAGAATTTCTCTCAATACCGGGAATGGTGTAATATTTGGTTACCCAGGGGAAAGATGTTCCATACTATGGAGATTGGAGCAATCTGTTGGGCAATTTGGAAATGTAGAAATAAAGTTGTTTTTGATAAAAAGTTGCTCAAAAATCCAATTACAATCTTTTGTCATGCTCATTCTTACATGACTCATTGGTTAGGCTTATATGATAAGAATGATAAGGCACTTTGGGATAATGGAGATTATATGATGCTGAAAATTACAAAAAGACATTTTGGCAAAGAAAACCTCTAGACAGATAGATCTCTATTTGTTGCAAGACCCTTCGCAGTCCAAGACGCCGATCAAGACAAGAATTGAATGGTGCCCAAGTTGAAGCTTCAAGTTGACACCAAGGGCATGGCTGGAGTTGTCACCCGAGAGGCAATTCCGAGTCATCCGCGTCCGGCCGGATGTCATTTTGCATTTCAATCTTGGACCAGTATCTCGTACTTTGCTTATCGTTTTTATGTAAAATGTTGCAAAGGTCTCTCGACCTTGCTTAGTCTTCGTTGGGTTTCTTCAGAGAGCAGCTTGTTGGTCGGGAAAGGTGGTTGGTTAGTTCCTTTAGCATGTATCCAAAGTGGTTCTTTAAATCATGGCCGTGAGTGGTTCTCGTTATTATGCCTCCGAACAGTCTAAATACTCTTGAATTTCCGTTTAATCAATGGAAATGGGGAACGCTCCTCGAGTGAAAAAAAAAAGTTCTGGAATTAAAGCATGTTTGGTTAGCCGCGCTAACGTTTTTTTTGAAAGTTTTACTCCTCGTATGATGGATTCATGGATGTACACATCTATACTTGAAGGACCGAAAAAGGCGACTAGAGGGGGTGAATAGGAGCCTCGACAATTCTTTCGAATCTTCGACTTGTAGCTCTCACGTCCCCTCAAAACAAATCGACCGAGAAACCAAGATCTCTCCGAAAATGAGTAACACCATGCTAGCGGTAGCTAGATGCTAAACATGAAGTATTAGGCACGCACAAGAATCTCCAAAAATTTAGATTCTTCCTCAGGTTACAAACTGAATTTCTTAAGTCGTTATTCCTTGTTCTGAGAGAGAAGAGGCAAGTTGAGGCTAATCGGATCAGAGAAAAGTGTTTGTGTTGTTAATATCACATTGGTTATGGAAAGAGGAAGGAAGAGACTAACAACAGAAGAGAAAGGAAAGGGAGATATGCCGTAAAAAGAAGAAGAAGACACAAGATAAGAAGGATATTGAAATGGCAATGAATGTTGCCCATGCAACGGAACCTCGGGGAGATGGGCTAAGGATTTCAGATTATGGACAACACAGTTCCTACCACTACCACATTCTTTGCTACTCAGACCCCTCTAGTAGAGGGTGAATTCAATTTGAATGACTTGATTTCAAAACGGCACGGTCAGGTGGTGACGGTTTGTAAATCTTGTTGGTGGTCCGGGATGAGAAAACATCTTATGGCACTGGTTTCATTATATCACATCAGAACAATTGTGCTTATGTGTTGACCATCTTACCACCTACATGTAGTAAAGATGATGTGTACAAGTTCCTGGTCTACTTTGATGGAAGTAGTGTTGAACTGAAGCTTATTGGCTGAGATCTGATAAAGAAAACCTTTCAATCTTAATCATCCAAACCGAGAGAGTGAGAGAGAGTATACACTGTCACTTTCAAAGCATTAATCCTTTAGGCCAGGAATTTGTTTTTACAATTGCATAAAGTTGAATGCAAGGGGACAATAATTGATTCAACAGGGGGTATCTTGCGCCTTATAAAGGAAAAGTGGCAATTGCATCTTATACTTCATCAAAGTTTGCATTTAAACCTGTTCATGGAGCTGAGACTTTTTTCGAAGTAACATGCCCAACACATGATGATATTTGGCTTTTTTGGAAAGAAACTTCATGTATTTACGAACATAGGCACAAAATAGTTGTCTAGACCTCTCCCACTTAGAACAACTACAGACTGGGAAACCCTAATAAAAATGCAAACTGGAGATGCAAGGTTGGGGAAAGGGACGGTTTTGATATTTATAGCCCAAGTCCTAGTGATTGTGCTATTACTACTCTACCCCTATGGATACAATTGCGAAAACCACTTAGCGAGGGGGCATAATGGTCGACTTGGATATCTCCCCGATCCGATGGCCACCGCGCCTCCTCATCTGTAGCCTTGCTCCACGCAATCTCCCAAACGCCGCCACGTGTCGCCCTTCCCGCCCACTAGAACGTCCGCCCCGTGTTTTGAGGCCCAAACCCCGCTGAAACCCGCCGATGGTTTTGAGGCCCAAACCATCAAACCCACGTCCGTGGTTTTTGAGGCCCAAACCACGAAACCTCGCGCCGATGGTTTTGTGGACAAACCACCAAACCTCCTAGACACGTGTCATCGCCGTCTTGACCGCCTGAGTCTGCCTACACGCTCACTGTCTTGACCCAATCGACACGGTCCCGCCACGTCCTCTTGCATTCGTTGATGTCCCAGATATTAGCCACCATGGCTTGCCACCCAGCGATCTAGTCCCTCGGTCCAAGCCTCACGTCCGTCCTTCACCCCCGCGGTCCGTCGGCCCGACACGCCCTCCTTGGCCCCTTCACCTCGCCGTCGCCTACCATCTCCGAGCTCCACACATGTACAACATGAACCAAGAGATATGTCTTCGACACACTCCACGTGTGCCGATGAACATAGCCAAGCATAAAAGATAAACGAAAATAGAAGTAAAATGTTGAATGTTGACAATCACTCAATCACAAAACTAAACACATGTGACATAAATCAACCATGTGTTCGCATATATGTTCTTCACAATGAAATGGACCATGACTTTGCAATTATGTTTTCGCCTTATTCACTTCGAGCTCGATGAGGACATGGAAAATGGGAATAGACCTCTCTAGACACTAGGTATTTATCTTCATCTTATTATATCTAAACGCATACAACATCTTTAGCTTCTTGGAGGCCCTAGTCATGAGTAAAACCTAGATCTGCCATTGTCTACATATCTTTTTATCCAAAGTCAAATAATTCTAGGTTTGGCCAAGTTTATAACGAAAAAACATTAAATTGATATACGATGATATATTTGGTATTCTAAATATTGTTTCTCTAATAAGTTTTCTTAGACTCAACATGATTTCACATAAGATAAAACAGAATAGCTTTTCTTTAGAGATGAAGGGAGGTTGTCCCCCCCCCCCTAAAAATGCAAGTCTTATTTTTATAATGAGTTAAACAATTCTAAATTGGTCTAAATCTATAAAATATTACTTCATCATAAATTATAAGTCATTCTAAGAACCTTGGAAAGTTAACGATCTTAAGTTTGACCAAAATTATAGGAAAAAGTTACAACTATTTTTGACATCAAAATAGATATAATTCATGAAAAATCTAATGATAGAAAATATACATACAAAAGTATGGCCGATAACTTGCTAATAGATAATACTCCCTCCAGAAATATATTAAAATTTATCTCAAACAAAAATACTGGACGCTAGGAGTACTTCCTAATGCACAAGGTAACCACGGGTGCTTTTACAAACAATAATTGTCAAGTCCAGGGGATATTCTTCGAAAAGAAAAGTTCTTAATGATACATGTGCCTTTTGCTAGCGTCTTAAATATGTATGAAAATTTTTAGAAAATTATTTATTTTGGGACGAAGGGATTATATTATAAGTTGTTATGGATATTCTAGATAAGTTATGCAGCAAATGCTACATTGTATATACCAAAAAAAACGACATAACGACTTATATGAGGAGTAACAATTAAATGAAGCAAAGTTTTAGCCATAACAATTGAGTTCGTATGCCACATGGTACTAAAACCATATGTGTTTGCGAAAGAAATGCCCCCAGCACTAAACTTGTACGACTCCCCTAGAGGCTAGACTGCTAGAGACATCAACATAGCTAAATCAGGGAAAAAAAAACTCTTTCAGGTGCCATTGGTTGCTGTTTCAGAAAAGGGACAATTTGAACAGTGCCAAAAGCGTTCTGCCCTCTGCTATAGATGTCCAACGGGCCGCCTGGCATCGCCCGTGCGGCCCGGGCCGACCGGCTGGCCTGGCCCGGGTCGCCACGCCACGGCCGCGGGGCCGTGCCACCCACGGGCTCGGGCCGCGCCCTCGCCCATGGCCCGTCCGCGGAGCCATTTGACGGCCACGGGCCACTGGCGGCCGCCACCCGCCGCCCACAAAAGGAGCCGCTAAAAACGGGCCGAACGCGACGGACTCGGCTACGGCCGCTGAGCCTCGCCACCGGCCGCCGGGCTTCGCCGCCGCGCGCCGCCAAGCCGCCTCCGGGCCATCCCGCCGCGAGAGCGCCGCCGCCCGCCAGGCGGATCCTCTCGCCACGGTGGTGTGGAGAAGGAGATTGGGTCCGTGGAGAAGGAGATTGGGGTGGGGATGGGGGATGGGGTGGTGGGGATGAGCAGCTTTTTTTTATTTATTTAGTGGAGAAGGAGATTGGGGTGGGGAAGCTTTATACGCTGTTAACACCGCGGGCCGCCATCGGGCCAACCGGCCACCGGGCCGGGCCGGGCACGCCCACGGCCGAGGCGGGGCTCCATGGCCCGCCCGCCATCGGGGCCGGGCCGCCCGTAGCCCGCGCGATAACGGACCGGGCGGGCCGTGCCGGGCCATTTTGCCGGCTCGGACCGGGCAGCGTGCGCGGGGCCAAATGGCCAACTATACCCTCTGCATCTTTAATGCACTTATTAGTACCTATTTCCATTTACTGTACATCATCATAAACGCATTTATATTCAGACTTACAAAAAATCTGAATATAAAATAGATAAAAAGCCATTGGCGTCAAAACAAAAAGCCTGTTACTGAATCACACGATCGTATAGTGCCATGTTCAAGGAAACATTAGCACCAAACGGTAGCCAATAAATGGTCAAAACCTGTTTATTTAAATCTTGCATTGTGTCCCATTAACTCGGCAACCACGTCTTTGAGAGTTGAGACACGCTTTTCATCTGTATACCGCCAGTCTTTTCGGTGACATGATGAAGTATTGGAGTTTAGTCCTAGATGCCATTGATGATATCACTGAAAAGATTTTGTGTGCAGTTAGATTGCAATAGATAGACCGGACGTCAGACGATACATCCATGTGAAAGGAAAATCTAACCAAATCTTTTCAACGGCACTAGTAGGAGAATTATGATTGTACCGATTCTGATTGAACTCCCCTGCAGCAATGCTAATACAAGACACAGGGTCGATGACAGGACCAATGATGATTCATGTGACGTTTCATAAAAAGGAGAAGAATTGATGGTTCCCGTGACAGAGGTGTAATCGCGAGCGGTCCAATCCTTGCCATAAAAACCATCATCTTCCATGGAGCTGCGATCGCATCGCATCGGGTTCCTCTCCTTGCCCGCAGTCGCTGGCACGGCCGGTGCTGGTGCTGCTGGCCATGGACGGGAGAGACAGGCAATTGAAGATGCAAGGGGGCAGAGGCACAAGTGCATTTGTGCATGGCCATGATAGCCAATTGAAAGCAAAGCCATCATTTGGGTTTCCCCCGGTCTCGTGTGCTCTTGTCTTGCCACACCCCACCATCTCGATCTCGGTCGCCTTTGTTTCGGTTTCGGCCGGCCCCCTCAAGTTATTGCACACACTCGAAAGCTTCATCGATGCCGCTGCCCAATCCATGATCCATCGGGGTCGGGAGCTACACTCTCGATCGCATGAATGGTAAAAGGAAAAAGAAACACACTCGGGGTTGGATTGGATGTCTGACTCTCTGTACCTAATACCTATAAGCAGAGACCTCTTGTTTGAAAGATTGTTTGAAGCATAAAAAATGTCTAGCATGTGTAGCAGCATGGAGTGTACTACCATGGAAATATGCAATATGGTATTAGTATACGTATACTCCGTAATCCAGTAGATGCTGGTTGCTGACACTGCCGAGCTATTACTTCACCGCGCGCCCTGTTCGCTTGAGCTTATGAGTCCGACTTATCAGCCATAGGCCCGTAATATAATATTTTTCTCTCATGAAAAATTAGCATCAACCAACTTGTTATGAGTCGTAGGATCATCTAGCCGTACAGTAGGTTTCTAGTTTTTTTAAGGAAACAGTAGGTTGCTAGTGTGAGAGGTCCCCTGTTTCTGTTTGTTTTCCCAAACCAAAATGGCCAAAGCGATCTGCGGCAAAGAAGAAGGTGCTGCGGGCGGCGGTTCTGCCCGTGCCTGATCATTTCAGAGCAGGTTGGGCAATAGTGTAGCACTGTACTCGTAATTAGCTGCATGGTTTCTAGAAAGGCATCATGGAACAAGGCAGGGGCGGCAGGCAGGCACACGGAGGGATACAAATGCGATGCAATGAGAGTACTCCGTACACGGAGGATAAAGACTCCCACATGCATGTGCACAATCAATGGAGTTCGGCGAAAAGAGGCTGCAGCCACCCTGCAGGGTCAACGTGTCGCATCGATTCGCCCCGCGAAAATAAAACTTTTGCTCCCTTCTCCCGACCCACACCCAGGCCGGGGAAAAGCCGACTTGAGACCGGGAAATTGCCTAATTCCATTGAGTGGTCACGTGGCGATGCAATAGAGGTGTTTTGTTGCAGCTGCGATCTAGCACAGTCCCTCTGCGCGCGGCTGTTGGTCACATCGCCGAAACATCATGTATAGTGCCACTATACCGTACCAATGTTCCCGTAACGTGTACTAGCATGAACGCGTGATGCATGCGCATGACTACTACTACCAAGTAGTACTTCACTCCGTCGTCACAGCTTTTGCTTGGTGTGCATGACTGATGAATCTCTGCAAGCCATGCGTTAATTGCTAGTACTTGGTACTGCGGTGGCTACGTATACTGTTACACTGTATATGGATGGAAGGAATCGTTGGAGTACGTAGACGACACTAGTACATCAATTTTGGTGAACCAAATTACCTTGAACTGAGTCGTGATATATATCCGCGACTGTTGTTGAAGAGAAGAGCATCCGGCGATAGATCCTGCACGTACGTCCTGGTTGGGCTGCAGCTTGGCTGCTTTTGCATGCATTGTCTGCATCCACCAAACCGCTGCTGCCAAGAAAGCTGCCACCAGTGTGACACGCCCGGCCGACTCTCGTCCGAGTCAAACAAGGACCGGCTGGCTCAGGCTCCCCATGCATGGAGCCCGTACCTGCGTAGGCATCATGGCGGCCGATCTAATGTGATGATGATCATGAGCGCACCTGGGTCAGTAGCGTCGTAGGAGTAGCGCGTACGAACTCCCGAACTCCTTAGCCGGATCATCATGGCGGCGCCGACCGCCGACGCGCCGGTGCCGGCGTAGGAGTAGAGCTAACCCAGCCAGCGACCCAGGCCCGGCGGGGCGCGGCATGTCGTCAGCATGTGCCTTTGCCCTTTGGGTTGTGGCGGCGATCAGTGGCTCTGGCCTATGGCTGGTGTGGTGATCTGCTCATGGAGGCGAGCGGGCGCCTCTCGCCGGCTCAATTCAGGCGACGCTAACAGTTGGGAGGGTGTTCGGTTACCATGCAAGCCAAAATATTTTGGGTTAGGGAAAGATCAGAAGACTTTTTCGTTTGTATTTGGTAATTGTTGTCTAACCATGAACTAACCAGGCTCAAAAGATTCGTCTTGCACTTTTCACACCAAACTGTGCAATTAGCTTTTTTTGATTTAACTACATTTAATACTACATGCATACGTCAAAAGATTCGATGTGACAAGATTGTAGAAGACTTTTGGGTTCAATTTTTGGGTTCGCATGGGAACTAAACACACCCAGGATAACGTGTACGTACGCGCCATGCATGCGACGCGCCGCCTTCGCCATCGATTGCTGCCGAGACCAGACGCAGCAGGGCCCTGCCCCGCATTTGCTCACGCACTTGTGTAGAGTACTGTAGTCGTAATACCTCCGTCTCAAAAATAATTCATCATGTTGACTTTAAGACATCATGTTTGACCATTTTGTCTTATTCAAATTATTTATACAATTTAGGAAATAAATAAATTATTATTAAAATATCTCTAGTAATAAAATAAGTCACATCAAATTGGATGATGTTTATATAAAAATTTGAATAAGACGAATGCGGTCAAACATGACATCTTAAAAGTCAACGTGATTAATTATTTTTGAGGCGGAGAAAGTAGTAATTTGGTGGCAGAGAGGAACATGGATTGCGCTGCCCTGTCCATGCAGACGTGCCCCTGTCCTGACACAGGCTCCGGTCGTGCTCGCTCGTGTGCGTGGCGCTGCCACAGTAGCCTCATGCTACTAGGAGGCTATCCGCTAGGCTCTGGCACGAGCTAGGGAATCGCAGCTGCTAGGAGTACTATACTACTCATGTGCGACGTGTCGCATGCGTGACATAATCTTGAGTAGATGCCGGCCGGCACGGGCGCGGAATCTCCTTTGAGCCGAGCGTGCACGTCGTCGGGCCAGGACGCCTGGTCGGTCCTCGTCCTCGGCCCTAAAATTATTCTCACAGGCCAGGAGCTGGGTGTCCAATAATTTCACATCCGATCCGTGCGTCCCGCCATCATTCGCGCTGGCCTGGGCCGCATCCAGTGAATCCCACGCGTGGGCGACGTCGGCGATCTATCCGTCTCTCGGCGACTCTCCGAGCTGCCTGGCTCGACCGAAAAGCCCTTGCCGTCGGAGTCGTCGGACACGCATGATGCGTCCGACGAAAACAAGCGAAAAGCGTCGTCGTTGGTGCGGAATTAATTGGGCGTCTGGCCCCCGCATGGTTGGCTGGGTTAAGGTTCGGCCGCGGATGATGGCTCGGCTTGAATTGAACGGTGGCGTAGTCTACCTGATTCGATCTCATGACCGACCGGCTCAGTACGTCGTCGACAAGGGGGCGGCGACGGACGGAGGGGACAAAACTCAAAAGAGACCGTCTCCTCCATCGGTCGGGCATCCAAGGATGGATGGCTTTGGCTAATCTCTGCGTTTTGCAGCCGCGTAACGAGCGTCGCAGCCTTTGTTTTCAGTTTCACAGCTTTATTTCAGGTTTTCCGTTCCGGCTGCCTGCCTGCTGCCGAGCCGAGTGCATCGCATCGCAATAAAAGGTTGGTCGCTGCATGCTTTCTACAGAGAGCAGATGGAAATGATGGAGCGGAGACCATAAACATCGATTTTCTTTTTAATGTGGCCAGGAAAAGTAAAAGTGTCTTGACTCTTGTGAGTCCTAGCAATGAAAAAAAAAATTATTGGTTTCTAGATCTGTACCAAATCAATTTATCTTAGTTTTAATTTTAACTAAATGATTCAAAATAACCGCACATCTCTTTTCTTGAGTCAAACATTTACAATTTTTTTTTATTAGATTATGGAAAACTTCATCAATATTTATATCACCTAATATGTTTACAAATATACATATTTCATTATATAACAATACTGATTAATTTTTATATACTTTTTATCATTCTCCTAGAAACGTTTTCACCCCTTAAAACAGATGTTGTTTAATTTAGAACCTTATATATACAAAAAGTCAACATTACCTAGGCTAGGCGCGCATACCTACCCCCTGAAGACATTCTACTAGCCCTTCTACATAGTTGGAAGATCAATGTCGATTAATTATAATATACTCCTATAACAATAGCTTCTAATCAAGATCAAATGATTTCATGAAGATTCAAAACAGTTCCAAGGTAGACATTATAAATAGAACATGATTTTAGAAGAAAATCTGAAACTACTTTGAGGTAAAAACAAAATTTCAATCATTTTTTAAGATTAAACCAAATTTTATTATTTTTAATTGCATTATTTTCCATGTAAAAGTATTTTTATATATTTTTTAATTTTTTAAAAAAAATACTTCTAGTCTGGTTTACCCTTCTAACTTGGCACCAGAAAAACTGCCATCAAAACCATCCAAGGTGCAAAAACTCATGGTTTTAAAAGTTGAGGGAAGTAAAAATAACTGATTTTTTTAGTCGTGGGAGGAAAATCAAATGACCCGAGTTGAGGAAGGTAAATTAGATTTGGGATTGTTTCCTGCATTTTCCAAATAATAGTCCAGAAGCAAAGCCCAGTACCATTTTTACTTGGGAGAAAGCCCAAACCCAGCGAAATTCACAGCCCATTATAACCCAGTGACAACCTCATCACGGCCCAAGCCATCTTCGTTTTCGATGGCCATGAAGCAAGCAACGCTTGAAGGGCCCAACCCAACACAGACCTCGGACTCCACTAGGTCTCCCAGCACCACAGAGCCTTCCACACTGGCGGCACCTCTGCTCAGGATTGTTCCGCACCGGCGTTGCAAATGCTTCAAGCGAGGTACTATCTGATCTGATGAGATGTGACTAAGGTGGATCGGAGAAGACGTCCACTCCAAGCGATGGGATGCCGTGCAGAGCTCAACGCCGGCTCGTCCCTGCACCGCAACGCTTCAAGCGAATGCGGCACAGACCGCGCGCGCGTCACATCACGCCATCGCCATTCCCATTCCTTGACGCCATCAAACGCCCAATGCGGCAACACCATTGCCTATATGCTGGACACACGCATGGTCCATGCACATGCTCAAACGACGATCAACGTCTCAGGTTGCCGAACTTTGTCCGTTCGTCGATAAAGAAGATGCGCACGACGCGTTACATTCTCATGGTCGCCCAAGCTCTCGTCGTCGTCTCCGCGTTGTTGGCCGCCGCCGCCGCCGCCGAAGAGTATGTCCGGCCGCCGCCAGGGCGGATCATCCTCACGGAGCACACCGAGCCCGCCAACCATCCTCAGCAGGTCCATGTATCGGCGGTCGGGGCGAAGCACATGAGGGTGTCGTGGGTGACCGACGACAAGCACGCGCCGTCCGTGGTGGAGTACGGCAAGGCGTCGCGGAACTACACCGTGTCGGCGACCGGCGACCACACGTCGTACCGCTACTTCCTCTACTCCTCCGGCAAGATCCACCACGTCACCATCGGCCCGCTGGAGCCGAGCACCGTGTACTACTACCGGTGCGGCAAGGTCGGGAGAGAGTTCAGCCTCAGGACGCCGCCGGCCGCGCTGCCGATCGAGCTCGCCGTCGTCGGTGACCTGGGGCAGACCGAATGGACGGCGTCGACGCTGGCGCACGTGAGCAGGACGGCGGACTACGACATGATGCTGGTTCCCGGCGACCTGTCGTACGCCGACACGCAGCAGCCACTGTGGGACTCGTTCGGGCGGTTCGTGCAGCGGCACGCGAGCCGGCGGCCGTGGATGGTCACGCAGGGGAACCACGAGGTGGAGTCGGCGGCGGGCTCGCTGCCGCCCCCGTTCGTCGCGTACGGCGCGCGGTGGCGGATGCCGCACGAGGAGAGCGGGTCGCCGTCCAACCTCTACTACTCCTTCGACGCCGCGGGCGCCGCCGTGCACGTTGTGATGCTGGGCTCGTACGCGCCCTTCGTCGCCGGCTCGGACCAGTACCGGTGGCTGGCCAGGGACCTCGCTGCCGTGGACCGCCGCGCCACGCCGTGGCTCGTCGTGCTGCTGCACGCGCCCTGGTACAACACCAACGCGGCGCACCAGGGCGAGGGCGAGGCCATGAGGAAGGCCATGGAGCGCCTGCTCTTTCGAGGCGCGCGTCGACGTCGTCTTCGCTGGACACGTTCATGCCTACGAACGCTTCGTGAGTGTCTCGTCGTCGGTTGATCATCAATCAGTTCATGGCGATGACACTCCCAATTCGCATTGCTGCTGTCGTTGCAGAAAAGGGTGTATGACAACGAGGCGAACCCGTGCGGACCCGTGTACATCACCATAGGCGACGGCGGCAACAGAGAAGGCCTTGCCTTGAAGTGAGTATCGATCAATGCTAGTCGGCATGCCCAACCGATCAGCCCTGATATTTTACGCAAACATTCCTCGACTGATCACTCATTTGGTCGTGTTGATTTGTTAGCTTTGAGAAGAACCACAAGCTGGCGCCGTTGTCCATGATGAGGGAGGCGAGCTTCGGGCACGGGCGGCTGAGGGTGGTCAACGCGACCTCGGCGCACTGGTCGTGGCACCGCAACGACGACGCGGACTCCGTGGTTCGTGACGAGCTCTGGCTGGAGAACCTGGCCGCCAACGCCTCGTGCCGGCAGCACGCCGAACCCGACGCCGTCAGTTCATGGGACGACGATGAATTGTAGCGGCCGGCTCATATCTTGTTTTTGCCCAAAAGATGTAAAATTTGTGTCGCGTTACACTTTAAAGTGTACACTTTTTACCAGTTTAACAACACATAGGAGGCTTGCCCACATTCAAAGGCATATTACTACTACTAGTGCTATTTTTTTTTTTTTTTTTAAGTTAGCATGCACAAAACATAAACATATCAAACTTTTTTTTTTTTTGCCAAGGAATAATATTTTGGAAAATTTTGTTCTAGAACACTATGAAAACATCAAATAGGCTAGCTCACACCGCAAACTCGCTTCTTTGCCGAGAACCGTTACAATTTCTAGGTTCTTTACAATAGACCGCGCTGATTAAAATAGAAAATAAGAATTTACAACACCTAGGTGAGAGAAACTTTCTAAAATGACCGAGGATGCCCTTGGACCGGCTGGCTCAAGTTTGAAATGGTCGAACCAGACCATGTTCAGCCTGGCCCATTGGAGCAAGAAGAAGCTCATATAATGGACCTGATGCCAGTTATGAACACTGATGTGTAATGCCAATAATGGACCTTTGTTATGTCCAAAACAAACTGTCACGTGTCGTGGTGGGCCGGCCAAAAGGGCCAGCGCGCACGCACGCACGATGGCGGCAGCAGCCCTGCTCCGTGGTCTGCGTCGTTTACTTCATTATTAAGTAATAATTATTTAGAAAATAAATATTTTAGAGAAAGAAATAAGTTGCTTTGTCAAGAGGTATTCGATCTATAGGAAACCTCCTAGATATTTCTTAAAGATGCAAGTCTTCCTCCTGACTATAAATACAACAGAGCTGTAATTAGTTGAATCTTAATAAAAAAATTAAAGGGGTAACACCCAACCAACTCCTATCTCTTTGACACAAACTGTTGTCTTTTGCTGCCAATTTGATGTGTAATGAACCCAGTTATGTCGGTGTGAAACTGGTGTTTGCTGCCAGATTTGTGTAGAACCACCGCTGTTATGTAATGTGTAATGAACCCAGTTATGTGATATGTCAGTTATGTCTTTTGCTGCTAATTTTGCAAAGGTTATTGAGATCATTTGTGGCAAGTTGCAACACATTTATCAACTCATTCAACAATTCACAATTTTTTTATTTTTTTTTATTTTTAAAAAAACCCATATATAAAGACTTACAGAGGGAGAGAGAACAAGTCCAGTAACTGATCGGACAGGGAGAGAGAACGGGTCTAGTCCTATCAACCAATCAGATTAACAGGGGCAAAATCATCTGCTCATTGAAGTTTCTCTCATCCATGTAAATTCTTATTTTAATCGCTGCAGCATCTAATGGTAAAGAACCAAGTAATGGTGGTAGGCAAAGAAATGAGTTTGCCGTATGAGCCAGCCAATTTGATGTTTTCATAGTGTCCTCCGGCAAACTTTCTCTAATATTTTTTTTATATATATTTTTAAAATGGTGCTCTAGAAATCACTGGATTAAACCTATTGCCTAAAAATTAATTTGGCCCCAAATTTCCTTCTTCAACCCGGTCCTTAGCAGCCCAATGACTCAAATTAGATATGTATAAGAAAACAACGACGATACTATAAGCTATTGTAGGGAGATTATAGGAGAGGAGTAATTCCATACGCGCGCGCGTGCGTAAGTAGTACACGCGTACGCGTGTACGCGCTATCTATCGCACGCAGCGATATACGTGCGCGCGTGTGCGCGGATATAGCTCGCACGGGCAAGACACAGGTGTACGTGTGCGTACACGTACACGCATGCATTTCTTCGAAAAAAAAAATCAAGGCAACAAGTTATAAAGCAAAAACGCTCTGTATCGCGTTTTTCGACAAGCCCTAATGGTATGACACCTAAAATCGTGAAAAACGCGATTTAGGGCCGATTGTATATAGAATAATTCCGTTTTCATGTCATATCATATGGCATATTTTCGGTATACGATAGACATGCCTTCCCCAAAGGCCTATCTATCTCTCCCTCCTATTCAAGCATCATATGAGGGAGTTAACCCATAAACAAGGCAGGTATTATACCGAGCTATCGGGGTGCCCTGCGGGGCCGTGCTCTACTATACTGAGCTATCATGGTTTCCGGGCTCGCCTCTACTATCGTTACGGGGATCGAACTGGTCTCCTCCAAAACCACTTCCTTCCCTAGCCAACCTATGTGAGATCTTCTCCTGCGAGAGCTTCTCTCTCCTGTTAGCTTATTCTGTCGGGTTGTTCGCCCCTCAACCGAGCATCGGGGCTATGGAAGGATCTTCTCTGTCTATCCTTCCACTGCGGGCAAACACCTCTATGTGGTTCGCACTTGGATCTCTATAGCTCACCTCATAGAGGCATATCCCTTGCCCTCCTAGGGTGAGTAAGCGGAGAGAGCTTCTCTCTTGTTTCGATCTCCCTGCCAGGAAGTGGTTTGTCTCCCTTATTAAGGGAAGCTTGTTATTTGTTTTCTCTTCTTTAGAATAGAAAACTCAATCAAGGAATATCGATTGAAATTGATTGCAAAATTCAACGAAAAGCTGCAACAAAAATCGATGAAATCGTGCAAGCTAACTCAAGGGGTAGAACAAATCGATAAAAATCAGAAAAATCGATCAATTCAAATGACAGTATTTTCATTTCATGATCGTAGTTTCTAGCTATGATTGGTGGCTTATTCAATATAAAGTTTTGAGTAAGTGTCGTAAAGACGGGCATACGCATACCCTATACGGTGGAAGTAGTGAGTTGATGTAGCTTGACTAATATCATTTGTCGTGTCCTTTCGGGATTCATCAAAGTGTTCAGTCAAATTCCATCAAATCCGGGTTTGTTCTTTGAAAATCAATCTCTTCGCATTCCCTGGAAGGAAATACGAATTTATTGAGTTTTAAAAAACAAGCCTATTTCAGCCGGAAAGGGAGTGGCGTCCCCTCTTGGCCTAGCGTAGCGTAGTGATAGCTTCACTTTCCTTGCTATCTCCAACAGCCCATGCATAATTTTAAGACCCATCCCAGCTTTAGAGTACTTGCCGCGATAAAAGCTCGGAAGCCCATAATCTAGGCCTCTCCAACAGCCACGCACCTGAGTAGCATCATATGACGAACACTTTTTCATTTAGGACCCTAATCTTTTTCGAAAACAACTAAGCCCATATTTAGAAACACATTGTCTCTGGTTCTTTTACGTTATAAACCCCGAGAGTGAAATAAAATTATGTTGACGCCCTTCTTCTTCCGGATCGGACAAAGGGCGGCCGAGGCCGCGCTGGGCGGGCTCGCCGACCACCTCGCCGCCCATTTGCCACCATCCACGGGCTCACCGGCCGCCGTGCCGGCCGCGCTCCCCGTCTTTGCAGTCTTGCCTCATCGTACACATTGGCCTTGAGTGCGTGCACGGACTCGGCCCGCCACGCCCACCGGCCCGGATTCGGCGGCGGCTCTCGGCGCGGTCCCCGGGGCCGATCCGCGGCGGCGGCTCTGGTGTGGGATCCGCCTTGCTGGCCAGCCTCCATCGCCTCTGGGCCCACCACTACGGCCTCCAGAAGGATGCATCGCGGCCCACCCTCTCTCCTCGCATGCATTTTGCGATTGTTGAATGCATGATCTGTTGGAGGCCAATTTTGAGAGGCAAAGCACTGTGCCGGACGTATATTTGGCTTTTGCCTCATCTGTTGGAGATAGCCTAAGGGAAGGGAAGATAGCACAAGCGTAGCATAGCGCAGTGATATATTAGCTTTCCTTTCAGGGAAGGTAATATAGCACAAGCGTCAGTATATGAAAGAATTACGACGATACTGTAAGCTACCGTAGGGAGATTATAGGAGAGGAGTAATTCTATACGCGCGCGTGCGTATAGCTATTGTCAACAATTTTGCAAATTGGGCACAGTGAAAATTAGATGGCAACGCCATTGTTAAAGGATACAATGACACAGGCAACAAAATACTAGGAAGGACCTCTGCGGCAGTGCCGCCGGCCGGCCTTGGCACGCCGACTATGCTGGCCCCTCGTGCGCCGGCCGGTCGGCAGCGCACCACCTACTCCTCGAGGACGATGACGTCCCGTTGCCGCCGTCGACTTGTCCCTCGACGACGCCGCACGCGCCGTTGCCTACGACGCAGGTAGAGGAGGAACGCGAGGAGGCCGAGCATCAGGGCGAGGCTGCGGACGAGACGGCGGCGGCGGCGGCTCCATCTCTTCCGTAGTGGCCGCGGCTGTTGGCGCGCGACGTCGGACGGTGCCTCTCCGACCATCGCTGCTCGCCCGTGCACGGTGTTATTTGAGCCGGCGGTCGGGCGAACGCAAGGAATATGTTTAGCACGGATGAGCGAGCTGATGAAATTGCAGTGGTTTCTTGCAGGCACAGTTAGGAATCGCAGTTCAGGTCCGGAGTCGTCTGGGCTGGACATGCACGGGTCACTGGTTTTTTAGTGAAAAGTTGGCAAACACGTGGTACAAAAATCACATAATCGATCTGTTTAGAGAACTTTTTTCTTGAAACTAAAAGGTGTGCCTGCATAATTTCGAGGACTTTATTTATTCCAATGATGAAACACGAAGAACAACCAAAGTAGCTAGGATTATCATGCATCCACAGGGATTTAACCATGCGGATCCAATCCTAGTCCGGCACTGCAGCACTACACAAAGACATGTCAGAGTCTTTTATTCGGTCGCCATACATAGAACCACTACTACGTAGTACTTCGCAGCTGCAGCAGCTATATATGTCAGCACGTTACGTACACGCAAATTAGACACGTGAATGAAGCAACAAAAACACTAGACCAGCGGCCGGCCCTGCTGGATTGGATGGAGCTCGATCATCGGCCGGCGGCGTCATCGATCACTTCTTGCACACCAGGCCAGTGCTGGCCTTGCCGCTGCCGCAGAGCGCGTCGGTGGGCTCCTCGATGATGTCACCGGCGAGCCCGACGTCCTCGCCAGCGAAGCGCCCGACCTCGCAGTCCGTGGCGAAGATGCCGCCGGACACCTGGTACCTGGCGGCGCCGCCCATGACGGGGACCCTAGCGCCGGCGTCCACCCCGGCGGCGCTGACGTAGTCCTGGCGGTAGGTCTGGCCCAGCACGCCGTGCACGTCGGCGCTGATGGCGTAGAACTTGAACGCCACGTTGAGGTGCGCGAGGCTACCGTCGACCTCGGGGACCACGCCGTAGCCGTGGACCCTCGAGTCCTCCTCGGTGACCGGCACGGCGTTGGCCACGATCCGGAACACCCCGTCCAGGCGCACCACCACGCCGTTGGCGGGGCCCGTGCGGAAGATGGACAGCGCGGGCGACGTCGTCGGGCTCCAGCTGGCGTTGGCCACGCCGGCGTGCAGCGGGACGGGCGCGCCGTCGAAGGTGATGGCGAGGCGGTCCACGGCGTCGTCCCAGGTGGCCGTCCTCCGCACGCCGACGTACAGGCGGTGGCCGCCGAAGCGGATGCCCAGCGCCTGCACCCAGGTGAAGTCCCGCGCGAGGCCCGCGTTGCGCTTGCCGATGAAGTGCGCGTTGATGTGCAGGTTGGCGTCCGACACCAGGCAGAAGTCGGCGTCCCGGCGGCCGTGGAACAGGAACTTGTTGCCGTCGCCGCCGACGAAGCGCGGGTCGTAGCACTCCCGTGCCGATCAGCTCACACACTGCTCAATAATCCATCCATTGATTCCATGCACGATCGATAAACACAACAACAACACAAAATGTTGGTCATGTAAGAGTATGTATGTGTGGACGCTTACGGCAGATGGGCTTGCAGGTGTAGCAGTGGACGTAGCACAAGTCCCGGCAGCCGCGAGGGCACTCGCGCACGAGGACGTTGCACGTGGGCTTCGAATCTTTCCGTCCATCGTGGGGTAGCAGCTCACGTAGGTGGGGCCCGATATGGGGATCACGTCGGGGTCGTGGATGAAGGGGTTGTTCGGGTCCATCGGCTGGGGCCCCACTGCCGCGACGAGGAAGGAGGCGGCGCAGGCGGCGATCAGGGCCGCGGCGATCCGCGCCATCTCAGTTTGGGTGCCTGCCGGCTGAGACCGGAGATGAGACGACGATGATAAGTGAAGGTGGACACGCTGAGATGTGGCTGGCATGGTGTGTAATATGCCTTTTTTATAGTCGGGGGTGAGGGGGGTGGTGCAATGCGCCATTGTCTCTGATGGACTAACAACAGTGTCGTTGGAACCAAGCATGGCTTTACCAAGGATCAAGTCTCGGCAAGTCAACTGCTCACCCGGATCACATGAAACGATTCCATGCTTGTCATGCCGGGGAAGGAGAAGACAGGCGAGCTAGAGGGATGGTCAGAAGATGAAACGAGTGGATGGAATCTAGTGCTTGTTTTGTTCTTGATAATGGTGTGGAGTAACATCCTCTCCACGCTACCACAGACAGAATATACATGGTCAGCATCTGCAAAGAGTAAATTTAACCGTCCGGCAGCTAGGGAAGGCAAATGGATACGTCATCCGAACATGCCCTATTTAGATACAAAATATTTTGTTGTTTTTGAAAGAAAAATATTTTGGTTTTGAAAAATTATAATAAGGTGTTTGGATGTAATCTTCTTTGTAGTTCTGAAAACCATGATATATGCTTCTAAAACTTTAGAAACTCCACACCTCTCTAAACCAAGGTTTGGAGCATATCTTGTTCTAAAATCAAAGTTTGTTGATAGTTGATACTACAATTTCTCAAACCCACTATGGCCTTATTTGGATGTACTTTTTGAAAATTGTGGTATTATAAGCCAAGGAGATATACAAAACTGCGGTTTTTAAAAAAGAGATCATTTGTGAGGTTACTAAAAACTCCTAAAGACTAGAGAGTTTGCAAAGCCGTGGCTTTATAAACTAAAGATTTGTTATAGATCCAAAACCATAGTTTCTCCAATGCTCCAAAAAAATACTTTGCATCCAAAGAGGGCTAGGTGCAAATGGAAAAGAACATGAGTACGGCACAATCTTTAGGGAGAGGTGTAGCTGTGTATGGCACGACCCTAGATGCACATGTTATAAATAAATTTCAGCCTTATGCTACAGTATCTTGCTTCAGGTTTAGCCGTTTCGGATGTCACTCTGCTAACAAGAAATCCCGGGTCTGGACCACACAGCTGGGCTACCGTTGGAGCTTGCATATTGCACACAACGCATATTGTACATCCACGATGTGCATGGGTTGAGTGTGTTTGCCAACTTACTCCACTAATATAGAAAACACAAACTGTCGTTACTTCCTTAAGGGGAGGAGGACAAGTGACTATCATAATCTAAATAGGCACTCAAACAATGGGGAGGAGGAGGACAAGTGACTGTCATAAATCACAAAGTGAAATGCAACTTTATCATCACCCAGTTGCAAGGTTTAATACATGATTTGCAGTTACAAGGTTTAATACATGATTTTAACATTTAAAATAGCAGCTATGTATAAGCAAATCACTTGTTAGCAAATTAACTGGCTAGTTGGAGGTAGAGTACTGTGGAAGTTAAGAGGTCTGGCATTGCTGCTAATACACCTCAAGCTACAATATTTCTCAAGTCTGAAACGATGACACTAACCTACCAAAAGAACCACCTCTTCCCAGTCGTCTCAGCTGGAGCTTTTGTCTTCTCCCCTGTAGAACTTTGGTTCTCTCGTTTTGCCATGCCATTGTTTAGTGCTTCTAGCCTTTTCCTGGAAAAATACAATAAAATTATGGATTTCGAAGTGTATAAGTACAGACTGTTCAGATAATGAATACTTTCATTTGAAGCAAGCATTGAAGTTCAGTAACATTTGCACACAGTAGTTCTACACTATTTAGTATACTATTCCAGAGCAAATGCCACACCGGTAATATGTTGGCAAAACCAAAATAGAAAATAAGGAATATTGATTAAATCAAGAAGGTAAAACAACAACATAGATGCAGTGATGACAGGAATAAGAAACTATATACCACTGTAAAGATGTATCAAGTCACTTGAGGGCAGAACTATGCACATCTGTGTATAATCAATCAAATTTGCTTTCCTGTTAATGATCACATAGCTTTTCTGTTCACAATACATAACTGAAGCTTGGCCAAAGTTGGCATGATCCTTTCAGATGCTTGATTTTGTAAATTAGATCATTATCAGGACTTGAATTATGAAGCTACCAAGTTTAAGTTGATCATTGTCATTCCAAATCAGAGAGGTAAGTACCATTAGCTCACTATGCTCTCATAGTTCATATTTACTAGACATTTTTTTTCAACTGTTATAGAGTAACAGAAATTAACACAAGTATCTGACCAGCACAGAATCAGAACAACTACCTTGTATCTTCAAGCTGTCCATGCAAGCTCCATCTCTGTCGAAATCCTTCCATACCCGCAAGTCCACTAGCCAGAATCATGCGCCTATAAAGCCATAAAACTATAAGACCACATGCAAGCAGAATAAAGCTGTTTGAACGATTCAATAGGAAATTCAATATGGTTCACGATTTTCCCTCCATTTACTGTACTGTAAGTAACACTAAACAAAATAAAATGTCACTAATTTTAAAATATAAGCTACGTAATATTATTTTAAATCAGGTCATACGCATATTTAGGGACTTCTTTAGCACTTTTGCCCTCTTTCATTAAGCATTTTTATTTGACCTCTCAGCATTTATGAATAACATCCACACTAACCATTGTATCTACTATCACGTGATCCCAAGAGATTTAAGACTAAGGATATCCCAGATATGTCACTTTACATTTTCTTTTGTTTGTTACCTTACAAAATTGTACCTTAAAAAAAGTGGAATCAACAGCTGTAAAATATCATCAGGGCTAGTTTTACTAGCTCATTCTTTTGGAATAAGCACCAGAATAAGTACTACTTGTTAGAACAAATGATTGGTGTGCACATGAAGGTATAGGAGCTCGTTCCTAAAATAACAGTATGCTAAGCAGGATCTGTGCTGCTATCTCAAATGGCCAAAGAGTTGCTCAGCAGTTGGGTGAAACATAGGATTTTAGGGTGTAGGGACTACGAATCTAAAAGCACAGAAGCATGATGTATAACGATGTTTACATTGTGTGTTTTGTTTTTCATGATTCATGATTCTTTGGCAACAGTCAAGAGAGCTCTGTGAGGTCAAGTAGAAAATTTATCTGAAAAATAGATATAGAAAAATATAAGAAATCATGTATTTGGCACAATCAAGCTAACATGCATTGGGAGCAGCTATTATCTGTCATTTCTCATTAAGAGCCAGGGGCTAGGATGTCAGGAACTTTGGTCTTGGGAGTAGCCTAGTTTTACTTTCACCATGGTTCTAGTGGTAATCTCTCTCCTAACCATGTGATTGTTCTCATTTCTAGTGCATACATCAAGGTTACATCAATTTTTTGAAAACACTACCGTATGTATTGGTGAATCTTCTGAAAGTTGGATCAGTGTACACACTTGGATTATCCAGATCAACAGAGAAGAAATTAAAATTCCAGTGCACACATTCATGCCAGACACCTTACCTAGTTACTAGTTTCAATGAAGAGGAAAAACCTTGATACAAATACATTCCTTGTTAAGTGTATCACTCCACTACAGTTCCTAAATTGTTTTTATGAAAAAAAAAAACCTTTGAAGGTTCATATAGCAGATAAGATCATAGGAATATCATTTCACAAGCTATCACATGATCATGCTATGATTGATTAAAGGAAAATCATCAGACTGGACTACCTTTCTAGCAGTGTTACATCTGATTGGAGTTGAGTAGCTCTCTCTTTCGCTTGTTCCAGGGGCATTGAAAAACCCAATTTATATTCACTATTTTGCATCCGCTCTCTTATTTCCTTGTCCTATTATAAGACACAATGCTGCTCAGTTGAATAAACACCAATTAAGATTAGTCATGGCTAAATGGTTTTAGTATAACTAACCCTTTTCTCAGCACATTGTCGGTATAACACAATTTCATCTTGGCAGAATGGCTCGATATCATTGATTTGTAGGCCTGGACAATAGAAACAATGGTTTTTTATAGAACACTTTCCTTCACAAATGCACACGGAATAAGAGAAACATGATATCAATGTCACAAAAACCAGTTACTCACATAAGAAAAGGTTCCTGAGTATACCATCACAAAGCTCAACACCTTCAAGGACATGTGATGCGATCTCTTTCGGTATCACAGGGGATGGTGGCCCCCGCATGAGATCATCACCAACGAGGATGGTCTCCTCCATTGTTTCTTGCTTATCAACTGTAAGCAAATAGTCATGAGAAATTGACCACATGATACAGAAGCTATAATCACTGCAAAGTTGAAGGCTGAGAACTGCGGTTGGATTCAGCAAAGCTGAGGTACTGATTATAAACTGAAGATTCAAATTGTTTGCCTACTTGCATAATCAGTAAAAGAGCTTTTTTCCATCCACATCCCATTCATGTATAATCTGAAACCTAATCTGTTTGATGTGTTGCAGAACAATATTGCACATTGTTCGCCCCTTCTACTCCTTTTGCAATTAAACTTTACTACATCGTTCCCAGGTTGCATGCTATTTCCACAAGCAGTTCTTATATTAACCTGGCTGACATCGCCTTTAGCACAAGGGCTCATCACCTAGCACACATACCATTTAACAAACATCTTACTCCCATCCTATACTAGTAACCGGCTACCAATTTATCTGAAACGTGACCCAAAAATTGACACCACATAACTCATGTAATAAGTAGGTGGTGAAACCAGATCAGATACGAATGGATATTAGGGATACCGAAAACGTAGTGTCAGATGCAGCGGATATTAATAACTATTCCATATACGAAAGAAATCCAACTTTGACTATGCGGATTCAGATACATTATGGATATTAAATGTCCAGATTATGCATGTAGACTTCAAGGCCTTTCGGGATAGACGGATATCAGGAAATATCCATCCTATTTTTCATCCCTAAATGCAAGTAACAAAATGGGAACAGAAAGAGGGAAGGCATGCCCTTACCATCCATGGTGGCTGATTAAGCTTGCACACCCCAATGAACAAGCAACCTGAGTCAGTCAACACCAAAAACCCTGCAGCAATGGTGGGCCAAGGATTATGAGGTGGGGTATTCAAAATATAAACGATCATCCAATATTTTGTTACAACATAAAACCTAATATTTGACAATGTTTAATACCATACGGTAGTAGTTGTATAAATATAGCTTTACAACACATTTAAGCATGATTTCATAGAATTGAGCATAACTTGAAATTGTTTAGCATAGAAATACCAACTGTTCAACATATCAAAGTGACAACGACAGAAGTACCAACTGTACAACATATCAAAGTGACCACGTCTGAAATATAGAGAGGATATGAAACAAAAAGAAAAACCTTACAGATTACAAGACAACTCAACTTGCTCTAAGTAATTCTCACAGGTTTTAGCTCTGCTCCTTGAAAGGTATTCACAAATTGGCTTCAATAATAGTAATAGAGAAGCCAATCGAGTGATTACCAAATTAAACACTTACAAATTCAATTCACTGGTGCTGACGGACAGGACAGGTGCAGTGGTAGCTCATTCGCTCTGCTGCAATCGTCAATCGCCCGTCGCCTTGGCCTCTCGGTGCCGCCTAGCGCCTAGCCGGCCGCGGAGGCTCCAATCGGCAGTGGCTCACTGGCTCCGCTCCAATCGGCGGAGTGGCAGACCGCGGGACACCCTACTCTGAGCGCTCGGTGCTCGAATGCCCACCCTGCAAGCCACGCCCGGCCACCCGCCGCCCCAAGTGACCGCCGTCCGCCGCAGCCGCCAGGGTTTTGGAAATGTGGGGGAGAAGACAGGAGGAAGGACCGAACAAGTCGGACTCGGGTTACTCGCGTGTGCCTGCGCGAAGGAGTCTGGGAGAAGATGGGCCTAGGGGTAATGGGCCTTGTTGGGCCAGCGCGTAAGGAATGGAGAGGGTTTCTGCGAGGTGTAATATAAATAGCAGCTCCTCAAACCTCACTAGCCCCTTCCTCGCAGAAACCCTCCGCCGCCGCCGCCGCCGCCGCCGCCGCCCTCGCGCCGCTACTTCTCGGCTCGTTCCTTCCACGATCCAGGTATGTCGTCTCAGTCCTCTCCTGACGTATCCTGGTTCCTGTTTACGTATCCTGGTTCGTGATTCCTAGGGTGAGCGAGCGATCTGGTTCGGGATCATTAGAGCGAGCGATCTGATTGTTAGTGCTGGTATATTTGTTTGCAAAATGCATGGTTATCTAGTGCTGTGATGACGCTTTAGATTTGTATTTGGTGAATCATGGGTGTGCCTTCGTGTTTATTTGGTCGTCGAGGTTCGGGTCTCTGGATGAGATGTTAAATTTGTGCTCGGTACTCTGATTGTAGGTTGACAATTGAGACTAAAATTATTTTCGGCTTGTGTTATCCAATTATTAGCCTGGTTTTACTAGCAGGCGAAACAATGGTTAAGATTTGTTGCTCCACTTAATTCTTTTTATAATTCTTTTAATAATATAGGTGTCTCAGTTTATATGGATTCATGTTTCTGGATTACGGAGATCTGATGGATATTTCCTAGTCGTGTACCGCCCTGCACTTTGGAACGCTAATATAACTTCATTGTTTGCAATTACACATAGATTTCCTTTTCTCATAGATATACTATGTGGTCTAATTTGATTTGTAGGTTAAATTTGTATAATCATGTCATGAGTTTGCTCAATATACTTCATGTTGATTTACTGTCTTAATTTAGCTACTTTCATTCATGGTGCTAAAATATGACTAAAATTGTGACACTACGTTTGGCTTGAGCAGGATGAAGTTTGTTGCCGCCTATCTGCTTGCTGTCCTCGCGGGCAACAATGACCCCTCTGTGGACGATCTGAAAACTATTCTGGAGTCAGGTAGTTACATTTAACTGAATGCCTGTTACAGTCTTTTCTTATTCTGAACTAATTTATCTTATTGCTGTCAAAAGAAGGCATCTAGTTTGACAGATGCTTGACTGTAGAATGCTTATAAGGTTGATCATTTACTAATGTTTTTTTATTAGAGTTTTCCATGTTGAATTGATCACTGCAATACAAATACGCTCCTATGATATGATGCTTTCGTTGTATAATTAATCAAATATCTTGTTGCAGTTGGTGCTGAGATTGACACTGCAAAGATGGAACACCTGTTGTCCCAAGTGAGTGGCAAGGACATCACTGAGCTCATTGCTGCTGGTAGGGAGAAGTTTGCTTCTGTCCCTTGCGGTGGTGGTGGTGTTGCTGTTGCAGCAGCTGCCCCTGCTGCTGGTGGTGCTGCTCCTGCAGCTGAGAAGAAGGAAGAGAAGGTGGAAGAGAAGGAAGAGAGTGATGATGTAAGTTCACACAGCATTGTTCTCTATGTTTTCTCACGAGCAAATACTTTATTTCATGTTAGTTTGTGATATCACTACAAATGCTATCATGGTGTAGTCTTATTTTAGGGGACCAGTCCTATTAAACTGAACTTAGCCACTTACTGCTGTTGAATATGTATTTGCAGGACATGGGCTTCAGTCTGTTTGACTAATTGCTGTGACATCGTTATCATCAGGGCAGAGGAAACCAGTTATGATGTCCAAATTTTAACCTTGTAGGAGACTGTGATACTTAGTATGTCAGTGTTGGATATTATTGCTGGTTGGTTTGCTGCTGATTCAAAGTTTTGCTACCCTATCTTGCTTTGTTTATTAATTGAGTACCTTACCTCAGGAATGAGCAATGTTTCACGGTTATTCCTGCTGTTCCATCTGTCTCAATTCATTCAATTCTTCCCAGTTCTTCCTGGTTGAGATGGACTAACTTGACTAGTATGATTCCTTGGTTTATGTGTAGTTTTAGTTAGGTTAGCTGAAGGATTTTGTATATTCTGACCTCCATCTAGAGTTTAGCTGAGTTTTAGCTGCTCCTATCTGGATACCTAACAGCTAACGTTTAGCTGGTGGATCCAAAGAGGTCCTAAGGCAACTGGACACTACTCTAGTTATTACATACCATGCTGTTGCGACCTAGACAAGAACAACACAGATCTGAAGGAATCTGTAGGAGAGACGTGAGCGATGAAAGCTTCCTGAATCCATGAATTGGCCTCTTCCCTGATCAGTCTAGACAGAGCTAGAGGCGTGACGCTCGAGTTCTGAAATGTCGGGTTCTTCCTTCCAAATCATCTAACCGGCGAGACACAGATGTTTTCACGATCGCAGGCACCAAACTATGGCATTTTCCTCCAGCATTGAAATCGAGTCATGATGCCCTAATTTGGAAATCTCACGACATTTGACACAGCCTGTCGACTGCTAGCACAAGGCACAGTCCTCTGAACCTGCAACTGAACCCATGTTGGCATCCTGTTCAACAACGGCCATGCAAGACAAGCCAAAAGAACATTTTTGGTGCCACGAAGGTCTTCAAAATTTCCTTAGCCCCTGGCAGTCTCACTGTACCGATGAATATGGCGCCATACATCACGGAATTGTCATTTCAAAAAAAAAGGAATTATGTGGATTCTATATATCTAGCCTTGTGCATGGGTCACTTGACCCATCCAATCCACCCATCTCGGTCCATTTAAAACCGCGAAAAAGAAAGATCCATGGATTGTGTTGGGTTGTCAGCCCACCCATCTAACTTTCTCTGCACTTGGGTGGGTATGGTTCCAATCCAATCCACCATGGATGACGTCCCAGTCCCTACGACCCTACTCCCGCATGCCACCGTCCAGGCGCCGCCAAGGGGGGCGAGGCGAACCCTCCTCCGTTCGCCGAGGCGAGCACGCCCTTCCGGACCAGCTAGTAGCGGGCGTGCCGTCCCTCCGTTGCTCTCTTGGATGGCGTCGAGTGGGGATCCGCCGCGGGAATCATCGGCGCCGACCACCCTTAAAAGGCCACGCCCACGGCCCAAGGCCCGCACGAGCCCCGTCCGGCGACGACACGAGATGGAGGTGGAGGCCGGCCGGCTGGAGGCGAAGAAGAAGGCCACGAGACACCCCCTCCCTCCATTTTGGCTCCGGCCAGACGACGATGCCCGGCCGGCTGCCCACGGCCGTCGACACGGCGGCGACAGTACGGCCGGGCCGGCCGGCTGAAGCGGGGGCGGGGGCCGGGGCCTCATCCGGCCGGGTATGGGTAGGCGGCGGAGCGAGGTCGCCCATGGTCGGCGGGTTCGAGCTCGGGGATGGGCGGCGGCCATGGCGTGGCGTGGGTTAGGGTTAGGGAGAAGAAGAAAGGGGAGGGGAGGAGATCAGCCGCCGGCGGCGAGGCGGGGGCGTCGGGCGCAAGGTAGAAGGAGGAGAAGACCGGGGGCGGGCCTTGATGGGCCACTAGGTGGGCCGCCTGGTCGGCGCCCAGTAGCCCACTGGATCCGCCCCGATCTACTGGTGAGAGCTCTCCCGCTCTCTTGCATAGATTGTGTTCTGCTCTGGTCCGATCTTTGCTGTGGTTGGAGAATCGAGTCCGCGTCCTCCTCTGTGGATCGACCTGCTGCAGTCCATTCACTAAGCTGCCCCTCCCTCCCTCCATTCCTGTAGCTTGATTGTGGTGGTGGTTTGGAGAATTGGAGTTGTCGTGTAGTAGCTGCCACTGCCAGGCTGAGAATTCCGGTACCGTGATCGTCTGACCCCAAGCTATAGCACCTAGCAGGGTAAGGTCTCGCCTGATGATTTGGCTAGAGAAACGAATAGACGGTTCAATTGAAGTTTTTGTTGATGCTTCTGTCTGTATAGCAAATTGCCTTGCCTGGGCAGCTTCACGTGGAGTCTTGTGTTAGAACATTGGGGCAATTGCTTTATCTAGAGTTGGTCGAAGTTATCTCCTTTAGCCAATGGGGGTTTAAGCTCCTGCCTCTGTTAATCTGACATCGGAAGATATAAATTGTTGATTGAGATAGTACTGCAAATTATTGATAGTGGTAGGGTGTTTGTTATGCTGAATTATTGATGCCGATAGCAGTTTATCTGTTGAAAATTGGGGGATCAGTTGTACCTCCACGCCCTAAGTGAAGTCCGCCTCTGCACGCAAGGGATGTCAGTAATACTAATGAATTGTTCTGATGAATTGAATTTGGATCGAGTCCTGATCTGATCTGGCTATTGCGCTCGCTTACAGGAGGTGGTGTACCTCGGGATGCTGAGCCATCCGCATCTGGTCAAGCTGGTGGGCTTCTGCAACCAGGACGACCACCGGATGCTGGTGTACGAGTACATGCCCAGGCAGAGCCTCGAGAACCATCACTTCAAGAGTAGCTTTTACTCAGTTGCAGTGATAAATTACACACTTGACATGTTGAATTAATACTGTTCCATTCTGGAGTTCCTTGCAAAATCAGAATCTAGCAGCTAGCAATCATGTACAGAGAGAGAGACATTACTGATCATCAGACATCATGTGAGACGTTTAGCACATTTCTTTCTTTTACCTAGCAGGAGGATCCATCAGGTTGTTCAGTGAGTTTTCTGAACCTTCACGGTTCTGGAGACTGCATCATCAATTATTCAGGAAATAAGCCAACAGTTAGTTACCAGAAATTCCAACGTTATCTAATTTTGTTCTTCACAATCGCCTTGTCAGTCTTATCCTATTTATATTATATTAAATGTTCACGGTTCATATGAGATGAGATGCAGCTGTCTGCCTGTCATTTTAGTTGCTGTACTATGTACTGTACTGAACTATTTCATTTAGGATACTGTTAAACAACAGGCCTGCATATGTATCAACTCTCATGATGTGGAAACTCAGCAACTGTTCCGATTAAAATGTTCTAGTTGTAACTGAATTCTGAAAAACGTACATAGCTGATAGCTCTAACAGGATACCTTTCTATTGCTTAATTTATTCCCTGCGTCTTCTTCAGGAATTTCTGCAGCCTTTCCTGACGAAGCCTTTGAGCCAGCAGGATTTTATCTAAGTAAGAATCTATCCAATCCATTACCTTTATTTTTGTATACCATTTATTGTCACCACAAAGAGCCACGTCACCTGAAATTCCTATCCCTACGACGCACGATCCACGGACAGCAGAACGCCTTCCAGAAATCTCCGTCAACCAAAACTCCGCCCGATCGTCCCTTCCCTTCGTCAAAACTTCGCCCGCACACTTCCTGTCCGTCGCCGGCTCATCGACGTCGCCTCCAGAGCCCCGCTCCGGCGGCCCTCCTGCCCCCGCGACGCCCCCACCTCGCCTAGCCTCGGCCCGGTGCCGACCTCTCTGTCCGCTCCTCTCCCCGTCCTGCCCCCGCCCCGCGACGCCCGACCTCCCGCTGCTCCCTCCGACCACAGCGTCGCGCCTCTCGGCCTCGCGTCACCCACGCGGCGGCGCCGGCGCTCGCGTGGCACCCGACGTTGCCGTCCTCCGCCCGTCCTTTGTCCGATTGAAGAAGGAGCAGGATAAAAACGCAATTTGATTTCACTCTCGGGGTCTATGATGCAAAATGCCTAAAGAGGAAAGTTTTAAGATCTAGCCTTATTATATTTCGAGAAAAGACAGGGTTCTGTGTGAAAAGTGCTTTGTCTTACGAATCTCTTATCTTCCCTTTTCAAGAAAAATTGCTGAAACTTTGAAATTCAATAGCAAATGATACAAAAATCCAAAATAACAAATGAAGCCTTTTCCAAGTCCCGATGAACAGATCTATAAGTGTACTCATAATATGATAGGATTTATTAAAATGTCGAAATCAATAGTAAATCATAGAAAAATCCAAAAATAGCAAAAGTGTAATCATAATATGATAGGATTTTCCGAAATTTTGTTGTTGTTTATATTTATTCTTAATAATTATGGTTAGATTCATACATGTAGTTTTTCGTGAAAAAAAATTGCTACAAAATTTTTTTGGTACGCTACTTATGCTATGTGTGTGAGATTATAATTGTATTTTACCCTATTAATTCACGAAGACCTATATGCTTACCGTAGTTTTATACGTTTACACAATCCTTAACAATCGATAATGTCCTCAACCTTCTGCCTTACATATCATAATCAATAATACTAAATGTGTAATGTGTTACAATTTACTATCCCACGCGAACGCGGGGGTTCCGGCTAGTATGTTACATAAGCATAACGCTTCCTAATTCATGTAAAAATTAGTTGGCCTTGTCTCTTTGTTTGTTTGACATGAGAGCGAATGCTTTTGATTCAGGTTAACTGAAGGAGTGGCACATTCTGTGAACAATCTGCTTGAGAAGTTCCATCAGTCCTTGTTCATGTACTTCCTTACTGCTCAGCTTGGTGCTCTGATAGTGAACTTCAGTTGATCACATGGAAGATCACTCAGAATAGGAAGCTTTGTTCAAGTTGTTTAAGATTTTTCTCGACCCCTAACAATTTGTTTTCTTGTGCCTGCAAATTAGTTCTTTTTTGTTTTGGAGATAATATGCAAAGGCGTTTCAGAGAGTCCAGTCAAGCAGTATTTCAGAGAGTCCAGTCAAGCAGTATTTCAGAGAGTCCAGTCAAGCAGTATTTCAGAGAGTATATTTTGGACATAAGTTATTAGAGTTCAGTAGTCTAATAAATTTATTTGCCATTTTGTTCTTTTTTATTACCTATAAGCATTTGTATTTTAGAGAGAGAGAGTTCTTTAAGCTAAATGGGGACGAATGGTGCAGTTTAGCAGTTTAGAGAGAGATTTTAGAGTTCAGTCAAGACGAATGGAAGCTGAATTTCTTTTTTTAGGAGAGAGTCCAGTTTAACAAATGATGACCCACCTGCATCGTGAGATTCAATGCTTCGGTGCAGCGTCTATGCATCTGAATCTAGCCGTGTTTGGTTGAGGGTTGGCTGGGTTGGGTTGGATCCAACCTTTTTTTTTGGGTTGGGTTGAACCTATCTCGGTGTTTGGTTGCATTTCTCGATTTTAGGGGACGGAGTAAACTCATCCCATGTTTGGTTTGGAGGAATTGAGAATTTGGGTTAGATGGCATGTTAACACCGGTAGTGAGGCGTTTTTTCATCA
Organism: Hyparrhenia diplandra; assembly: GCA_015847255.1. Lineage (NCBI taxonomy): Eukaryota > Viridiplantae > Streptophyta > Magnoliopsida > Poales > Poaceae > Hyparrhenia > Hyparrhenia diplandra. The sequence goes on from JADLZK010003141.1 coordinate 279,552, forward strand.
AGACCCCTCAACTATTTAGAAATTAACGAAGCCTAAATTAGCAAATCTTTCTCCGGCTTTTTTACATGGGGAACCCTCTAATGTAAATCAAATTGAATTTTTGCTCCTCTTTCTTCTCTCTTCGTGCGTCTGAGGCGCCACCGGCCGCCCGCCCTCTCGGTCACTCGCCGGATTTTGCTCGTCCCCACGGCGGGAGGGGCGGCGGCCTGGGCGCGGGGGTCCTTGGCCCGACGGGCGGCCGGGGCGAACTTGGCCCGGCGCTAGCGGGGGCGAAGGCGATCGCGGCCCGGTGGCAGGCGGGCGAGCCGGGGGCACGCGCCTCCGCGCGGTGCAGCACCTCGCCCGGCCGGCTCGGCGGCAAGAACCATTTGCTCTCACTCTCCGGTGGCGGAGCTTGACATCCCCTCCATGCGCCTTCGATCTCGCCGGCCCCGCAAATCCCAATCGAGGTCATGGCGAGCTTCGGCATATGTCGTTCTTGGCGGATGGCTCTGGCGCATGGCGAGCAACTCATGAGCCCCGCCCGCGGACTCGCCGGCCGCCCCCCCGCCGACGATACTGCGCGCCGCCCCCCCCGCCGGACTTGCTCGGCGTGGCGAGAAGAAGGGGCGCGAGACGAGACGACGGACGGAGAGAAAACGGGTAAGACGCCGCGAGCGACGGAACCAAATTTGGGTTGGCTCCGTCCCTCACTTTTCGGGGTTGGGTTGAACCCGCATCTACACAAAGATATTCTCTTTGATTGAACCCAACCTCCCTAGACCCCCAACCAAACATCCAAAAAAGGGGTTCAACCCATCCAGGTCCAACCCACCCCACCAACCAAACACACGGTAGGTGATGCACAGCCCCGTTCAGAACCTCTAGGCAACATTTTACCCACCCAATCCAGCCCAACCCACCTAAGAATTCTGACCCATTTTACCCATCCATAAGAAGTCATGATTCAATTAGCTAGTTGCACCAAACTAACTCCACAAGAACCATCCAGACCCATGTTAACCCACCCATGCACAGGGCTATATATATCTATGTGATTTTTAGAATGATCCCTTCCAAAACGATGTGCTGTGATAAGTAAACTATTTGAAGTTTATATCATTTAGTGAGGTACAGTAATTTCATATGGATACTTGATGTAATTTCGTTTTTTGAGTTGTTAAGGCATGTATAGCCCATTTATAACCATCGTCTATATACCAGGCTTTTTTCAGAAAAGCCCCTGTCGGCCTTACAGACGAGGCCAGCTCGTGCTCCCAAGCACCAGGCGACGAGTGAGTTTGCGCTGTACAGGGTCGTCGTCTTCAATCATCAATGCGTGCATACGTCTACAGCTTCCATTTGTGTTAAACCAGCAAGGACACGGAACACGAAGATTTTATTCATGACTGAAACTATATGTATATTTGTATATTAAATAGTTTGTTGTAGACGGTCCACTGTATGAGCTATCTATTTATCTGTCTGTATATGACTTACAGACAACAATCTGTCTATGGGTTGAACATGCCCTTATGAGTCTCTTCATGCCTTCTAAAGCCAAATGTGGCCAATGTCCAGTTTCTTATCTCTGTTAAGATCTCATCAGCGGAAATTGGAAGGATGCAGGTTGTTTCTAGGGCGATGGAATAGCACACTGTTTTTGATGATTCAGTCAAACGATAGGAATTGTTGGAGTCCATGTAATTGTCGGTTCTACGGATATGCACTGACTTACTACGTGCATATTTTGAATACTGTAGTACTTTATGGAAGTGGAGAAGTATAATACTAAACCCAGAGGAGGGAGGAGAGACGAGCAACCGCAAGAGGACAGGTCTTTCTACGACCCAACAAAACGGCTCGGTAGCGACTCCGCAAAGATCGCGGGTCTAGTTCGCCCGTGCCGCATAAAGATCGATCGGAAGTGCGCCCACGCACAGCCCTTGCGCGCCTCTCCGCACCAAAGTGAAGGGGGAGACGAAACGCAGACGACAGCAAATACGGTTGCGTGCGGCGGATGGCGGCTTCGTCCTCGTCCTCGGGCCCGGGTGGGTCCCCGGCCCACGCGCCTCCGGGCAGCGGTGGCGGAGGGCCGTATCAATTCATATAGATGATCCGGATTTGAAAGCTTGTGCTCTGGTTCTTCAGTCCCGTAACAGAGCCTTTCGATCCAAATGAGCTAATCAAGAACTATGCCACAATACATCGCTTTTCTAAATGGTAGAAACCGCAAATGGGTATCCGGATTTGAAAGCTTGAGCTCTGGTTCTTCAGTCCCGTAACAGAGCCTTTCGATCCAAAATGAGCTAATCAAGAACTATGTCACAATACATCTCTTTTCTGAATGGTAGAAACCGCAAATGGGTTCTTTACGCGCGCTTATCATTGGGTCATACATGCTGATGTAGTGGGCATCTGTTTCTGAAACTCAGATTCAGAAATGTCAGTTGTTCTTCTGAGTTCTTACCTGGGTGTTGCTGTTTTGTTGTCTGCACAGGCTATGCGTGCTGCTGGTTCCTGTTTCATGAAATGCAAATTGCATTGCCTGTGAATTAGAAGAATTATTATGAAAGTCGACATGTAGGGCAGGTGTCCCCATGCTTTCCTTGGATTCCGGGGATGATACCAAGATCCAAGTCGTCTTCTCTGTTGATTGCCTCGCTCGCTCCCTCCATCATCCCTTTGTGTTGCGTCGTCTTGACGACTCACACGGCGCAGCCTACTGTGGTTACGCTTGCATCCTGCGGCACTGCTGGATCCTGGGAGTACCACGGGCGGGACACATGCACGGAACACGCGTGGACGGATGGTCCTTTGCTGCCCGAAGTCACACGGCTTAATTTTACGAACGCTGGCAGTGGACTTGGACGTGGACGGACGGACACATGCAGTTGAGCACTTGAGCCACATAAACACGGTCCCGTACCGCCACCTTTGCAGCGTGAACCCGCGGCGGTTCGGCCGGCGAGATGAATGCGGCGGGGCCGTATACCGTAGCCCGGCCTCGTTTCAAAGCCTCGTATATGGTACGTATAAAACCAGCGTTTGACGAGCTGGTATGACCGGACTGGCACGGGCAGTAGCTCTCGGTTTTACGGATAGGAGTGGGTACGTGACAAAAGTTTGGGGAGAAATTTGTCGAGTCTTCGTCGTAGTAGACTCGTAGGTAAGGTAAAGAGTGGGTGACGACATGACGTGTCTAGTACTATAGTGTTGTGTTGACCTGCGTGACACGGCACAGGGAGCCGGCCGGTGGCCCTGCCCGCTAACCACCTGCTCCGGCCATGCTATGCTATTCGGCCGGCATAGCCGAAGGAAGGGGTGGCCAGGAATCGGACGACGCACCACCGTGAACGGACGGATGGGTCCTTTGCCTTTGACGTGATGAACAAAAGGAACATGAGGCTATGCCCAGCGCGATACAGTTGAAACGTCACGTTGATGGTGAATGCAGGTCGGCGGTGCCGATTGCCCACTGTTTCGCTTCCGATCCGCCGCCCCGGCCACCTCGGCAGTGGCCAGGACGTCAGATTATTGGATACGCACGCCGTCCTGTTCGTTCGTTCGTGGGCTGTCCCCTGCCGGAGCAGGTGCGTCCACGCCGGCCGAGGCGAAGGGATAGGCCGAGAGCGAGAGAGATTAGCAGCCGGCCACGAGCGGCGGGCTCCACGTACCAATCCCACCGCACACGTTTCATATCTACATGATCTCTGTCCGTGTATGGCCTCGTGTCCGTCCGTCCATCCATCCCGATGTCGAGCGATCGAGAGCTTATCGAGCTGGGCCTCGGATACCTCTGCAACGGCACGTGACGACGTGGAGACGACGAGGTGGACACATACGCTGGCAGTACACGCCATCGCCCTCGGGTTCCAGCAGGAGTGCCGAGTGCGTGCGTCTTGTCCGCATCCACCGCCATCATCCACGCACGCACATCCAACGCCGTGGGCTCGTAGGTCGTCCCCTGCCTTGCCCCTGGTCGATCTCTTTTGCCGCCGCCGTGTGGCGTGGATCGAATCGATCAGAACACGAACCAGACGTTGCAGGGCTTCGCTGCAGAGTACGTACGACGAGATCGCGCCGTGGCGGCAGGTATAGCTAGCTGCCTCGAGGCGCCAGCAGCACCAGCAGCAGCAGACGCCACGCCACGCAAGATTGTGATCACTGGCTGGCCATCGCCAAGACGCCAACACAGCCGGCCTCGTTCCGTGCGCGTCTACGCGCGCACTTTGCGGTCATAGGACAAGGGTGGGACGACACACCGGTGTTGAGTGCGACCCCATTTTGGCATTTGCGATCTCATAACGGCCGGTGGGCACCGGTACTTCCACGGCGGGGCATCTCGATGGGTACGTAGAATAAAAATTCTAATCCCTCATCGCATCAGCTGGGGACCAAATTAAGCAGTATCTTGGCATCGATCTCCGGTTTTGTAACAAAGGCGGCACATGAACTTCATGATTGATTTTTGGTCTTGAGATAAGTGATCTTAGTGGCACTACAAGTGTTAGGATTTGATTACTGGATGCTGAATCCTGCGCACCAATGGTATTGCAATTTTCGTGTTTTTTTTTTTTTTTTTGAATGTATTCTTTGGAGCATGCTACGAGCAGTGGTGGAGCTAGAACAATATCTTAAGGGACGCTATCGATGAATTAGAGGGGGCACTAATGATGTACTACGAATCAAATTGGCCAGATTACTGTATAATTTTTGTTGTGCCTCAACACTCCTTTAGAAAGCATGATTGAAAAAAAAAAATATATATGAATAGGAAACACATAGGAATGGAATAGGAATTCATATGCAAAATAGAGTAATGAAAAATATAGGAATTTTGCAGGATGAACTTCAGTAAAAATACAGGAGGCAAGAAACATGAGGTTTGAGGGACACTTTTCCTATAGCGCTGTCCTTTGAAATTAAGAACAAAGGGAACTTTCCTATGTTTTCATGCAAGTGTTTCCTCCAAACCAAATAGCTACAATAACTCAGTCCATAGGAATATGATTCCTATATTCCTTTGTTTCTTCCATACCCGAGCAAAACTAGCCCGGCTCGACCCGGCCCGAGCCCGACGGGGTTTTAGCCCACCCATGAACCTTACTGGGACGAGGGGGCCGGGTAGAGATTTTGAAGCCCGGTAAAATTTTTCTTGGTCCGAACCCGCCCGAAATACATTTTTAGCTATTTTATAGTGTAAAGTGCGCGGGTAGCCCCGCCCGAAAAAGGCTAGACCCGACTTGCCCGGTGGGACGTCATGGGCAGGATTTTTTCGCCCGAAATAATCGGGTTTTTCGCCCGCCCGAAAAATGCTCAGGTTTACTTTCTTCCTACAATCCAAAAGGGGCATATGATTTCTTTGTTACTAGAAAAATACCCTATATGTTGGTGCGTGACAAAGATAAAACAACACCACTTATATTTACTTATAGGAACGACTACATATACATGTTAGTTTGGATGATTGAGCATACATAATTCCGTGTGCTAGTGGTTGCATGGCAAGATAGAATGGTAGTGGGGATTATAGATTTAGATCCCTGTGTATCATCCAAATGCTTCATTTTTTTATAGTTGAGCATTCGAGTTTCATATAGGATTTCATTTCAATTGCATGGCCATTTACAATCATGGGCATTTCCTATTCTTATATTATGACAATAATCTTTCACTCCAAAGAGGGCCTAAGAATCTAGGGGTGGCCATGGCCTAGGTTGTCCTGACATATCCTTCGTCCTGGCTACGAGAATGTCTTTTATGTAAAAATAGTCAAGGCGGTTAATCACACTATCGTGGCACTAATCCAAGGGTTTAAGCCACCAATGTTTGATACTCAACACAAACTATTTAAAAGTTATAAAGATATCATAAAAATGCGGAATAGTTAGGTATTTTTTGAGATTACACATGACAACGTAGCCGGCCAACACACACGCATCATAATAATAGGCTAAAATAATCTAATTATGATCCAAGCAAGGTAGATTATTATGATCAAAACATCAAACTACAATAGCACTATATAATCCACATCAGACATTGCTTTTTGTTGATTATAAATATCTTTTCAATTGAACTAAACACAATCCAATCTGGATCCAAATACTCCGATTATTATAGCTCATAATCTAAATTACAATAATCCTCTATACAACTAGATTTTAAAAATTTAGGTATGATCAGAAGAGACCTTGCTAAGTAATAATGTGTTTAAAAGTGGCACCGTACGTGCGTGGACCCTCACACTCTTTACCTCTCCATGCCCCATTGCCCCGTACCATAATAAGCAACGTATTTAGTGGATCTGATCAATGGATCCCGGATTTGGTACCTGCACAGCAAAGTGACAAACGTGACACGCCCCCACACACCATGTAAAAATCCGCAGCTCGTACTCGGATTTGCAATGCATGGACCATGGTCCATGGTTGATGGGTCATGGGTGTGCGCATCATCAGGCATCCTGTCGTGGCAATGCAAGCAGTAGTAGTATAGTATATTCAACTACGAGTACTCGTCGAGCTATTTTTTTTTTAAAAAAAGAAGGAAAAAACTATGCGAACGAAGCGAGAGGTGCTGCCGGCCGCTGCAACGACCAACCAACGAGAAGGAGCGCAGCAGCAGGGCAACAGCAGGGCAACGGAAGGCTCTCGGCTCGGTTTCAAAATTTTGGTGGAGGGAAAAGAGACGCATCGCATGGACCGAGAAGAGTCAGCGTGCCTGTTGCAGTGTTGCTCCTTTCGCGTTGACAGGCATTTCTGTTCCGATGTGCGAGATTCCCACGTGGTGCGCCACAGCCATCCCCACCGCGCCAGGGCAGCAGCGGCCAGGAGCAGGAGCCCGGCAGATGCAGGCCCGCCCCCATCCCGTCCGTCTCGCCGCCTGCCGCGGACGCGCCCGTCGCACAATCGCATTTCGCGGCGGCGGTGCCCGCCCACCCGCGTGGCGGGTGAACAGATGAATGTGCGCGTGGCAGGGACGAGGAGATCGTGCGGTGGTGGGGGTGCGGCGCGAGCAAAGACGCACACGAGGCGCCCGCCTGTGATTGAGTGAGTGAACGTAATAACAGTGCGTGGGCCGGCCGGAGGTGCGGCGCGGCGCGGCGCGGCGCCAGCTCAGTGCTTCCGCTGCTGCCGTCACGGGGCTTCACGAGCTCACTTGCTACCGTCACCGCTACAGTACAGCAAGACAGACGGATGATTTTTTTAGAAAAACAAAAATGTTAAAAAGTTGCGAGTCCTACGAGCCGCTCACCTACTGACACAGAGTGATTATCCATCCGGGAAGCATGCATGTGGCGCTGCTGCTGACGTGACGGGCCACGCAGGTTTGGCGTACATCAGCAAATCGGCAGCGAGCGTTGTGGTTTGGGAATTGGATGCCAATGTTTATATATAAATATAAATAAATATTCAGAGCTCCTATACTCTATAGTTAGATGGACAAACGCCATCACAACCACTAGTAGTAGCATTGTAGGTTTGAAATTTCCAAAAGGAAAAGCAGCCCCTCTCTCACTCTCTCTCGCCTAGTAGTTGTCACGGTAGCACTACGAGCGTTTTTTTTTTCATCAGAAAAGAAAAGGAAAAGGTAAAGCAGATGCCTCTCCCCAAATTTTTAACGATTGACAAATGACCAATCCATATACATCACGTCCGGGCAGTATTCCGCCGTCTGGCCTGACCTTTTCCTGCTCTTTGCTTCAGTGCGAGACCGACCGACCGACCGTACGTACACCGAGCGAGCGAGGGAGACACGAGGAAAAGGGCCAAAGGGAGGGAGAGCACGGCCATGGCAGCAGCAGCCCAGCACGCTGCCCTGCGCGCCTCTACACACAGACTACAGGTATTTTAATAAATGCCTGCGATAATTATTAATCCTAGGGTGGTGGTGGTGACGGTGTGGGCCCCAGGGTTTTATCGGTTTGCGATGGGGGTGCACGGCGAGGCGTGACAAGCTCCCCTCCAGTAGGGCACAGGTGTGTGTGTGTGTGAGTGAGAGAAGCCAAGGCCAGAGGCAGAGGCAGGCATCATCATCTCTTCCTCGTGATGCGCGCCGCTCATGCTCATTGCTGCAGAGCGCTGCCGCTGCTTTCGCCCACTTGAACTCTTCCTCTCTCCTTCCTCATCCCCCCCACTCCCTCCCCCCCCGCGCTCCTCGCCGCCGTTTCTTTCGGCCCAAAAACCCTAGCAAATCCTCGCCCCGCCGCCGCATCCAGCTTTCTCCACCCCCCGCCGCCGACCGAGGGCCGGACGCACCACCAGCGCTCTCCGCCACCGCCGCCGTCCGGTAAGATCCTCCGCTCAACTCCCCAGCTCCTCTTGCAGGCCGTTTCTTTTTGTTTTCGGTTTTGGTTTTCTTTTGGTTTGGGTTGCTGTCTTTGTCCAAGTCGTAAGCATATCCGCCCAGGTTTTGGGGGGTGTTGTGTTTACTCGTCGTCTGCTTGCGTCGTCGTCTCCCTCGACGACCAAGGGTTTACGGATCTTGCATCATCTTTGCTCGGGAAACAAGGGGGAACGTCTTGCCTCAGCCTCACCTACCGCAATCTCTGTTGTTCCGTGTGCTATCTCCCTTTATTTCCATTTTTTAAGGATTAGAAATGAAATCTGTAGCTTTGGAGTGGGTAGGAGGAAACGGCCGGACGTTGGACACCAAGATCTACAGGCCTTGACAGTTTTTTTTTTTTTTTTTTTTTTTCTATAAAGACGACTTTTCTCTACCATTTCTGCTAGCGGTTCCGACTGTTTTCCCTCGTTATTACTTGTTACCTGATCCATTTCAGATTTCGGTCTTGTGCAGGACTCCGTGATGCCGGTTCTTGACCCGGGAAAGCGGCTTCTCTGTTCACAGAAGTGCAGGCGACTGTCGGTGCGGATGCCTTGAAATGCAGCAGCCGTTCTACGGCCTCCTCCCACCAAGATGAAGGTGCAGCTCGTGGAACAGGAAGGCGGCTCCAAGAGGAGGATGGGTTCTTCCGGTTGCTCGGAGATAGTCGAGCTGGTGGACGAGCCGAAAGACGCTCGTCAGGGTGGGCTTGCCCACCTCAGGGTGAGGGTCAAGCCAGTGGGGCAGGAGCATGGGGCGCGGTCGTGCTCCGTGGAGGACGATCTTGACCAGCTCATCAGATCGATCAACGTGCGCACGTCGGCCAGGGCTTCTGCGCAGACGAGCACGGATCGGAGGCTTATTGCGCTCGGCAAGTCGCCCGTGTCCAGCTCGGAGATTGTCGAGTCCGTCAGCCTGAAGCAGGCCCTCAGGAAGATGTGCATCTCCCAGGCGTCGGAGATGGCGGCCATGAAGAGGCTGTCCAAACCGACACAGACAGGGGCGTCTACACCTTCTAATTCTGGGGCAATCAAGAAGCTCTATGGCTCTGCTGCAGTTCAGATCAGCGAGGAGCAAGATGACAAGGCTAAGGTGGGGAAAGTTTCTATGATGCCTGAGAAATCGGCAGGAAGTTCACTCGGTGGTGGTAAGCCGAGTGAAATCAGTAAGGGGCAGAGCAAGAGCTCAGCCAAGAAGGGTTTGCGATCAGCGTCTCCTACCACAGGCAAGGTTCATAATAAGACCAGAATCCAAGATGTGATCAGTAACAAGTCATCAGAGGGAGTTGAAGATATTTCTGTGGGAGCAACACTGCCAAAACAGAGGAAGGGCAAATCTGTGAAAGCATCTAGTCCCCGGGCTGTTCCAGTAGGTGGCTCACGGCTGGTGAGGCCAATGTTTCGAAATAAAACCTCGACGAAAAAGAAGGTCAAACCTGAACCTGCTATAGTGCCCGCATCACACAAGCAATGTGAGACGAAAGGTCCTAAATCTCACACTAGTAAACAGCAGGAATCCCTTCAGGATGAACCCAGAACCCCAGCACCAACTAGCAAGAAGGCTGCTGTCAGCTCCATCACCAGTGATGGAGCTGATTTTGGCACCAAAGGATGCGGTGTCGGTGTGATCCATGGCTCGAAGGTTGGTGAGTTGTCAAGATCAAAGGAGAAGGGTGAATGCTCCCAAAGCTCTAAGAGTAGCATTGGCGATTATAGCACCAGTACAAGCATCAGTGAGGACAGTTATGGCAGCTTCAGTGCCAACGGAACCAGGCCTCACATGTCAAAGGATGTGAGATGGGGAGCCATCAGGCGCATGGCTATCCAACAAGGGAGCTTGGGATTGAAGAACTTCAAGCTTCTCAAACAACTTGGTTGTGGGGATATTGGCACTGTTTATTTGGCTGAGTTAGTGGGCTCAGACTGCATGTTTGCATTGAAGGTCATGGACATTGAGTACCTCATAAGCAGAAAGAAAATGCTCAGAGCACAAACTGAGAGAGAGATACTGCAGATGCTTGACCACCCATTCCTTCCAACTCTGTATTCTCATTTCACGACGGACAACCTTTCTTGTCTGGTAATGGAGTTTTGCCCTGGTGGTGACCTACATGTTCTTAGGCAGAAACAACCTACCAAAACCTTTTCGGAAGCAGCTGCAAGGTATGATCTTTTAGTCATGTTATCGATGTGCTATCCTTATGCACTAATACACACGTATCTGCCCTGATTGAGCTGTTTTACCAAGAACTAAAACCGTTCACTATATAACCTCGCTGCATTTGTCACCATATAGATGTTTTTTGTCCAGTCATAGTATATCCCGCTATTGTAATCCAATATTTTACATTTTTTATATAGGTTGCATTTTGCTAGTGAGTTATTGTAACTCAAGAGAATTTATATTTTATTTATATGTTTCATTTTAGTGCCGAACTATTGTAATTCAAGAAATCTACATTTTGTAGGTTTTATGTCGCTGAAGTCCTCTTGGCCTTGGAGTATCTCCATATGTTGGGGGTCATATACCGTGATCTGAAGCCAGAGAACATACTTGTTCGTGAAGACGGGCACATCATGCTTTCAGACTTTGATCTGTCTCTGAGGTGCTCAGTGAGCCCAATGCTTGTGAGAACATCATCAGTAGGCAGAGATGAGCCCAGCAGGCCTTCTGGTCCCTGTGCACAAAGCTGCATTGATCCCCTGTGTATCCAGCCATCCTGGAGCAATTCGTCTTGCTTCACGCCCGCCTGGTTTCGGTCTACACCATCAAGGACCCGGAGGCCTAGAGCTGAGCCCCTGAAGAAACCATCACTTCCACAGCTCGTTGTTGAGCCCACGGAAGCAAGATCGAATTCGTTTGTTGGGACCCATGAATATCTTGCCCCAGAGATCATTCGAGGAGATGGCCATGGTAGCTCGGTTGATTGGTGGACTCTTGGAATCTTCCTTTACGAGTTACTCTACGGCAAGACACCATTCAGGGGACCTGGCAATGAGGAAACACTCTCAAATGTGATCTCACAGGGCTTGAAGTTCCCTGACAACCCAGCTGTAAGCTTCCATGCAAGAGATCTGATCAGAGGGCTGCTTGTGAAAGAGCCAGAGTACCGGCTCGGCTCGTCAAGAGGAGCTGCTGAGATTAAGCGGCATCCCTTCTTCGAAGGCCTGAACTGGGCCTTGATCCGTGGACTGCGCCACCAGAGACCCCGAGAAACATTGATACTGCAGCAACACTCGCGACGACACGCAAGAAAAAAAAAAGGAAGGCAAATGTCTGGAATTCGCTGAATGGCGGCGACATCGAGTTTGAGCTCTTTTAGTTGTAGCTGTAGTGGTATCACTGCTGTAGTCCCAAGGATATATCAGTATCATGATAAGCTAGCAAGAGTAGTCTTAGTCCCTCTTCCCAGCAGTTTTCTGTTCAAAGTTAGTCATCCTCAGTCATTTCCGACCTTGGGAAGTAAGGTAAGGTTGGCTGTTAAGCCTGTAACTTTATGCCTTGTTAATACCATCAAATATTAGAAGACACGGTTGGGAAATTCCTGGGCATGTGCGCGATGGTAGAAATGTAGAATGTGTAATGTGTTTGCTGGATGAAACAGCTTGTGCCTCGCTTACCTGATAACGCTGGGAAAACTCAGAACTAGAAGTGAGGCCTGTAACTTTATTCTTATTCTGTGTTGATAACGTAGGAGTACTAGGAGCACGGATTCGGCAGTTATTTGCATTTCCTGCCACCTTCTTGTGCGTACAAATACGGGCATTCTTAACTGATGGACAGGTGTGTACCGGTTATGGTCGCAATGGCAATGTACCGTTGTGTAAATCTAATGCATTTATGGCGTCGGTTCACCCGCTATTTGACTACAGCCACACTGCACTGTGATCTTTTCATTACTTACAGTATAAACACCGAAGCCATCATCGAACGGGTAGTAGGAGGCCGAAGCAAAATTTTATAATTTTCTAGGGCCAGCCAAATGTTGGCCAAGAACCAATGGGCAGCCAAATTACTAAGGCAGACCAAAATTTGCCATGGCCAGCTTTGGCCTGTAACCTAACGTGCCGATATCTGCGATTTTTTCAGCACAGCCGTTCACGAACGGTGACAGAAGAAAAGTGCTCCATCACCTAGGGATGTCGCACAGCTTTATCCAATGTATGTAAGACATCATCATCATCATATGCAGTATACTAGACCGCATTTTTTTTTTTTTTTGAGATAGCACATACCAGTACCACTTTGAAATTTGCATTCTTGCATCCTGAAAAATGAGCAGAGTTGTACTAGAATGCGTAGTTCAGGAGGGGTCACAATCCCCTATAAACGTCTAAATCACTTTGACCTGCTAAGTTAGATCCTACTGTCAACTGACAAACTACTTCCATCTCAAAGCCGTTGAGCTACACAACAACAGCCAAGATCCTTAGTTTCCATTTACACCAGGACCTCAGAAGCAGATTAGCGTGTGCCATCGTCATGATCGTTGTCATTGTCCCCTTCATAGTACTCATCATCTCGGTGAATCTGCTTATCTTGGGTATGCTCTGGAGGATAACACATTACAAAGTTATGTAAATGTATACACAATGATAATGAACAAAGGATAGAGTTATGCATAAGGCATCGTAGCTATGCGAATTGCTGCCAGAGACTAAAATAAAGCTGCAAATTGAGAGAGCATTTGCCATGCATGTGAATCTAGATGACTCTTGACCCCTGGACAAATCATTAATTCGTTAAACAAGAAACACAGAGCATGCCAGAAATCTTTCACTTACGATCAACACGTTCATCAGGATCCAATTCATCTTCGTCAAAATCCGGGATATAAAAATCGGGAGGAACCTGCAAATGATTTAATTATAACCCCTCCAGAATAAAATGAAATGAAAAGCATACTAAGTGTTCTGATACTGCCCATGTTTTTATACATAACCATTTACACTTGCTAGGTTTCATCATGTAAGTGCCAAAGTATATATTCAACAACCGAGCAGAGAAAGCCTAACCTCTTGCATTTGAACACCAGGAGCATGCTGTATGGACCGCAAACTCTCCATCACTTGCACTTTGATTGAACTGAGATAAGTCTTACTGTTCAAATTGTCCTGCTCCAATTGAACAATAGGTAAGAAGTCATAAATCATTGTTAATCTGCAAGAAAATTATGAAAGTTTCAAGCTTCTAGTAACACTAAACTGATTAACAAATTTTGTTTGAGGCAATGATTAACAAATTGTAGTTGAGCCACAGTTCAATATTTCAAATGATAGACCCACTTAATGTAAAGAAACAAGGTATAGGGTTAATAAAGGCCAACAGGGAGATGTTTCTTTACCATGTTCAAATTTGGAACTTTCAATGTATAATCTTAAGTACTCGATGTATTCATTGTTTGGAATCTCTGCACAGAAAATGCCAAAGTAAAAACTCCATAGCATAGAAAACCACAGAAAGAATTGTCAGAAAATTTCAACCCCATGTGATGATATGAACAAAGGAACATGAGAAATTTTACATGTAGCAAAGATAACTAAGCTACTAGCTGCTTCACCTGAAAACAAGAGGACAAAGAAGAAAGATAAATACAAAAGTTGAAAAATGAATAAATGAGATACCATTTGGGAGTTCTGTGTCTAAAAGGACCCCAGTTTCAACAGCCCAACACCGTGCTACATTCTCTTTGGTGTATCCACCACCTCCAGTTACCTGAATGATGGAAAAATATGGTGATAGCCTATTAAAGCCAGATAGAGAGAAATATCACATAATAGTAACATCCCTTACCAGAAGAGGAATATTGAATTTCTTGACAAACTTTACACATTCAGCATGGCCTGTTCACAGAAACATGTAAAGCAAGTAAGCAGTTAAGCACTAATAGTCAATTGAAGGCCAACAGCCCAAAGGAACTCTAAAACTCCATTGATGCGAGGAAAATCAGCAGAGCAGCAAAAAGAATGCCCCCCCCCCACCCCCACCAAAAAAAAAAAGAAAAAAAAACACGCTAGCAGCTGATCCAAGCATACAAAACTGGATGACTAAATAGATAAACACATAACAATGTTGCCGATTCTATGTGCGTGTGTGTATATGTTAAAAACTGTAGAACCTTCAATGGAGAGGTTGAAGCAGCCTAGACGGTCCCTTGCCAATGAATCAGCCCCACATTGAAGAACAATAGCACCAGGCAGATATGTCTCAACAACTTTGGCAATAATCTGCATGATAAAGATAACATGACAGGACTAAGAAAAAAAATGACAAAATAACAACAAAGGGATGCAGTGCAGGGAGCTTACTGTTTTAAAAAAAGTCGAGTAAAGCTAGCGTCATCTATACCATCTTTAAGTGGAATGTTGATGGCATAATATTTTCCTTCCCTTTCTCCTATATCCTTCAATAGTAGCAAGGTAAATCAGCATGAAGAGTACATCCATTGAAACAGAATCTATAATTCTATATAACAATATCAAAGGTCTCATCATTACTCAACATGTGGCATGCATCGATTTAAACGTTAAAGTTAATAAAATGGCTTTGGGAACTGTTTCCAAATCCCAACATGTTCATAAAAAGAAAGGAACAAGTTTTCTGACCATACTGAACCTTAATCATTCCCCTGTTTTTCGAACCATGCATTAGTCTTTCTCCTGTTACTAGGAAGTTTTCATTTAAGGAGACATCCCTGACCCACCAAAAATAGTTGCATACTTATAAATCGTTCATGCAGAAGCATCCACTATAAAAGTGAACACAGTTCATCACTTATAAAATTTTACGCGATATATAATATATAGGCAGGATGCGTAGGGTTTGTCTTATAGATGCATCAACCAACCAACAATGATCCTTGCCTATCCATAAATCATACAAGGAGGTGCCCGAAATGGCCATACTAGTTACCTATCTAACATAAAGGTATAGAATAATCTCAATGACTGCATTTGTGACACTGACAGAAAGCTAAAATGAGAAACTAAATTGAGGTGTGAAACACAACAAATTATTCATGACGGTTGTGAGTTGAACCTTACCTTAAGGTCACCCGCTCCAGGAAAAGAACAGATCACCATACTTGTGGAAGCTAACAGTCATTACCCTGCAAAGCACTAAAGAGAAAAGGTTAAGAAATCTGAAGCACCTTTGAAGACACTCAGTAATTAAAACCTACAGTGAGGCAGACCAATGAACAACAACAAAAAATGATGAAGCCATGGATTAGATTGGAAATTTGTCAAGACAACAACAATAAAAAAAAGATATCTATAGAAATTACAGTAAATAATGGTTTGGTGGCAAAACATGAACCTGTCGGTGAAATAAAAGGCTTCTTCAACTCCATCTCCATGATGGACATCAATATCAATATAAAGAACCCTGGCATGGTACTTGAGAAGCTCCAGAATTCCTAATACTAGATCATTAATGTAGCAGAAGCCTGACGCCTCACACTTTTTGGCATGATGCAGCCCACCAGCCCAATTAATGGCGATGTCACATGTTTTATGATTTAATCTGCGAGCAGCATCTAAAAAAGAATATAAAGAACAGCTTAGAGAGTTCGTAAAATCAAAAGAAGCCTTAGACCCTCAGTGATTTTAACATTACCTAAAAGTTCCTCCAGCATAGATTTGGCAGAACTCAAACAAATTATCAAAGACGGACAGTCTTCTCCAAGATTGTCTGAGAACAGAGAAAAAACAAACCCAGATAAATTATGTCAGAAGACCAAAAAGGCTGTGGGTTGCGATCGATAGAGATTTTAATTGGTGTCAGATAGGCATATTATGAAAGATATAAACCGGATTGTTTTTCATTGAGTTGGAAATGGCTAACCTTACATTTGTTGTATGCAACAAAAGACTAAAATATATACAGTGATAGTATCTTCTTTCTATTCTTTCAATTATATATATACATGAAACCTAAGCAAAATATAAGTGTAGTAACACCTTACATCTAATTAACAAGAATAAAAAAGGTATAAGAATGAAACATGAGCAAGTTACATGACATGTATTGCACTGTGAAATTAGCAGTCTGGAAGAATAATTTGCAAAGAGAAAACTCCAGCATCCATACATCTAGTTAATTCACTTGCATATAGGTGCTGGCTGTCAGGAGTTATCCGGTGCAAGAATTCCACATAATCAGCAGAATGGAACTGAGCAAGCTCTATTGGATATGCTTTGTGTGGTCTCTGCAGAATCCATTGGTTGCCAAATAACATTAAACATTGCAGTCTTCACGGGTCCAAAGAAAATGAATAGAAGATATTCAATACTGACATATATCTCCATCTTTTTATGAAGTCCATACGAAAGAACAAGGTGATGTGTCATACAGAGCGATGAGGCTTCATGGGGTGATTTGGCCCTAAAGTAGACATTGCCAACATCTCCTAAAATGGGTGTGGCAAAAGAAATTGTTAAGCCCGCAATCACAAATTCAAACATTTGTTTTGAAAGATGCAGGAGCTCTGGAACTTTACGAATTTGAACAAATAAAATACTTTACATATTTAAAAAAACTGGGTGAAACTTTTATATCAATGTCTTCATTTTTCTAGAACGTGGATAAAGACAGTCTATATGCAGAGATCGCAAAGACAATGAAGTTTGCAGGAATCTTCTTTTTCTATAACATGGAAAGATCGAAATGGAATTTTGTAGCTACAATTCTACAAGACTACTACTATAGCTACATGTAGCTTGTCTTGACTATAGCTTCTCAAATAGCACTTAGGGTGCAATGAATTCGATTCAAATCTTGATCCATGAGATACTTGCACCTATGTTATCTGACTAGGGGCAAAGCATAAATCCTACTACAACAAACCTAAGCTAAACTACAAGGAACCTAGCACCAGGACTTGTGATTTGTGAATACCAATTCAAATCAGCCCCAATTCAAATCGAGCAAGTCCTGGAACTGGAAGTAATACCACCAGCAATTTCCCCTTGCTAAAATATCCCAAAATCCAGCTGAGCAAAAGGCGATCTCCATGAGCATTGATCACGTCTGACCACTTGAAATCAGCGAAACAAAAGGAAACTACTCAGTCCCTGTACAATCCCCGCTTTAGTGCTTAATGAATAAGGGAACATATCTAGTGCAAAACCAACATCTCCGCAACTCGCAGTTCTTAGTTCTTATTGCCCCACTTCGGATTTCGGTGTTCCATCGCGCACTGCACGCTAGCTATGGCGAGAGCTAGGGCTTTGCAGCTAAGGGTGAGACTGGAGAGAGAAGAGGGAGCGCGGTAAATGTACCGTCGTAGAAGTAGGATATCCGGTCTTTCACCAGCATCGCTCCACTCCCCACGGCCGCGGCGGGAGCAGAGAAAAATCAACGTCGTCCAGGGAAACGGAGCCCCGCACCAGACCTAGCGCGGCGGCGGCGGCGGCGGATGCAGGTGGGCAAGGGGAAAAGTCGCCGTCCAAATGAGAAACTGGGGAACGCTCTGGATCTGCTTGGACGGCGCGGATCAAACGACCCTGAGATCAAACGGTGTATAGTGTCCCCCAGTAATGTAAGGCAGCCAGAGCCAGAGGCGCCTATCTATCACAGCACAATCCGCTCGCTGTCGCTGCCGCTGCCTCGCTACCCGCTTGTCGGCGGTGAAGCCTCCGGCGAAGTGGAAACGCCACTGCCCAAGATGGCTGCTCCCTCCGCCGCACCACGCACGGTGATCTGTGTTGGCGACGTCCACGGCTACATCGGTAAGCTGGAGAGCCTCTGGTCCAACCTCGAGGCCGCGGTCCCCGCCGACGCCTTCGCCACGGCGCTGGTCATCTTCCTCGGCGACTACAACGACCGCGGCCCGGACCCCCGCAGGGTGCTCGACTTCCTCGTCGCGCTCCCGACGCGATACCCCGCGCAGCGCCACGTCTTCCTCTGCGGCAACCACGACCTCGCCTTCGCGGCGTTCGTCGGGGCGCTGCCGCCGCCGCCGACGGCTCCCCGTTCTCGGCTACCTGGGACGAGTACATCCACAACGAGGAGCACGAGGTGGTACCGCGGGCCGGGATACGAGAACATGCACTTGCAGGGGAGGCGCTGGGGCGGGGTCATCAAGGAGAGGTGGAACCCCAAGAAGGGGCTCCGTACAAGGGCTCCATCTACGACGCGCAGCCCACCTTCGAATCCTACGGCGTCGCCCATGGTTCCCCTGGTCAGTTCAGTCATGAAATTTCTTGCATATTTGCGGTTGTGTACTGTAGTTACAATATCAACCAATGCAATTTGCCATGGAACCTGGCCTACGGTTTATACTAGTAGTACTATGTTAGAGCTGTGGTGTGCTTCCTAAATGTGGGTATGTTGGTCCATATATAATCAATCTCTCACTAGACTGCATGAACCTTAAGAAATGCTGAAATCGAGCAGGCAAAGAACCTATGAATTACGATTTGCATGTTTAGTAAATGAATGCACAATAATCGGACATTTCATCGAAGAAGAAGAAGAAGAAGAGAGAACACCGGGGATTGGAGAAACCCCCAAAGAAACACCCAAGACACAACTCTCACAAGGATAGCAACAAAAGCAAGCTTGATGCAGCAAGCGTCCATATTGGACAGTTCCTAGAGACGTCAGCATTGAAGTTTTTTAGTTCAAATGGATGGCTATCGTCAAGATACATTGGTCATGTTCGTACAGACCATGCATGTGCCAATCGGCAAGACTTTGTAATAATTGGCCTGAGTCTATCTTTGATAGATGAAGCCGGGTATAAACTATCCATTATCTAAAAAAATGCAGCAAGCATCCAGACGACCAAAATCCTAGTCTAATGGAAATATGGAATGCCCTGGGAAATAACTTCTGGAGGCCTTTTGCTGCAGAAAGCAGCAGCACATCAAAAGGATGGAGTGTGGATGCCCTGGCAAGTAACTCCTGGAGGCATTTTGGTCCAGCAGGCACCAACACTTAACACAGTAAAACGTGGCAAACTATTCACTGATAGGTACTATAGTACCATTTATCTTACTTAAGATACAAACCAATGAATTTGGTATTCTTGACTAGATTATGTAAGCATATAATCATACATATTGTAATCATTTTTTTTTTTTTCTATCTATCAATGAAACGCGACCGCGAAGCTCTCCTGCGTTCGTGAATAAAAAATCATACAAAATCTTCAGCAAACATTTCTCTTCCATAAAATCATCTTCTAATTTGTTGTTGGTTCTAATTTTGTTCACAGATCTCGCAAAGGCTATGCCAGAGGAGCATAAGAGGTTTCTGCATGACTTGGTTTGATACATGAGGAGGTGATAATTATTTTTTATTTTGTGAATTGTAAGTATTCAAGCAAGAGGTGTTGCTCCTAGTCCTATGATATTCAAGTTATTATAATTTTATGACAGGAAAATGTGCCAATTGATACGGATGAAGGACAAATCATCTGTAATCTGATTGCGGTCCATGCTGGCCTAGAGAAGACCATAGATTTGAATGAACAACTTAGAGTTTTGAGAACTAGAGACACAAGGGTGCCAAAGGTTCAAATGCTTAGTGGGGGAGGCAAGATGTCTGGAACACACCCAAGGTGAAGAAAAAAAAAAATCTGCATCTTATTTCTCTCTAGTTTACCAGAAAAAAAGAAACTTGGTTTCTGAGTTTTTTATTTATTTACCAGCTTTTGGTGAGACAACATACTCTGCAGAATGGTTCTCTGAATGCTTATTTCTGAATCATTAGTTTTAGGGAAGAGACCATCTTGGTCTTTAGAATGCATCTGTAAATGCTTTTAAAATGTACAGTGCACTTGACACATCATTATTGGCTCATGATGTGCTAGTTCATGTCGTTGAGCTGATGCGACATCATTTTAGCAGAGCTGGTGGCAGTAAACCTAACATCTTTACTGTAGTTTATCAGAGCTGAGGCGGTATTATATACTGCTGAGCTGAGTGGAGCTTGCTCTCTTACGTCTTGACTTTTGATCCCACCCACTCCATGATGCTTCATTTTCCAGTTTTTGAAGTCGAGAAAATTGATCTGTGCATATTTTAATTTTAGTCTCATCATCCCTGGTGTGAACAAATTACTTTTAAGTTTTAAAAAGTACAACATGTTTGGTGACTGATTAGGTATGAAATGGTAATAAGAGTTTTAAAGACACTGGTTCTGGTCTCTTGTCTTTTATCTTTCTGACATTGTTAAATCAGTCTTTTGGCCTAACCTTGTATTTTTTGTATATATAGAATGAAACTAGCACAACATGCCTGCAAACCAAGTACAACTGTTCTAATGTTTCAAATATGCTCATATTTAACAGGACAGGCCAATAGGATATCTTGTATATTCTCTAGTATTCTCAAAACAATATTCATTGGCATGTCTGCATTACTCTGGTCATCATGCCATTTTGAGTTACCATTTGTACCCTTGTAGAATGTAATCGGGTGCACCATGCAGAAACACTATCAGTTCCTTAGCAATGTTATCTGGAAACGTATAGGTTCAGAATTTTCATTATTTATTTGATAACACAAGAGTTATCAATGCTAATTGCACCATTACATTGTGGTATCCAAATCTGGTTTACCTATGTACTTCTTACTACAACAGACACATTACACATATTTTGTTGAAAATCTCTGCTTTTGGTTTACCTATGTACTTCTTACTACAGCAGACACATATTTTGTTGAAAATCTCTGCTTCTATCATCTATTTTGATGAACCTGGCCTAGGTGTATGGGTCTACCTTTGGCTACAAGCTATCTTTTTTTTTAACTTGTTCTGCCATTCTCTGGTTTTGTTGAAACTTGAAACAAGGAAGCACGGTGCATATGAATGGGCTGCCTATACGAACATTGCTAGATACTAGACATGATTTCTGTTCACGGCAGATACACTTGGTATCTATTGTACCTATATGACTGTCCTAAAGTAGAGTCGTGCACCTGTCTTAAATTAGAGTAGTGCACATTATCACATTTTGTGACCTCATTAGCCCTCATATGCGCCATTGTATTTATGTTGAAGCTTGAACAGAAATGTTGATATCATGGACATTGCTTTTCAGGATCTGACTGGCAAGCAGACTATCATTGTAAGTGGCCACCACGCGAAGCTCCACATTGACGGCCTTCGATTCATAATCGATGAAGGCGGTGGTTATGCAGACAAACCTATTGCTGCTATCGTTTTTCCTTCAAAGACATTGATCAGAAGCACTGAGGAAGCACGTTGAACTCTCCGGGGGATGGGGGGAATATGTGACAATAGGAACAGCGTCAAAAGGAAATAAGTTTGTGAACTAGGGGGTGCATTTTCCCCCTTATCCCCTTTTATAATGTAATATGTCAGACGACAATAGGAACAACGTTGAAAGGAAATAAGTTGGTGAACTAGACATGCATCCTCGCATGTCTAGTCACTAGTGTGAAGTCGTGTCCTCGTGTATCATATGCCAGACGACAAT
>JADLZK010003142.1:0-49337 GCA_015847255.1 Hyparrhenia diplandra
GGATTCGATATTTAAAACCTCCCGGGTGAAATGCTCACTGAATATCCGCAGCGGCTTGGATCTATTTCTCATAAAGTTAACAAATACCAGCGATGACCTCCCTCACGGTACCTCACCGACTTCACCTCCACCAAACTCCTACATTAAAACTGACATGTCTACTGCAGGCTCCGTGCCAAAGGTAGCCGATCGCGAAGCCACCTACACCTACATCGCCTCCTCCCAGACGCTCGCGGATGCTTCGCGGCCGGGCACCCTGCGCCCTACGTAGACACGCGTGCCGTGAGCGTCGCGCCGACGCCCGTGACATCAAGTTCGCATCTGCGCCGGCCTCCACCCGACTTATATCCCAGCGAAACAAGGGCGCCAACATACGCAGCGGCGGCGACAACAACAAGTGCGGTCCTCTCGTCTACTGCCGGACCGGCATTGTCACTACTCCCGTCTGCGTGCCCATACGCCACCAGCGTGGGTTAAGCGGCGTGGGCACCTAAGTCGACGGTGGTGGGAAATGTCATGACTTCGAGAGGTGGACCGGCCTAGGATGGGCTAAAGGACTACGATCTGGCGGCAGAGGGCTGGTAGCCTAGAGAGCGAGGGCGCCGCCCAGCCGCAGCCTCTCTCCTTTCCGTGTCGACTACGCCCGTCTTCAAGTTAGGATTATCTTAGAACTTTGGCATGTAAAATTCAATCTATAAGGAAGACCCTTATTAGGAAATAAATAAATAGTATTGCTTGTAAAAGGTATTCCCAATCGCACAAGGAAACCTTATAGAGAGATCGCTTAGATTACAAGTCCCACTAGCCTGCCATATGCGCAGAGGCACGTAATCTCTTTGGGGATAAGGCAAGCAATAAAAATAGTTCAGCATCTCATCCGCTCCTCGCCTCCACCGCCGCCACCGGCCGCCACAAGATCGACGCCCGTCGCCGGCTCGCCGCTACGCTCGCTGGGCGTCAGCTCGGCCATATCGGCTCCACCGCCCGCCGCTGCTCATGCCGCCGCTGCCGCCGCCGACGAGAGACCCGCAGCCCCTCACGCTACTTTCGGCTCCAACTGGCCGACGATCACGCAAGGTCGGCTTCCAGCCCAATCTCAGCCGGTTCCGCCGACAAGAGGATGCCATGATATCCACCCACGCGGTGTCATCGCGCCCACGCTGCACTCCGCCAGCGTTGCAAGCATCATGCAACTAATCCTGTGTAGTCGCGCCAGCAGCTAAGCGAGGATGAGCAATACGCGCGCACAACGCACATCTACATCGCACACGCGAATTTCTCTCGACGCTGAAGCGCTAGATGTCTCGCCATGTGTACCGCAAGATAAGGTATGCGCGCCCATCACTCGCAGATTGTTCTGCTGAACTACGTAGGCTCTTAGTGACAGGGAGGCCTTCTTGATGTTAGATCGTCGTCAGCCGCTGGGGCAACAATGTTGTATTGTGGTGATAAGTGGACTTTATAGGTCCGACTTCGAGTAGCACAACATGAATGAATGTTTGAGGGTGCATATTGTAGCCTCAAATCAATATTCAAAGATTACTATGGTGTGTAAAATTAGCTATTGCAGCATTAGCCTCAACGCTCCGCATACACGCGCCACTGTGCTTCGCTGTTTATTTTGATCACTTTTGTCTCCCCGCGACTCGCTTTACATGTTTTGTCCTTTGATTACTTTTTAAATAAATAACTTTTTAAAATAATCCTTATTGAGCATCGTATAATTTTTGCTAATATAATAATAATGTTTGCTTCATGGGATCTCAAACTTACAGTGCAGGAGGGAATAACCGCCATCCGACGCTGACGCACAAAAAGAGTTCCCGACCGATCACATCTTTGATTGCCACGGATGCTCAGCTTCGACTACACAGAACATCCAGGCCAAGGTTCAGGCTCTTCATCAACATCAAGCAAACACAATTTTTAAAAGCACCAATTGCAACACGAGCAAGTTAGAAGTAGTCTGACGGACACGGATGACACGCTCCAACAACTTTCTTCATGATCAAGATTCTTTCAACTATCAACTTTAAAGCTCCCGCAGCATCATCGCATGGTTTGCGCCTTCAAAGACCGCTTTATTCGGAAGTTCGTGAGGTGATGAAACTAACATGATGTTCTCCCTATTCTGCATAGATCCATATATATTGGTTGTTATTGACTAGAACCTTGATGCATGGGAGTCAACATGGACGCGGTAGAGAATGGCCCAACATCCATCAAAGGTCACCACCACATCAGGTGACGCTAGTGAGTATGGACGCCATCTTCAATGGATTCTACACCAACGATGCCACCACATCGTAGCAACACTACACCAGCAGCGCACACCAACGAGGCATGTGACGCTACATCGACTCATCTACCAAGAAACACTCGAAGAGGAAGGCATGATTACTAAGGGGGCGTAATACCAAAACGAAGAAGGCAACACTACACGATTACCTAATGGTGAACACCGATGAGGAAGGTAACGCTATACTAACCATTGCTGGTGGACACCAACGCGGATAGGCAATGTTGCATCAAAGTAGACAGCGCCTAATGTGGCATAAATGAGAAAAATTTATCAACCGCTAAATGAGGTGACAATTTCATCCATCACTTGAGCACACACATGGAGGAAGCTTATGGCCCAGGATGCACTGAGTAAAGCGTGATGTTTGATCCAACCGCATCAAAGGAACAATAGATGGGCATGTGCAGCATCAAGGGGACTATCTAAAGATCTATGTCAAGAAAAGGGAAGTCGGGAGATAGCAAAACTCAAACGCACCTATAGGCTACAGTAGCAATGACTCATCTTTATAGATTCGTAATTAAATTATCATATATGATATGATATTATTGACCATTAGTCATAATTTTGATTTAAATTTTGGTTTCTGAATTTCTTCACGCAAATAAGTGTTCATATAGTCCTTATTAGAATCGGTATAATTATTGTATTTACTTAATTAATAACAATGTTTTTAACCTCTCCAGTGGAAGCTACTATTTATTTTATGTAAACCCATCCTAGAAATTTGTCCCTATAGGGTTCGAACCTCAGCAAGTTGGGGTGGCTACT
This sequence comes from Hyparrhenia diplandra, assembly GCA_015847255.1. NCBI lineage: Eukaryota > Viridiplantae > Streptophyta > Magnoliopsida > Poales > Poaceae > Hyparrhenia > Hyparrhenia diplandra. The sequence continues at coordinate 3,074 of JADLZK010003142.1, forward strand.
AAGGAGCCCAAGCACTAGGTTGAGAGCTGTTCGCAAGTTACCCTATACCTACTAATAAAAGAGTAGAAAAGTTCGCAGTACTCACCTCTTTTCTGTCTTTTCTACCTACCCTGCTCTCGCCATGTACTCGCTCCGCCGACCGGGTACGCTGTCTTTCACTGTCCGGACGCTCAGCCGCCCGCATGAAGCAGCCTCCCTCGCCCGCCTGTCTACTAAGGCACCGGTTCATCCATCCATTGTAAACTAAAGCCGCTTGGGTCTAATACTCCAATGGATATACGTACGGGCTCGATTCATGTCGCCGATCATGCGACTTCCGCGCCATAGCATGCCAATGCAGACGAGCGCGGAGGTGAGGGAGCGAAGCGACCCCTCGCAGGGGAGGGCGCACTGAGTCGCCGGCGCCGCTCCCCGAACCCGAACTCCTGCTCGGGCGCGCAGCAGGGACTGGAACTTGGGCGGTCCAAGCAGCACGATGTCGCACCATGTACGGGTGCCGCCAGCGGCACGTCGGACGGTGTAGCCCCGTCCTCTCCTTTGCAGGTTCGCTGACGCCTGACGCTCGATCTGGGGAGTCAGGGCAAGCAGATGAGCAGCGGCTGGAGGTTGAGATGCACCGAGAGTGTTCAGCACCTGCATGAGCCCGTCGCCGCCACGAACGCCAGTAGGTGGATCCCATCGCCAAAGCTAATCCAGCACCGGTCGGCCACCGCCGGGAAATTTTCTACGATGCTAGATGGCACTGAGATAAGACAAGGCTGGTGCCGTGCGTTTCTATGTAGCTACGGCCAGACAGGCATTCACTTTCTTTTTACCTTTTAACAATATTATAAAAATATGATATCTTTGCCTAATTTTTAGATCTATAAACATAGATGAGTTGCTACCACACTAGCATTGTAGTCCCTTTCTAAATTATACAAGACTAATCTTATGTTATTCACGTAACTATAAAAATCCCGTCAAAACGCGACGGGCATATTACCTAGTAATAATAATGTCACAAAAATACCTCGAATTACATGCTAATGTTGCTACAAAAATAATTAGGAGACCATGAGTCCATGATCTCGTGGAGTTAGCAATAATGCATATATGCAAAAATTCAAAACCTCCACAATTAGTGAAGATAACTAAACTAATCTAATAGTATTTTTGCTTAAGTTATCCATCTCTATCATTGTGAAAGATAATGCTTTGATGCCAAAATGTGCATTCAAATTGTGCATAATGGCAATATGAAAAATAAATATAATATAATTTGTAAATCCTAAATTATCTACCTCTCACTACATTAACAAAAGATTCTCAAATGTACATCTAAATGCTAATATAAGCAATTACAAACAATACTAAAACATATGCAAGTTAAAACTTTACATTAGTACAAATAGGCTTTACAAGCATGGAAATATATCCTTAGCAAAACCACATAGTAATGACACTTACAGACTCACGCCAAGTTATATTAACATTCTGATGATATTGTAAGTCGCTGTCTATTTAAACATTTTTATCAAAAATCATTATGTATAATATGAATATTAATAACTTATTTAAAAATGTTTAACAAAACACAATACTAATATGCCATAATAAATTGAAAATCTTGGGTGTCATGGTGCATGGAGAAACAACTATTTATGAGATTGTCAAAACTAAGCTGGTAGACTAGGACCTAGAATATTCATTTATTAAAAATAGAACATGAAACGTTTAAATAAATGATCTGAAGATAAAAGGTAAAAATATTACAACAACTAGATCAAAAAGCTAAAGGTTATAATATAGATTTTTAAGATATCACATAAATGTATCAAATAAAAGTTTATACACTTTAAGTTTATATATGTTTCACCTAAATAAATATGGTGCTCAAAATTCATCATACAAATTGTTATTCACAGGAAGAAGTAAAAGGTACATCCTAAAAATTCTAACTAAAAATCTATTTTAAGGCATCAAATGGGTTGACTATACTCAGCGCCATAAATAATAGCTATTGCATCTCGAGGAATTTGATAACCTTAAAATTCGGGGAAAGAATCAAAAGTTAATTTTATGTCTTACACTGAGGTGTTATGTAAGGAAACAAACATATGAATATGGACGAGAAACCATGTAAAGGAAATATTTCATAGATTATCGCAATTGAATATTGAATATATACTACAAAGTACCTATTATAACTCATTATATTACAATATAAGTGAGAGAAAGATATTTCATATAAGTAATTTCTTATTAATTTAGTGTCTCGCGCTTATAGATTTAACCCGTACTAGAGCAATGGGTTGTTGGACTAGTGCTGTCATTTGGTCGTCCCATGGTAAAGTAAAAGAATCGACGGTCCTTTTCCCCTTACCTCTCTTAAAACAAACAAAAAGAAAATCTCTTTGCTGCGCTCCGCCTTCGCCTCCACAGACACAGTCGCTATCTTCCGCGCCGGCCGGCAGCCCTGTTGGAAAAACGTATCAAACCTGTAAACGTTCATATCAAATTACTTGTATATCAAGTCTTGTAAACGTTCTTAGGTCAGTCTTGTAAACGTATACATCAACCTGGTAATGGTCCCACAACCGACCAAATCTGCTCCAGACCATTCAAATTAAGCACAGGAGACCAATCCACTCCACACCACCACTTTGCTTCTGAGAACCAAACTAATCCAACCCAGTCGAATGTTCAGCCTGAACCAAAACCGAAAACCCACAGTTCGTTATCTTTCCAACACCAACAATTGCCTGGAAGATCGATTAATCTAAGCAATAATTATTCCATCCCATTTGCGTCGCTGGTTCCCCGCCGGATCAATACAAGCCGCCAGCAGTAGATTTTTCACGCTCAAGACAAGGGAAGCTTTGGAGCCAGATCGATCCAAACCAATCCATTGTAGGGTTAAACCCAGCCTAAAACTAAACCCACAGCCCCTGTTCAGCCCATTTGCCCCCAAACTAAATAGGCCCACAGAAAAACCAAACGACCGGTTCTCATCCAAAACCGTTACCAGGTTGACGTATACACACATGTGCTACGGCATGACCTGGCGGTGTCACGATAATAGCATATCTCGGTTATGGTGAGATATAGGTCATTAGGCCAAGTTGTTTAGATTCAGATCGCTGTCCAACCAGCTGCCTCTGTAATCCAAGCATGTAACTTCTATATACTAGTATATGGCCTGCGTGCTAACGCCACGGCTACGGGTGCATATAAATAATACCAAACGACAATATTTGGTTAATAATTCAAGTTTCTTCCAATTGTATATGACCATTAGGCCTCAATCTTTCTTTTAATGCAAGGCCTTCTAGTAGAAACATAGGCTCAAAAACATATTGAGCAAAACAAAGTCATTACAGATTCTGGGAGGGGGCTTTTGCCCAAAACATGGCATTCACTGCGGTCCTTTCTCAAAGCCAGCTTTGTTAAATCATGTGTTATTATTATATTGCCAAAGCTCTAGGCAGAGATAATTTTACATAAAACAAAATGTCCATTCAATAATGCACAGGTGTTCCTTAGTAGCATACCACAACGTATGAGGATGTCGGCGGTGGATGGTGAGATGGCCCTGTTCGCTCGATCGGAGCTAGGCCCCATGGCGATATCCGCTTTGGGATGATGATCCTGCATGGAATTTACGCTACGTTTCATCTCCCCATCAATGGAGGTGCAGAGCTTCATTTTCGTAATGAGACGTAAATTGCTTAGTATCAATAGAATTTTTCCTTATCGCAGCGGCAAGTGTCCATGGGGCACGTTTGGGGAGCTTGCTGAAGAATTGTCAAGCGCACCTCCACTCACACGTGAAATACCTTGGTCTATAGCTGCTTGCAATGCCTGGAGCACATCGCCGCAAACTTCAGCCTGTCTGATGCCCACATCTTCAGCGGTCTGCAACTTCCGTCAGCAGGCAATGGACGGCGGACGACGGAGACACGGCCTGGATGCCCACATCTTCGCGATCAAGAGTCAGAAACGCTCGACCAGATCATCATGTTGACTACTCCTTCACCAGACAGCTTTGGTACAATGCGGCCTCGGCTCTGGGGCCAATCTGAGGCCGCCACCTAGACGGGCGAGACAAGAAAAGGTGGGACTCCTCTTTAATCTCATCGCCTAGGAAGTGTGGAAAGAGAGGAATGCAAGGTGCTTTAGAGGAGCAAGCGCCAGCATCAGCGTGCTCTCGGCAACCATCAAAGCCAGGGCAGAGCAGTGGGTATTAGTGGGTGCAGAGCACCTAGGTACACAGGCGGAGGCCCAGTGGTGGCCAGACTGGGGCTCCCCCGTGCGCTCCATGGTCATAGCGGGCACCAGCCAGCAGCGGCATGCGGCAGCAGCGCCAGGTGCAGGCACTCGCGGCTAGCAGTGGTATACAGCCAGCAGCAGCATGCAGGTGTTCATTACCATTCAATTGGCCCCCTTCACTTTACAAGGCTAGCTCCACCAGTGCCTGTGGGTAGTTTGATTCGCGAGTAGTCAGCCAAAGCGGATAGGTTATGTGCGAGAGCTTGCTAACGCCCCTGTTGCAAACAAACCGGTTCTTGGATATGCACAAAACTTTTGCGTGATTAACGTACACAATAACAAAATAGAAAAATTGATGCCGAGGCACGCCAGTGAGCCTGGTCGAGGAAACGAAACTTCACCACGTTTCCGGTGAGCCGGGTGCGGGCGCTCTTTGCGTGGGCTGAGCTTGCTACTTACGGCCTAAATCCAACATTTGCGTAAATATCAATGGTATTTAATTAATTATGTAATATAAATACGGAATTTCTAAATAACTCCCGATGATATTGTGTCGTGTTTTCATTCACTTTTTGTGTGGTTAAGATTGATTTTAGATTCGTGCAATTATTTTCTGTGTTGTCTCATTGTGAGCACGCTACGATTCAGATACCTTGTCCTCAGCGCCGATGCACAGGAGCAATTATTTTCCCAGGAGATATTTCATTCCTCTTGGTTCACCAACATTTTGTCTGAGCACGGATGCAGAGGGAGCAAAGGGTATACCAACGGAAGGTTTATGAGTTGTGTTTGGTGTCCAGCTGAGTTTTGGGCATGAGGAGAGATGTGTGTGAGCGTTTGTGGCCGCTACCTGAATCTAGTTGAGCGTGCTGTTCAGAGAGGTTCAGGAGCAATACTCTGACTGCGATCGATTTGCTTTTCGTGTTTATTATTGTTATGCTGTGCAGTACCTTAGCTCCATGCTGAATAATGATTTCTCGTAAAGCAAACAGCTGCGTAAACATTGAATTGGCATGCTGCAAAAAGGTTATTCTCATAAAGTATTACTTTCAAGTGATTTGCAATACTACTAAGGTTGTCGACAGGAGAGGCATTCAACCCAAAATGCATGTTTACCATCGAAAACACCCTCCAACAGCTTATGCAAAACGACGCACCTAAATCTGCTTCGACAAGAAGAGGAAACACACATTTGCCTCGGTCTCCCTCTACCCATACCGAAAAAGTTGTCGAATAAGTGGGGCCGTGCCCCTCCACGCCAAGACTCCTCCTCGCGATCAAGCACGGCCGTGGGCTCGCTCGCTGGCACCCGCCGCAGGGCTGCCAGGTAAAGCAGGCCGTCCAGCGGGCGGGCGCGTCAAACGACGCGGCGTAGCGAAGCAGGTGGCGTAAAGGCGCGACGACGCTGCAGGACGAGCCTCCCGGGCGCGTGTCTCGTGAGCTTGCAGGCGCGACGCCATGGCGCTGCGCGAGGGCGAGCCCGCTGGGCGGGCGCTGCAGCATCCTTCGCTTGCATCGAGGAAGAAGACAGAGGGACCAGAAATTAATTTTGTTTCACTCGTGGTTCCCGATGTAAAAACCGCTGGAGAGAAGTTTTGTTACATCTCGAGCTTAGCTGATTTCTAAAAGGTCGTGGTCCGATGCAAAAGATCTTAAAACAATAGCAACCGTGTTTCGGTGGGCTGTTGGAGATGATAAATTTTGGGTACCTAAACTTTTATCAGATGCCCGAGATCACGTATGGGTATCTGTCCTCTCGTTGGAGATACGTCTAAGTAGCTCATGCGGTGAGTGGTGGGTAAAACCAAACACTATTAAGGTCACTATCCAGACCCGCGACTCCGCCCCTCGCAGCGGCGACTCGGGGTACACCCGCCGCCAAGCACCCCCTCCTCGCCACCACGACGGGCCGCCAGCGGCCAGCTTCCTTTTCGCGCCACGTGGGCGGCGGGAGGGGGCCTAAAGGCACCTCCCCCCGCGACCCTCCCCGGGTCCGCGGAATCCTGATTCTCTCCCCTCACCCCACCCCACCCGCTCGGGCGAGGCGGCCGATCCGGTCTTCCATGGCCTGATCTGGCCCCGCCGTGTCGGGATCTGCGCTCGTCGTTCTCGCCGGGGCCGGGCGCGCTCCGCCTAGGGTTTGGGGTGGCGGCGGTTCCGGCCTTACCGGGCGCGTGGCCGCTGGATGGTCACGGCGGCACGTGGTCCTCGCGGCGGAGGACGGCCGGGTTGGCTCCACCATTGCAGACCGGTTCTGCACCCCCTTCCCCTCCCCGCCGACGCGGACCGCTACCGGGCGCAGCGCCGGGCGCTCGTCCCCTCCCGCACCGCGCGGGGTGGGTGGAAGGATGGGGCCGCCCGCGCCTCCTAGTACCGGCAAGGCGCCGTGCGCGACGCGCCCCGCCCCGTCCGCGGAGACTTGAGGTTGAAGGGGCGGCCGCGTAGATGGTGACGGGTGAAAAACCCCTGCTCCCGCTCGCCTTTGGGCCGATGACGTGGCGCCGCGCCATCACCTTCTTGAAGGCGTCGACCTTTCGGCCGCTCTGCGGGGCGGCCGCCGGCCTGGATCGAAAAGTTCCCGGTGGGTGCCTCAACGCAGCGGCTCCGCGGACGTCATTACCTTCCCGCGGGCTTCATTGAACCCATTGAGCTCCTACGACCGCCATGCGCGCCCGCCCCATTTCTCCATCATCATCACTCCGGCGCCCCGCCATCCTTCCGCTTTCGTGCCGTCTCGCGGGCTTTGCTCTAGGATTGATGCCTTCGCAGCCGCCGCCGCCGCAAGCTCGGTCGTGGCCACCGTCGTCGGTTTCGTATGCATCGAGTGCTCGTAATCGCTACATCTCGCGCACCTCCTTCCAACTTTGTGATAGCGTCGTAGCTCACCAACGAGGGCGGTACCTTCGAGCTACTGGCCATCCTAGCTCGGGCTTTGGATGTTGACGCTTACTGTCGCAGCCGCCGCTATGTTGTGACGGTCAGTGGCCACCGACATCGCGGCTACCGGCTTGTTGTCGCCTGGGTTGACTCCATTGTACCTCCGCCGTCGTCGCGATCTGGCCGTGGCCACCCGACGGTGCACTCAGATCCACCTCGGCACATGACCGGCGGTGTGACACCCCCTTTGATGATCTCATCACATGGGTGCCTAGTGCGACTCTGACTCGTATTCGCCTTTCGCATATGGCGCTCGGAAGCTTAGGCCTAGCTGGCGATGGTGCATACTCACCCCATGCCGTTGTGTTGTGACGTTCGTGTGGCCCCTCCTTGCTTTCGCATCTGCTGTCTTGTTTGTCTAGTCGCTACCTTTCTCCGCAGAAATGCGTCGCTGGCGGTAAGCGGTGTGTTGTTGTATTGTTCTCCGTATGTTTAGCCGTCTTCCTTGGCTTCTTCCCGACGAAAATGACACGCGAAGACGGTCCGAGAAAATACAAATGGTGGAGTGTGACCCCGCACCATTTACATCGCAAGCGCAACCGTGTACTCGTAGATAAGCAGTGATACGATGTCGAGTCATGATGCGCGAGCCCATTTCTATATCACTCGCTTCGTATTTCATGCTGTCTCCAATGTGAACGGAGCTGGTCTTCAGCCTTTATCTAATATATTGAGTACACCACTGAGTTGCTCCAATATTGAGAGTTCTCAGGGAAACTCGGCACCTGACCGATCTCCTGAAGTTTCTGGTCTTCGAGTCCAACTTCTCTGCTCTGGGCTAAACCGGAGCTTCTCTGTCGTGGGATCTCGTGACTCTGCCAGAAGTTTGGGTGATTGACAGCGTTAAACAACCCGTGTCGACATTCTTTGATCCCATACAAACAAAACGAAACACATTTGCGCATCCCAGACCTACGCAAACCGAGTCAGATTGGCTGGCGCCGCGACATCGCCGACGACTTAAATCCCGAGGCGGCGGCGACGTGCGTAGCGCGTAAGAGGAGGCTGTGCGCGGCGTAGAGAGAGATGAGTGAAGGGCCGAGATCATTTCGTTTTCTCGTACGCTTTGTCTCCCTAAAGAGATTACAATACCCCATTTAGTATAGCGGCTGAAGTGGCCAGTGGGACTCTGCACCCAAAGGAATCCTTCTAAAAGGCTTTCCTATGCACATTGGAATACCTTTTACAAGCAATTCCTAGCTTTATTTCCTAATAAGGGTTTTCCTCTCATATATATGATTGGAAATGATCCCTTTGTACAACAAAAGTCCTAAGATAATCCCAACTTGATGTGACGGTTTGTGACGATGGTGACGGGAAAGTGTGAGTGGCGGCAGCATGGGCAGCGGCGCGCTAAGTAAGGCTGCGCCTCCTCTCCCCGCCCGCAGTGCACTCTCCCGGCCGGCTTCGCGGGTCGGGTTAGGCCTTCTTAGGGGCCACTCGTGGCTCGGCCCAATTCTGGCACATGACATCTCCCCCACCGCCTCGATGATAAGCGGTAAGGCCCACATGCCGCCGAACCCACTCAGGGTAGGCAGCGAGGCGTATGCCGATCGGGATGTCAGCGGGCTACCGGGTCGTAGCCGAGGATCTCAGGGATCCTCGACTTGTCATTGCCGCCGCTGGGTGCAGATGCTGGTGTCCCTCGCCGGTGAAGGAGAAGTTGAAGCGCAGTGTTCCCCGGCGCAGATGTTGAACTTGTAGCTATCAGGGGCTTCACGAAGGGGAATCATCCATGCTTGCCGCATGATGGAGTAAGGCCGAGGATGCCTGGACAGCTCAAGTGTCCGCGAAGTATGTGATGTGAGCTTCACTAATTTATAAGAAATCATATAATTTCGCGAATTACCAAGCAATCGCAGCTTCACTTGAGTCCATATAAACCTCGTATTCCGGAAATCGAAAGTGATTTTAAACCATCAACAAATACAACAAGGATCGCTGAGCTCAAAGAAATTCAAATTGCAGTATCTTAAAACCAAATTCAATATATTATATAGAATCGAAAGTATGTACCTATTTATTTTCAAAGTAGTTCAGAGTGCGGAAGCAGCTAGTTTTCAAAACCAAATAGTTGTACAGCGGAAATAAAATAAGATAGTGCCAACATGATGTCACCCCTGTGTATTAGGCATGAGACAGAAATATAGAGGATCAGCCATGCCCCAGCCATTTATTCTTCAACACAGCAACACACAATCGCTGAGGATCATGCAAGCGGCACCCTAACAGTGGGAAATAACCCGTGAGTACTCAATTGTACTCCGCAAGACTTACCCGTCTCTAAAACCGTAAAAATAGGAAAAGACTCCAAAAGGATTATGCTTGGCTTTATCTCGAGCTGGCTGACTCACATTTTTTAATTTGAAAAATAAGGTTGATTAGTGAGCCTACACATACTACTTGAATTCTTCCAAGTTAAAAGGTTATTTATTGTATAAATAACCATAGATCCTGTATAGTCAAGATTAATCATTGCCCAAAAGCAGAATAAATAATGCAGCATAAGTAACTTGATCGATTTATATCACCGCAAACATGATAATTAACATATATTGTAATAATTAAGACTACATTGCGTGGACGCACCAGGGTTCTCTCACTAACCAGGAGATGGCGATTCGAATCGATTTGCAAACCTCGGGCCGCGAATGACCTGCAATATAACCAGGCCTACTAGATCAAGGTAGACCGATCACTCCCGGGGACATTACGAGGCGTAAAAGTCTCGGTCTTGCCGACTACCCCCTCCTTCGAGCACCCAAGTGTGGCGTAAGCAACGAAGTCACACGACCCGCGTGCGCATCTTCTTGTGCCCCGTTAACCACGCAACCATCACCAAAGGAGGGGAATAAAAGCAGCATGGCCCCTAATAACATTCCCACGAGCTTCGTGGCTCCGACCCGCTGAGCCTACTATATGAACAGTACGTTCAACTTCCGACCACATTCCGACAAAGAGTATGTCCTTAATCGATGGGATGGAAAGACCACAATATCCATCCAATCTAAGCATGTTTTATTATTCGGGTTCTCGGCACTTGTTAGTCACCCATGTGACTAACCACAAACATCCTCTCAAGTGACCGGAATCACCGTCTCTTTGCGAATCACCATACCGAGCATTTATAACCTAGACTCTTGCTACTAGGATAGGGTAACAACTTCAACAAGGATATAGGTGCATCAACGGTTCTAACTACTTTCCTAAACTTAATGCATCAACATATAAAAAGGACGCAAAAACAATTTAGTTAGAAAGCAAAGGAAAGGGCAACATGCACCTGGGCTTGCCTTAGAGAAAGAGGGTTAGAAGGTGCCTTGGGCACTTGACTTGGCGACATGTCCTCGCTTCTTACGGGACCTCCTATTGCTGCACTTCTTGATCTCCTCGTGCTCTCGTCCTTTCGATCCAATATGAATGTGTATGCAAAAGATGAATATTAAGGAATGCACGATTAACAAGGAATGGATGAATGCATTATGATGTATGATAATAGTAAGTGGATATCTCTTCTGTAGAAACATAATTATAACCACACAAGAAACCCTAATAATCTACATCAAGCAAACACCCTATTTCACTAACGGAAAATGACAGCTAGACATATGTCACAAAAAAATCACCACAGGGGAGTTCTATAACTCCAAATGCATCAAACAATTACCGTTGGAAAGCTAACAAAAATATCTACAAAACACTCCATACCACCTCGAACTGATTCGACATTAATAGCCTTAAAAACAGAAAAACAGAGGCTCTGATTCTAATCCATTTCATCACATACAACTACTATAACTTGCAAACTACTCATGCAAACCTTATCAAACTTGACCAGCAAGCAAACAAGGTCATAATCTACCAAATAAACCCATGGACAAGCCAAAAGATAAACTAAAGCTCATAAAATGATATGCCCTATCAAACACTACACATGCACCCTATAATTATATAAATGCTAGGAATAAAAATCTGCCAAAACCGCAAAGCTTATCCATCTAATCATACCAAGCAGGTCCTATTCATGCTAGGAACAACTAATAAAATTATTTGCACACATTACTCTAATATAAACATATATTTCTAGGCTATTTTCTATACAAACATAATTATGATAAATACATAAACACCTCAGGAAATTCTACAAAAATTACCGAGCATCCTACCGACATAGCAAGGCTACCATAAAAATATCCTAGCAAGATCATGCCTATACTATCCTACACAAAAATGACAAGCTAGCAATAAATCTATGCATGAAAATACTTTGTACTATGAAAAGTGTCGACAACAGATTTCCGAGTATGACAAGCTACCTAAACCTATCAACACCAAGCACACCAAGTCTCACATCCCAAAACCCTAGTAATTATTTTTCTATGAATTTCCTAAGAAAGCATGGTAAATAGCACATAAATCAAAAATGATATTTCCACCATAGAACCTAGGGTCAAACATATTTTTCCCATGAAGAACATCACAAAACATGAACATTTTGCACGGGGACCACTATTTTTGTCATGCACCAAAAGAAAGATACACATTTATCTATTTTCATGGCATTTACTAGCATAAATATAAATAAATATAAAACTACTTAAAAATGGCATCTCATATTTTTGTATCATAGATCGAGAATAACAAGCACAACAAAATTTGTCTCACTCAATTTGGAGCTAAAATGAGCAAGATATGGAATTTACAAGACATGCATGCAAAATCGAAATTAAAACCTAAAGGATATACCGCCGACGACGGACGGGCCCACGCTGGCTACCGACGAGCAGAGCATCGCATACGCCGGCCGATGGATCTCCGTCGGGGTGACTTTCCGGCCACAACCAAGGGCACCTACGGACAACCGACGAGACGACTCGAATCGAGGCTATGGCGCTGAAGCACGGTGGATCAGAAGGACACGACCGCATGGAGCCAGCGGGCGGCGCATAAGAATGGCCGTTCTTCGCCGCCTCCGGCCGACAGGCGGCCGGCGAGGCGAGCATGGGCTTCCTCGGGGTCGAGGCGACCGGATTCAGCCGATTGGCGCGGGCCAGTGGGAAGTCGGCGCGCGGGGCTTCGACGGGCGCATATGCCGACGCTGGGCGCGCGGGTAACGGCGGAGCAAATGATTCGCGACAGGGCTACCCGGCCCCAACCGGTTAGGGTTCCACCATTACACGACGAGGCGGTCACGGCGCACGCTGACGGCCGGAGGCTCGGGTCGGCCGGGTTATTGGGCCGAGCGTGAGAGCTCACCCGAGCTCGGGCGCGGCGGGCGGCGGTGCGCGGAACGGCCGATCGGGCCTCTCCCCTGGCGATGGTTGCCGCCGCCATTTGGTCGTGTGAGATGGAGGAGGTTGAGGCCGTGGTTGTTATGGAGGGCAATCGAAGAATGGCGCGTCGAGGAGGACGGATCGGCGACGGGCGGTCGGGGTTTGCCGGTTTTTCGAGGCGAGGCAAACCCGCCGGGTTCGCGGCTTCTAAGGCACGGTTGGCTTGGCCGGGTCCGGGAGGTAGAGGAGATGGAGGCGAGTTGTGGGCGGAGGGAGAAACGAGGGAGGAGGCGAGCACTCCGGACCGGGCGTTGTCCCCTCCCTACAAGGCACCTGAGCGGGCGCTGGCAGGGTTGGTAGAGGAAGCACGACACGGCGGGCGCCGGGGCAAAGACGACGCGGGCACCTGTGGGCGGGCCGTGATTTCGTTGACGCCAAAACGAGCCAGTCACTAAAGACCCGAAATCAAACCCTAATCGATCTATTTCAACCTATGCATCGAGATTCGTGCAAAACTAGCCAAAGCTCATATTGAATGAAATGTTCCTTATAAAATTATGAACAACCCATCTATAGAAAGTTTTGGCTGGTTTGGCCTAAATTTGAAACTATGATGAACCGAAGCACGGTCACTCCAAAACGAAAGCAAACCCTAATTTCAAGCTCAATCAAAACGTTTTCGACTTTTTTGAACACGATCCACCCACTTTCATGAAAACGTGCCTATAACATCTTTTGTTCCACACTAAATTACCTACACATTTCATGAAGGGCGCACACACATGCATAAACCCTAGCTAGTACTTTTTTAAGCAACACAAGACAAATCACTTTCAAGGTCAAACTAGGTCAAACCAAGTCAAACTATCATTATGAAACATAATTAGAAGACATGACCAACATCAACCTTGCTCTAAAACATCACATAAACATTACTAAGAATAAATAAATATTAAACACATAATTATGCAAGCATTTCACATGAAATGACAAGACAAAAGCATGACGACAAGCAAATTCAATGCAACTAAACATGCAAATGACATGTATCATTTTATGCGCATAAATGCATATGATCAAATGATGATTATGCTCATGAAATGCTGATGCTAATGACATGCTTAACACTAGGGTGTTACAGAGTATTTGGAGGAGCCCTCGAAGGTGTGACGTGGTTGGCACATATACACCAGCATGTATGTGCCTCGCGAGAACTTCGTGGTGAATCGACGACCGGCGTCGTGAAAGGAGTAGTAGGCGGCCGTAGAGCAGTGTCACTTGACCGTCTTGTGGGCGCAGCCCAACCTCGGGCGCCGGCTGCCTGCGGCCGTCGGCGATGTTGTTGTCGCGGAGGAGGAACTCATTATCATGGTTGTCGGGAGGGGGTGGACCGTGGCGTCCTCGAAGCCCGACGCTCGGGCGTGCACAGGCAGGACGCACGCCGGGGAATGCCCGGTCTTCAGCATGGCCGGTTCGGGCAGGTGGAAGCCCTTTGTGATGCCATGCAGCCGCCACCTTCTAGGAGTGAAGTCTTGGCAGAGCCCGAAACTACGGGATGTAGTAGCGTGGAAGTACCTCACGATGCTATAGAAGAGGCTCCACCAGGCGTCCCCTCAAGTTCGATGGTGGCGCAATGATGCCGAGCTAGCTCCGGTTCGACGTCGTACCCGGTGCTGGTGAGGAGGTCACCCAATGTCGGTCATCGATAGCCTCCATAACAGCCTGCGCCGTGCGCGCCGTCCCCGCGCCCCGGTCAGCCAGGTAGGGCGGGCGCCGATGTCATTGTCGATGACGGGCAACGTGTCGCCGATGTGGTCGGCACGGGTGGTCGGCGCGTCGGCGTCGGCAGCCCTTGTCGTCATAGCGACGAGCAAGGTCGATGGCCTCCTCCATCGAACGAGGCTCGAACCACTTTCGAGCACCGTGAAGAGGTTGACTCGTTGGAGTTGGCTCTTAAGGTCCATGCGAATTGCATAGCCCTCAAAAGTGGTGATGTAGTCGTCCAACTTGCCCTCCCGAAAGCAGAGTTTAACTCCCCAGTGGTGTCGGTGATGATGGGGGTCCGCACGCGCCGCGGTGTAGTGGGTGAACGCGTCCCACTCCCACCAATGGCCTCCTCCGTGACAGCCTGTGGAACTAGGACCGCAGCCAGGACCTAACAAGATGGAATAAGCAAGATACCGCATAGAAATCGCGATCGATGTTGTCCTTCGAACAACAGCTCCATCTTGTGTATCCAGAGGTTGGGGTTGTCGCTATCATCATACCAGGGACGTCCAGCATGCGACATAGAGAGAGGGGGTAGGTCCGGTGACATGGAACGGGCGCCGAGGTGGCGCCACGGAAGGGGCACCGCGGTGACGCCGCTTCGCCGCCGGAGAGACCTACGCGATTTGCGTGCCTGCGGAGAGGAAGAAATAGCCGGTGCTGCGGTGTTGCCGATGACGCATGTCGGTGATGGCCGGTGCATCACCCGAACGACGCTCATTGCCCTCGCCCCTACCGAGGAGAGCAGGTCGGAGTCGCCATCGGCGGCATCGTACTGGGCGCCTAGCGCACGCCATAGGCGGTTCTCATGCGTCGGCGTGGCTGCCCATTGCTGTCCTCCTCCAGCGATCGCCGTGGGTCCTCGAGCGGAGAGGAGGTAGCTAAATCTGGGGCGGTGTGTAGACGCATTCATGCGGGCGCTAAGACGCGATTCGATCTCATCGGTGGCGGGCTGATCTCTTGGCGTTAGGTTGTCGCCGAGCCTTCAGCGCCTTGGTGAATTCGCGCATCTCGGAAGCCATCGGTGGTGGTGGGAATCGTCCCGTCTCCTGATACCACCGCCACAAACCGTTAGATTACCGGCCGCGGACACGCCGACGACAAACTCCGAGTGCAGCGATGGCGAGGGGGCGTGAGGGCGAGGGCGCCGCCCGGTGGCCGGCTGGGGGGTGGCAGAACAGTGGGAGAGGAGGTGCGGCATGACGGCCGCTGGCGGCGTGTGGCAGCAGGTGGGCGTGGGGCCATGCGGCGGCGGCGGGAGGTAGAGAGAGAGAGGAAGGGCACTAGATTATTTTCTTTATTGCTTGTCTCCCCAAGAGATTAGAGACCCTTACTTATATAGCAGGCTAGTGGACTTTTAATCTAAACAATCTCTAAAGGTTTCCTTATATGATTGGAATACCTTTTACAAGCAATCTTATTTATTTCCTAATAAGTGTTTTTCTTATATGATTGGAATATCCCTTGCACACAAAAAGTCCTAAGATAATCCTAACTTGATGACAAAGTGAAGACAGAGACAGGGGAAGGTGGCGGCGGCGGCGGCGGCAGGGAGGCGCCGGCCCCTCTCGCCCCCCACGCGCCCCTCCTGGGCCAGCTGTGGCTGGTTGGGCCTTTCTAGCTTAAGGTAAAAATGGCTGGCCCAATTCGGCACATGACACGCACTCTCTCTATCATCATTTTTTACCGAAGTCAAGAAGGGAAACCCCCATCCTTATATTTTTGGTTTTTTTAATAATGCCCCAACATCCTTTTGGCGTCTCTCTATCATCATTAATCTTTCAAAATTAGTATATATATATATATATATGCCCATGACATGACAATAACCATTTTATATGCATATTCATTTCTCTCTAGGGTAAAAAAATTCATTTTACCTTGCCGTTAACACCGTCAACCAAGCCAAACTAATGTAACGGCCAAAATCTAGGTCTTTTCACTCGGGAGGGTATGGACATACCCATTCCTATTCATGTCCAAAACCAATTATATACTAGCAGGTGCCCCCGTGTGTTCGCATGGGGTAGCAAGCCTACATGTTGGAAAAAAATAACATTAGTTAGAGATGGGTTTGATTTCAGTGTTTGAGCCTTTTTGTAGGATAGTGTCAGCACATTATATAGCCGTTTGAGAATGATAGTGTTAGGAAATGTTGAGGTAGCTGAGAGGTTGTGTAGTTGCTAATGAGGACAACAGGCATTGTGTTGGAGACCTGAAATAGTAAGACCTGAATTAGATCATAATCGATTAGAGGAGCTGTGGTAAAGGAAAACTGAGGGTAGCAAGAAGATCTAGACAATCTGAGTACATTACTGACATATTATCTTATATTCATGGCCTACAATTCATGGAAGAAAACAAATAAGCAAACTAATCATGATAACAAATTTAAGGGAGCCACATCTTTGTGTGCAGAGACTTGAGTGGTATATTGTTGGATGGCTACATATCTTAACTATTAACTCTGAAGAAGATGTAAATGTCCAGACTTAACATTACTGAAGCACAAACAGAAGAATGGAAATTGGACAGCGTCCGACTAAAGGCAAAAGTATCCCACGTGGACACTGGACAGAGATGTAAGCCAGGAGAATGGAAGTTGTAACTGATATATCTAAAAAGTGATAGCATGTACAATCGAAATCCTGGGTGTGTGTGTCAATTATGAGTAATAAGAAGCCATTATTATTGAAGTCTACTTGAATGGAAATTGACAGCGTCCGACTAAAGGCAAAAAGTATCCCACGTGGACACTAGACAGAGATGTAAGCCAGGAGAATGGAAGCTGTAACTGATACTCCCCTCCGTCCCTAAATAGATGTCATTCTCGCTTCCGGTAAGTCAACGTTTTTAAACTGCCGACAATTATATATTAAAATATATAAATATTTATGCTAAGTAATTAGTATCATTGAAAAGATCTTTACGTCTAGTTTTTTAATAAATTTATCTGGAGATATAAATGTTGCACGATTTTCTACAAACCTAGTCAAAGTTGAGAAAGTTTGACCGCACGCACCCCAAAACGACTTCTATTTAGGGACGGAGGGAGTATATCTAAAAAGTGACAGCATGTACAATCGAAAACCTGGGTGTGTGTGTGCCAAGTATGAGTAATAAGAAGCCATTATTATTGAAGTCTACTTGTGGTTAACTAACTTGGTGTGTTGGTTGCTATCATGCTACAGTACTAACTACATTGCACTGTTACGAACTGAACTTGGACATAATAAATTTTTGATAAAAAATAATTCTTAACCTTGGATTAAGGAGTGCAAGACAATATCGTTGGAAAAACTTCGCACAGAAAATACACCATTTATTAAAAGGCAAGCAGACTCACCCGATCAGTGTGAAGAGGAACCGTAAGAAGGCAAAATTGTATTGGACATTTAAGCACAAATCATCTTATAGGATGGTAGAAATGATTTGGGTTTTTTTTCTGAACTGAAATTTGTTACCTGTAAATAGTACCCAACAATGATTAGGAAGGTAATAAAGCCCCAAAATGTAAATCTTTCCAAGTCAGGAGTGTGAAGCAATTGCAGCTGTAAGTGGTGAGGCAATTGGATTATTATCAGAAGAAATGTATAAGCTTATATGTTGCCAACTGCAGGCTTAAATTAGTTTGAAAATTGCAGTAGTGAAGACGTCATCGAAACAAACAATTAGATATACCTTGGCGACGCAGGCTTCCACCACCGGGGCGTGGTCGTGCGTCTACGCCAGGCCGCGATCGCGGGAACAGGTTAGTTGCCGCTCGTACTGTGCGTTGCCGTTGGCAGGCACAGGGAAGGGCCCTTGCGGTGCTGCGCCGGCGACCCAGCGACGCGCAGCGCACGGAAGCTGCCGCGGCGCGTGTCGCTCGCACTGTGTCGCGTAGTAGCAGGCACAGGCTGTGCCCCGTTGGGTTTGCGACGGCGGCCCAGCGGTGGGCAGCACGCAGAAGCGGCTGTGCCCGGCGTTGCTGGGGATGGATGCGTAGAACAGGGTGAGGGCTTCGGTGACTTTGGGGAGCAGGGGAAGAGGGAGGCGCTCAGGCGAGGAACGGGTGGGCTGCACAGGGAGCAGGGCGGCGGGGGCGGCGGCGGTTTCGCGGCCCGCGCGAAGCTTCTTCGAGAGGGCGTAGCGAGGCGACGTGGACGGCTGCGATTTTGGAGTGGCGGATCCAACGGTGTAGACGTGGCACTGTTCCCAGAACAGTGATTTGTGTCTTGTGACGGAAGTGCCAGCGTCTACGAATATTATAAGTATGTATATATTATCCAATCCTCATCCTCCCCATTTCCACCAATATCCAATGGATAATTAATTTTGTACTTGATACTATGCATATCTAATGGATAAATAGTTTAAGCCCCACACCCTACCCTACCCTTCCCATTTCTAATGGATAATTATTTTTTACCCATACCCTCCCCATTTAATATGGGTATGGATTTGGATATGAATTATGAATATCCACCAACAGCCCTACCAAAATCCCAAATAAATTTCAATTTGGGGCCAAATAACAAAATTCAATTAAAACAGGACCAAGAAACTAAGGGCAAGTTTGTCCATGACCAAGGAACCAATTTCACCAATTTCCTATGATTTTAGTTTGATCTTTATTTTGTTTCATTAATTTTGTTCTATTGATTCATTGTTGTTTGTTTCATATTTTTTTTCTGTCAATGAGTATTATTTTCTTTCGTATGTCTTTGTTGGTTTTGATTGTAGATGTTTTCAATATTTTATTCTACTTTTGACGTGTCAATCTATCATTGGATAAAAATCTAAATGATACAGACCACTTTTCTCATATATGTTTTTAGATAATGGATAAATAATCTGGCTTCATCTATCGCCAGATAGAATCAGCCAATTATTACAAAGTATCTCGAGATAGAAAAAAGATGACGACTACAACATGTTTACAGATTGGAGCAAAATAAGTTTTTTCTAAACATAATCAATATGTCTTGCGATAACCATCCACTTCAGGCAGATAAAGTTTCAGGAGAATTCACTTTCAGTCATAGGGGTTGCAGGATGCAAAGCTCAGTATAATTAGCATATGAAATATTTGATTTTTGGGTAATCTGAAGCAAAGCTCAATATAATCAGTGTGTCAAACATAGAGGAAGTACCTTTGAAGGGGGTTTTTTTTTTTGAGATTACACAGCATACAACGCAGACGTTCAACATGCACGCACACCCACCCCCTATGAACACATGTACGCAAACCCTACCCCTATGAGCACCTTCGAAGGACCGAGCCGGCAAATCTTGAAGTTTGAAGTCACCACTGGCACCTCGCTATCGACGGGACGCCGCTACCACTTAATGCACAACGCGGAAAATCCTGAAATAAATCGGAGGATAAAGTGTCGCAAACCAGGATTGTGAAGACACTTGATAGATAGATATATCATTGATTAAAGATAAAAATTGGAAGCTGGGGACGTGTGAACAGGCCATGCAGGCCGTGAGCGCGAGCTGGGCTTTGCAGGAGAGGAGGCCAATTAGGCTGGCAGGGGAGGAGGGAACGGAAGGCAGTCTGGGCCTTCTTGGAGCTTCCTTCCCTTTTCCTTTTTCTCCATTTTCCAAGGTGTTTTGGTCCAACGAAGAAAGGGAGGCCTCCCCTATTTTGAATTTGATCCAAGGAAAATAAGATCCACACTTTACATGATTTTTGAAATACTCATATTTTTGGTTGCACAAAAAACTCGGGTTGTTACATTGAGCTGCCATGGCGAGAAGCAATGGCACGGGTAACTCGATCTGATGGTGTGAGGAGCCATGAGTAGATCCAGCGAATGCGCAAGGCGGTGGCGAAGCTGGCTGCATGTTAAATTGAGCTATGGGCGAATGGTGGCTGCTTTGCGTCGGGGATTAGTGGCTCGGCGGCGGCGGCAGAGAGGAGAAGGACGACCAGGGTGGTGGTGATGGCTGCATGTCCACGTGGGGTTGAACGGTGCTAGAGGGTGGTGGTCAACAAGTAACTCGGTGACAGTAGAAATTGCTATTGAAATCACTATAGCAGTGGCCTGCCTTTTTCTTCAAATGCTTTAGGTTGTATTCCAAGAATGAAAGTTGCCCAATTCGACGAGATCTTCAACTTTACTTAAAGACTGAACCTCTAATTGGAAATAGATAAAGAGATTTTGAAATTTGGATATTGGACTCGAAATCTATTTTTTAGTTAGCAAAACCGTTAGCTATTTAGGGTAATTAGTTAGTGATTAAAAAACCATCAAATAAATCACTAATAGCACAGTTGCACATTACAAACTTCATGCCAATCAATGGAACAAAACTTACTCAAAATTTATTCATGAAAATGGATTTAATAATTCACCAAAGATTTAACGTATTAAGTTGTTTTCAGAGAACAAGAAATGACGAAGTGTGGCAACTAGCATTAATTGAATCTTTGGAGCTCAAATTTAAACATGCTTGACTTAGAAACATTCCACAACATTATCTCTATCTCAAGGAGCATATTTTGGGCCACAAAATTTTTGAGCAAAATTTTAATTGTTCAAGGAAATTTACATTTGTAAATTCACAAAGTTTCTTAATCACTATCATTGACTTCATTTCATGAAACATATGAAACACCACATACAACATTGACATGCTATAAATGAAACATAAAATGCATTGATGCCTTAGTGCTTGGTGATAATGCATGATTATGAGCATGATTAGGACTTTAATTAAGATCCTAACACCATGGGTGCTATAGTTACTTCTTTCTTTTAAACAAAATGTATTCGGTTGCATGGAAAGTCATTGTCGATTCCAGCTAGATTGGGCCGAATTGACACGTGTTCGTCGTAATCGCTGGAGCTCCCGAGATGGCGTGGGGGGCTGCGACTTCTTCTTGCCGGGCGGACGAGCAGCAGCACGAGCAACAAGATGGAGAGGAGGAGCCGTTGGAGGAGGGGGCCGGCCGGGGCGGCGCGCCGGGGCGGGTGGCGCTGGGCGGGGCGCAGGGCTGGGCTGGGCGCCGGGTGGTGGGCGGGCGGTGGGGGCAAGGAGTCAAGGCGATAGATATATTTTATTGCTTGCTTATCCCCTAGAGATTACATGCCTCTTGCTTATATAGCCCGACTAGTGGGACTTGTAATCTAAGCAATCTCTATAAGGTTTCTTTTATATACGATCGGAATACCTTTTACAAGCAATTCCTATTTATTTATTTCCTAATAAGGGTCTCCCTTTATAGATGAGATCTCCCCTTGCACACCAAAAATTCCTAAGATAATCCTAACTTGAAAGTTTAAGCAAACTCGAATCGCATCTGGAGAGGGAAAGCGGGCGGCGGGGGGCTGCCCCCTTGAGGCCAAGGCGCTCCGGCCCCTCCCCGGGCGCCGCGGGCCAAAGGTTGAGCCCACTTAGCCACTCCCGGCCGGCCTAATTCTCGATCGCGACATTTCCCCACCGCTCGACGCAGGCGGCGCTGGGCCCACGTGCCGCCCAACCCACCACGAGTGGCGAAGGGCAGACCGACGGGGAAGTGACCACTCGGCCCGGGTAGAAGACGAGAGGACCGCACTTGTCGTTGTCGCCGCTTCGCATTAATCGGCGTCGTTGTCGGGCGGCGAAGTCGAGGTGAAGGTTGCCGGGCGTAGATGCGGAACTTGAAACTGGTGGGGGCTGCATGAAGGGACGTTCCGCCCATGCACGACGAGATGCGGAGGCGCCGAGGGTCCCCGGACAGCTCAACAATCCGGGCGGGTGGCGGAGGAGACATGTAGTGGTAGGTCGTCGATTAATCGCCACCTTAGCATGGAGCCGCCCGGGCAGATGTTTTGAGCGACGTGAGACGGGCGAGGAGGTGAAGTCGAGGAGGCGGCAGAGAGGAGGCTGGCCGGGCGCGGCCGACGGGTGGCCCTCTACTGATCTCCTCAAGGCAAGCTGCACCGACGGTGACGTTGTCAATGCGAAGAAGACGCCGTTTGTTGTCGTCGAAGAGGACGGTGGCGCCCCGATCCGGTCGTCCGGACGACGCTACCAAGAAGAAGGACGCTTTGGGAACGCCTCGATCCTCCTCGGGCGGTTGGGGAGGTGGAAGCCCATCGCTACGCCATGTACGGGACGCTTCTCCCCAAGCAGAAGCCTTGAGAAGCTCGAGGCGCCGGGGATGTAGTAGCGTGTGGAAGTACCTCACAATGCCATAGTGGAGACTCTACTCCGCGCCAGTAGCTCCTAGCTCGATGGCGTTGGAGATGATCCCAAGCTCCTTGTTGGTCGCCGTGGCTGCAGCCAAGATCATGTCGCTCGACACGCCTGCCGATGTCGCCCATTGCCACCGCAGCGCCGGGCTGCCCGGGTAGCGTCAACCAGGTAACCGCTATGTCATCGCCAAGATCGCTGTGGTTTCCGTGGGTGGCCGCCTTGCCGGGCGCGCCTCCTCGGGTGTCGCCTTGGGCCTCGCTCGCCGTAGCGGGCAAGCAACGCCGATGGCCTCCTCCATCGAACGGGCTCGAACCACTGAAAGTGCCGTCAAGCGTGTCACGCAGCCTCCGACGAAGAGGCCGACGCTGTGGCGCCGACTTTCAAAAACCATGCGTGTAGCATAGACTTCGGTTGCCGATGGTCGCCCGGGCCTTGCCGCCCCGGGAGCGGGCGCTGCACGCCCGTAGTGTCGAGGCCGGGGTCCGGGCGATGTCGCAGCGGTGGTGAACACGCCCCACTCGATCGGGGACTTCTTTGACAGTCCATGAACCGCACTGCAGCAGGACTAACGAGGTGGAAGGCAACAGAACTTTACGAGTAGTCCGGTCGATGTCCAAGTTGAGCTCGACAGAGGGGCTTTGCGAATCCAGAGGTCCGGGTCGTCGGGAGCCGCCATACTCCTGGACTTGCAGACGCGCGTGGCGAAGCGAGGGGGTGTGATGCCGCGGGCGGCACCATGGGCCTCGAGCCGCTGGTGGCGCGTCGGGCGGTGGCGGTGGCGCTGGGGTAGGGCGGGGCGCCGGTGACGCCATCTCGCCGGAGAGTCCTGCGCGGTCGGTGTGTCTGCGGAGAGGAGAGGGGCCGTGCTACGTGTCGCCGGATGATGGCCGATGGTGGTCAGAAGCGTCGTCGGCAAACGCCATCATCCTCCTCCACCGGAGGATAGAAGGGTCGGGGCCGCCGGCGAGTCCGCGGCGGGGAGGGGGGTGGCGACGCGGCGCAGGCGGCCGACCCACGTGCGGGGCGGCGGCGGGGCGGGCCGGGCTGTCCTCCCGTGCGTAAAATAAATGACGCACGCGGGGTCCTCGAGGTGATGCGGACGCACTCCATGCGGCGTAGGGCGGGTCTCCATGTCGCCGAAGCGGCGGCTGATCTTGACTTGCTGGCCTCGGCATGCTTGACTTGCTTGCTTTGAGAGCAACATCCTTGATCTTGATGCCATCCAACTTGGCTTGCAACTCACCAAGTTTCTTCCTCTCATTTGCCTCTTCCCTTTGCATATCAAAGGTGAGCAATCTTCCATGCACATCATTAGGAGTGAAGTGCTCGAATCTCTTCTTGTCTCTTATCAAGGTGACTATGGTCTCATTTCTAGGCGCATAGGCTTCAAGCATGACCTTCATCACCTTGTGATCATCGAGTTCTTCATCTCCATATCCTCTAATCCTTCCAACTAGAACCATCAACCGGTCAAACATTTCTTGGGCACCTTCCCCTTCAACTATCACAAATCGGTTGAGTTTTGCCTTCAACAAGTCAATCTTTGCCTTTCTCACTTTGTCAACCCCTTCATGAGCAATGTGCAAGGTGTCCCAAATTTGCTTGGCCACATCAACATTCATCACTCTATTGTATTCATTGCCATCTAGAGAGCTCAAGAGTATGCTTGTGGCTTGCCCGTTGAGGTGGATCATGAGTAGCTCTTCATTTGTTGGTGCTTCGGGATTCACCGGTGGTTGAAAGCCACTACACACAATCTCCCAAAGACCGGGGTGAAGAGCAACAAGGTAGGCTCTCATCAAATGCTTCCACTTGGCAAAGTTAGTCCCATCGAAACGAGGTAACTTGCCGGCGGGCACGTTGATGAAAGACTTCTTGTCATGGTTAGTCAAATATGAAGAATAGTTAAAGGATATAGCGGCAAACTTCTTGTTGGTGCTGCTGCCCTCATCCTTCTTCTTCTCATTCTTCTTGTTCTTTGGCACGTAGGACTCATCATCATCATCGTCATCGGAACTACTTGATAGCTCACTTGATTGAGCATCAAGTTCCACCACTTTCTTGCTTCTTTCTTCTCTTCTCTTGAGTCTTGCTTCTCTTATTCTTTTTCTTTCATCTCTTCTTTTGAGCTTCTCAATGAGCTGCATGCTTGCATCTTCTTCTTGCTTCTTGGCTTTCTCACGCTCAGCTCTTCTTGCTTCCTTGGCGGCTTTCTTCTCTTTTCTTTGTCTCCTTGCTTCCCTTCTCTCGGATCGGTGGTTGCCGAGAGAGAAGACGACGAGGGGAGAGCTTCTTCTTGGGAAGCTGTAGGCTTAAGCGTGGATGCCTTCACTCCGCCTTGATTCGAACCACCGCCGGTATCCATACTTCACGCGGTGAAGCGCTCAACGAAAGTAAAACAAGCTCGATACCACTTGTAGGATCATTTGGACGCCTAGAGGGGGTGAATAGGCACATTTCAAAAATCACTTCAAATCGCGCATCCGGCTTCACGAGCGGCACCGCCGCTTCGGGCTAAGCGGCACCGCCGCTCTAAGCGGCACCACCGCTACTACGGCGGCACCGCCGCTCCGCAGAAGAAGGTCAGCTCACGCAGTTCAAAAGCGCCCAATGAAAATTAGATCGAGTAAATTTCCTTGGTTCCCCGGACAGTGTATAGATTACAGATCGAGAGCTGAAACAAGCAGATCGAGAGTATACAAATAGATCGGCCTCAAACCCTAAAACCTCTCAACAACAACAATATGGATGCAATAGAAAGTAAATCAAGCACACGGTGACACGGTGATTTATCCCCGTGGTTCATTTCGCCACCAAGGCTTGCCTAAGTCCACGTTGTTGAGGTTCCACAAAGGAATGAGCTTACCACAAATGTTTGCCTCTTTGCCTCGTTCACAAGTCTAGGAACCGAATCCTATAGATGTGGGGTAATGTATTAGATGCAAGAGGATGTTACAAACCTCCCTAGGCTACCACACAAGTTGGCAAGCTCAAGGGCGATGCACTAGCCGGCTAGGAGCAAGCTCTAAGAGTAAAAGACCACAACCGCCGGCCAAAGTGCGAACCAAGTGCCTCTAGAACGATGAAGATCAGTGAAGTTCTCTTCCAATCGAAGTTTGCAGCCCTCACACTCAAGAACCGATGGTGGAATCGATGGATTAGCTTGAGGGGGTGAGGAGCTTCAATGGAGGAGAGAGAGCTGAGCACTTGGGTGTTTTCTGTCGAATGTGAGCAAGGAGCACGAAGAGATGACCGTTGGGGTAGAAAAGGAAAGTATAAATACTATCCTCCCAACGGTCAGATCATGAGCGGCACCGCCGCACATGATCAAGCGGCACCGCCGCATAGCGGCACCGCCGCTCAGCTTTAGTCAGCATGGAAGTAGAAAGTGTTTGAATGGCTGACTAAGATTGGAGCTGGAGGTTATGTGGTGTGAAAATGAGCACTTGGTTGCACGCTTTGACACAAAGTGGTTCTAATCCTCTTGATAGTACCTGGCGTGTCCTATACTCAAATTCAAAACGTAAAATGAATATAAACCTCCTTTCTTGAAGTACCATCTCGTAAATTGAATTAGGGTACTCCTCCTTTAGGTTTGCAATGTCCTCTTAGCTTGTTGTCTGCTTGTCAACTCGATAAATCTCATTAGTCCTCTATTTAGATTGTCATCAACGCCAAAACCCACATTAGAGGTTGATTGCACTTACATGAACTCCCTCATCTCGGAAGCCATGGGTGGTGGGAATCGCCCCGGTCTCCGGATACCAAATGTCGATTCCGGCTAGATTAGGCCGAATTGACACGTGTTCGTCGACCGTTGGAGCTCCCGAGATGACGTAGGGGCTGCGGCTTCTTCGCCGCATGCGCGACGAGCAAGAGCACGAGCAACAAGATGGGAGAGGAGGAGCCGTTGAGGATGGGGCGGCCAGCGGCGGGGCGGGCGCCGGGCGGGTGGCGCGGGGGGGCGGTAGCGGGGGCCAGCTGGCGTGGGTGGAGGGCGGCGGCGGTGGGGGGCAAGGAGTCAAGGCGATAGATATATTTTTATTGCTTGCTTATCCCCTAGAGATTACATGCCTCTTGCTTATATAGCCCGACTAGTGGGACTTGTAATCTAAGCAATCTCTATAAGGTTTCCTTATAACGATCGAATACCTTTTACAAGCAATTCCTATTTATTTATTTCCTAATAAGGGTCTCCCTTATAGATGAGATATCCCCTTGCACACCAAAAATTCCTAAGATAATCCTAACTTGAAAGCGAAGCAAACTTGGAATAAATGACGGGAGAGGGAAAGCGGCGGCGGCAGGGGCATCGCCTCCCCCCTACAAGACGCGCCTAAGCGCCCTCCCCGGCCGGGCGGTCGCCGCGTTGAGCCCAATTCGCCACTCCGGGCTGGCCCGCCCTCGGATCATGACAGTCATCTACTAGTAGGACATACTTTTTAGAAATAAAGCAAGAATTACATGTTTGTACACCAATTTGTACAATCTTCCAATTGACACTTTAGACTAGCATGGCTTGATGGAGTGCAAACAAACCATAAAAACTCTTTTGCTTGCACCGTAAGTTTCAATTTAGCACCTATGTGCATGGAGTTTCATAATCACCGGGCTAATTTAAAGTGCATCCATTATTCCTTTACAACTCGGGTGCCCCAAAAAAAAAGCCGACCCAGAGAGTGTCAAACTTTAGGCCTATTAATCCTAATATCTTTATGAAATTGATCAAAAAAATCTCCATAGAAGGCTACGACATAAAGTAATTCTTAAGGTTATACATAGAAATCAATATGGTTTCTTAAAAGAAAGGACAAGTCAGGATTGTCTAGCTTGGTCTTATGGACAATACATTTTCTAGAATTCAACCTATAGATCGGCTAAATTCTATAATCACAATTTTCCTCGCTATATCCCTCCATCCCACATCCTCTCGGTTATTGAATACAATATGCATCCCAAGAATTAAATTCTACAAAGGGGTTATATTTGTCCTATGTGCCATGAGGGGGGTTGAAGAGACAATCATGCATCTATTTTTTTGAATGTTCATCAAGAACAAATAGGTGGTTTGTATGGTCCGCTAAGTCCAAAATGATTGTGTCGTAGAAAGCAATTTTGGGCTTGCCGTTCTTCATGGAGATTTTTATGATTGATGCTTGGTGCATCTAGGAGGAGAGGAATGATTTTGTCTCGCAAACAATAAAGTGACTTTGGTTGCAGTTTGGAAGTGTTTTCTAATTTGAGAAAGCTTGTAAAAAATTAGTGAAGATTATGTTGTATTTATATGAGGATGATTCAGAATTTGGGATATATATTGCATATACACTTAAAAATGACTACTTGACACACAAATGGTTATGTCGTCTCAAATAATAGTATTAGTGACAAATTCATGACATCATTTTATCATATATATTTGTCATTAATGCTTTCTTTTCACATGTCTAGCTTCATTACACAATAATAGATATGAATCAAGAGAGTTAATCTTGTAATTGTTTTATCTTAAGTAGCATTCTTTATCAACCTGCAACATTTATTGACCAACTTTCTCCTTCTTAATACAATGAAGCGTAGCTCTCCCGCGTGTTTTTGAGAAAAAGTACAACATTTCTTGCATAAAGATATTAAATGTAGGTACATGGGTTTTGCATGCCACAAATACATTAAGTAGAACATCTAAACATTGCACCCTTAAATATAGGCTTGAGCTTGTACACAACCTTAAGAACCAATATGAAGAGCAGCCTATATGCTACAAGCATTCCACATAGCACCGCAAAGTCCACCCATTTTGAGTGGCCCATTTCGGTTTCAAATAAGGTACGGATCACTTGCTCACCGCTTATTGTTTCATCTCCTACTCACGGGTTATTTTGGAAAACCAAACCCATGAACTCATTCTTGTAAAACCCCCTGGAGTGCATACTTGTGGAATGAGACGTAGTACATTGGGTACTTCCAAACTATATTTGGCAGTTTACTAGGTATTTGAAAAATCCACAGTCAAAAATCATGACACCTTGTATTCCCGCACCAGTGATGATACCCATTAGAAAATCCGCACGATAGCAGCTACAATCATCATAAGGCCTTCAACTAGCATCATACATGAACAAAGGACGAGCAAAAAATATATGAAATGGTCTACTCCTCTCTTTAGACCGCAGACAGATAGTAAGCAACCGCACTGTAGTACGGCAATAAGGATGAGATATGGTGTGGCTGATAGCCAATTCGAGATCACAAATGCTGACACACCATAATGTCCGTTTAGCCTCTCTCTCTTGAATATCTAGGCACCATAAATAAAGTTAGAAGTTAGAGGAGCACAATTTAGCCTTATTGTGTATGTCTCAGAATTTATTAATTGTTCACCTAATGTAGTGGGGCATATTATTAAAACTGTAATTATTCTATTGTAAATGATATACCAACTCATTGTGATATAAACTATTTTTGCCATTGCATTTTTTTTTTGAACATAGATATGTTTGACCTTTTATTATTAAAAGATTAAAAAATACCAGATAGAAAATGAGACAAGAATAACATTTTATTGAACTCTACTCCATCTATTCTAAATTATAAGTCATTTTAGCTTTTCTAAATTTGTAGCTTATGGACATATGTTATGTGCATAGTAAAAATTATGAATCTTGAAATGCCAAAATAATGGAGGAAGTAGTGGATAAGGTTATTTTACTAGATCTCCTTGTGACACATCTGGGTCTCATTATCATAAGTGTATTCCCATTAAGTTTTCCCAAAGTAGTAATGTATGTATATAATAAAAGGGTGATACCTTCATTTCCTCTACAAAGGATGGGAATCCGCCAATTGCCATGAAGGTTAGAAGGGTACCGGTGAACATTAGCATCGATGATCTAGACCTGAAACAATAAGATCAATAACATTAACTACTTTTACAACTAGCCTACTTCATATCATAGATTATTGTAACACAAGATCTAATGAACTTACACGAATAGAATCATATCCATATCCAAATGTTTGATATATGGTACCAAGGCATAGACATATGGCAATGTATATGCCAAGTCTCAACCAAGTAGTATCCGACGCCTCTATACATGTTTACAAAGGATCTTTTGGTGAGTACAAACACCTTCGTCATGAAGTCTGGCTTGGTTTCTTCTTCGATCATCAATCCACCCTAGTTTATCAAGCAAAACAATATCCTATGTCATCTCCATGCAAGCTTACACAATAGTCGGAAGATGTTAGTACACTAACCCTTTCATTAATGTCGCATTTCCTTTTTGGCATTTTCTCGATATATTGGAGGATTTATAGGCATTCATCAAAATGGTTATTGCTTCGTCACAAGTAGATGGCTTGAATAGTGTTCCTTCTTCATTTTCCTCGTAGTTATTAGTATTTTAAAAAAGGAATTTCCTTTGAAATGAATTGACCTTTTGTAATCTACACAACATAGCAACAAAGAAGAACCTACATCGACAAGTATTTGAATCTAATCTAGTTGTTTTTCCCTCGCTTGCTTACATTAACTTTTGTAGAATATAAAGGCTTGATCGGGTAAATCTCATATACCTGTTCAAAATCTCTCGTTGATTGTCCTCAAGAAATGATCCGAGGGATTTCTCATTGGTGGGCAAGGGTAGCCATTTGACCAAGAACCGCAAATATATATAGTGTATTTGTAAATGAAAGTTGCTAGCAAACCGAGTAAATGTTTGTGTTGACGCAAATTAGAGTTCGCACTAACACACTCGAAGGTCACGATGGACCGTAGATTACAGCAGGATAATCAACACACTTTCGCGGTGAAGAGCGGCGAGTTTACAAGCAAAACCGCAAAGGATAACAATCGCGCTTACGTGACGAAGAACGGCTAGTTTCCGAGCAAACTAGCAAAGAAGCCGCCGGCTCTTGCGGGGAGGGACCCCGCCGGGCACGGACGCGTCGCCGGGTTGCCCTAGGTTGGCCGGCAAGCCTAGGGCGCCATCCTTGGTCGCCGGATCAAGCGATGAACAGCATGTAGAAGGTTGAAGAGAGAAAGTAGGGTTTGTAGATTGGTTTGTGTCGATTGGATGTAGATGGGATCAAATCGGCCATGAACCCCTTCATTATATAGGGGAGGGTGGTCTTATCCTTTAGGAAGGCGCCCTAGGACGTTTCCAATCACCAAAAATCGCACCAAACAAGTTTGGAAACAAACCGATTTGGATACGATTCGATCAGCCCGAAATCGGCCGACCGGACGCCGTTACAAGAGCACCGACGCTCCGGGTGGTCGAGTCCGTGCACATCCAAGAAGCCCCCGCAGACGATTCGCTGCGCGAAAACTCACCGACCCGGGCACCGACGCAGGACCGGACGCATGGGTGCTTCCGTGGTCGAGTCCGGTAGCCTGAACGCCACAGCGGACCGACGGACGCACGGGGGGTCACCAACGCCCGGTCACCGCTGGCCCGGGCAGAGAGGTCCGCAGCGCCGACCCCACCGGACGCGCTGATCGGACGCTGACCGGACGCACCAGTGAGTCCGGCCAGTGAGTCCCGTGGTGTTCCGTAAAGCCGTTTTCGATCCTCCTCGAGAATTTGGCTAAGTCCGGAAATTTGTGGTGACTTGGACCTCCAAAATATGGCTAAGTCCGAATTTTGCGGTGGTTTAGCCTATGCCATTTTTGGGTGTCAACACATGCCCCTCGTTTTCAGGTGAGAGAGGTGCACGAACCCCGAAAACAAAACAAGAAAAACCAAACAACACGAATGCCCATCGTATCGGGTTGTCCAGTTGGCTAAGGGCTTATACTATGTATCGGCCATTTTTATTCTATGCATGCATCGGCCATTGTTTGGAGAGCACTAGGCCTCTTGCCAAACACTAGGAAATACTTTTTCAAATATCTCCCGTTAATCGCCTTTATCTTGACGTTTTCCATCACTTGTTGACTCAAGCACATAGGAGTTCCCAAATATCACTTTGATCACCTTGAAAGGACCTTTCCAATTGGGTGACCACTTGCCAAATTGATTGCTCTTCGACCCTATCGGTAATATAGTTTGCCAAACTAAGTCACCGATTTGGAACGATTTGCTCTTGACTTTCTTGTTGTAGGCTCTTGCAACACGGGCTTTGTCTTTCTCAATTTCCTTTAGAGCTTGTATTCTCTTGTCGGTTACCTCGCCGATGTTGTCCATCATCAAATCATGATACATAGTAGGAGATAAGTCATTTTGTTTAGCAAATCTATATGCATCCAAATTTACCTCAACGGGTAACACCGACTCTTGGCCATACACCAACTCATAAGGAGTGACTTTAGTTGCACCATGCCTTGATATGCGATGAGCCCACAAAGCTTCCGACAAGACCTCATGCCACCTTCTTGATGTTCTATTATTTTCTTCTTAATAAGCTTGATCAAAGTTTTGTTAGTTGACTCGCTTTTGACCATTGGCTTGAGCATAATATGGAGATGAATTGAGCATCTTAATCTTATATGATTCGCAAAATCCTTCACTTCTTTAGCCATAAATGACGTCCCTTGATCCGTAGTTAATGTTTGAGGAATGCCGAATCTATGAATAATATGCTCAGTAATGAACTCAATTACCTCCTTATGTGTCATGTTCTTCAATGGAACCGCTTCCGACCATTTAGTGAAGTAGTCGGTAGCAACCAAGATGAACTTATGCCCCTTTGAAGATGGAGGATGAATCGACGATGAAGTTCAAGCCCCAACCACGGAAAGGCCACGGTTTGATTATAGGATGAAGCATAGCAGCCGGCACTAGCTGAATATTCTCAAAACCGCCGACACTCTTCAAAACCTTTGTAGTAACGAAAGCAATCGGCCATCATAGTAGGCCAAGAGAAACCAGCCCGCCTCAACAACCACTTCATCTTCTGAGCCGATTGATGCATACCACAAATGACTTCATGAACTTCTCCCATTGTCAATCGTGCTTGATCAGCCCCTAGACACTTTAGCAAAAAGTCTTCGGCAGCCCTCCTCCTATAAAGCTCACCATTGTGCAATGTGTACTTGAAAGCAAGCCGCCGAATATTCTTGTCAACTTTAGTACTAGGATCCCGCAAAAAAAAGACAAGAGAGGAGTTCTCCAATCTTCTAAATCGGTGCTACCATTGTCCAAAAAGTAGATAGACCGATTTAAAAGAACTTTACATTGTTGTCCCAAATCATTAGTAACATCGGTTTGTCCAATTAATTTTGGTTGAACCGAATTCTTACTAGAATCAAACAAGCAAATTTTCATGCATCGGCAAATGTTGTAAATGAAAATATTTTCTTTTACCTCAAAGCCGGATGCCTCTTGAGCAAGCAAGTTTGCTCTTTGCATATATTTTACATGCAAGTGATCTTCTTCTTGCCCCCGGCCTTAAGTCATCGAAATAAAATTCCCTAGGGGCCTTTCATATATAGCACGATGGTTCTAAACATTCATCGGCTATATTGCATGCTCGGGCGATAACAAAGTATCGGCCATATGAAATTCACACACAGGGAATATGCATGACCGAAATAAAATATTTCGGCTCTTGATCATTGATAAGCGTGATAATTCGACATCCCTCCATAATATAAAGACCCATACCAAGAATCAACATAAGAATATGAGGGATAACCATGCATACCATGAGGTGAATTCCACATATGCACAAATGTGCAGAGAAAATGGATGATGCCATGACCAATGATTTTGATGATTTGGTGCAAACCTCCAACTTGGCAATTGTGTCTTGAACCTTTTTCTTCTATCTTTTTGTCTTCGTTGCACCGCTTTTGCTTGATCATCATCCTTTCGATCTTTAATCTTTGCCTTTTTGGGAACCCATGCTAGGCCCCTTTCTTTTTTTAGCTTCTCGCGACCGAAGCTTCGCAATTCTTTTTCCTCGCCACTTTGGTAAACCGATTGAGCATGTCGGTTTTGTCTTCATTGTGGATAGTGACAATTCTTTCTTGTTCTTAGGTACTTTTATCTTCTTTTGTTTAGATTTAGTACCTACAATATAAATGGCTGAATTTTCAACTTGTTTACCATCAATAGCCAGATTTTTCAACAATGTAATCGGCTTTTCAATGGTAACATTTAAATCTGAATTGTTCTTTTTACGCCCATCATACTTCACGCGGTAAACTTGTTTTACCACCTTCCCTTTTGGCACAACTCGGACCGATTATGATCAAATCGGTCTTTGTAAGATAATGACTCTTTCAAGCTTTTCGAGCTGCATACTCCACATGTTGTGGCCCGAAATATGATGGAACATAAACCTTCCTTTGCCAATGTTGTTTTTGAGGTTTATGTTTTGGAGGCAACTTTGATATTTGGGCTTTCTTCAATCTATTCGCTTCCCCTATCTTTGTATATTTTAAGAGCTCCTCGAAGCTAAGCTTCTGGCGGTCTCCTATTGCCTTTTTCTTTGTCATGCTCCTTGCCTCCATTAGCTTTATGAGCATCCTTCTTTCCTTCATCTTGATGGACATGCTCCAAAGAAAGACCTCCACCCGATTCCCCTTGCTCAATGGAATTAATCGGCTTTTGTTGGAGATGGAGAGATTTTATTTGTCCCTGTGTTCTCTAACATTGGAGCAATATTGCTATCCTTTGAAATATCTTCAATTTTAATTTCATGGACAACAATTTTGTCTTCACTTGAGGATCTTCCATCTCTCTTGAGCGTTAGAGCCTTGATCTTCAAGTGAATCGGCTAGTAGTGCAAGCCGATTCAAAACCCATTTGCCATCGTGCCCGATTGAATCTAATCGGTCCACTTGTTGAGCTCAAAAATCTCAATCGGTCATTATCAATGTCCGATTGATCTCATGATGAAATACATTGCAACTATGAGTATTATGATCAAATGAATTACATAACTTGCAATATATAAGCTCTTCTAAGTTCTCGTATTGATGGCAAAGCATTGTGATCAATATGCCCAATAAATTTACTTTTTAGCAACATGTTAAAGACATGATCACAATGTATAGAACCAAAGGTGAGCATTAAATTTGTAAACCGATTTTCTTGTAGAATCGGCTTCAATGCTTGGCAAGTTTAAAAGATTATCTTTAACACTAATCCATTCGGCCGCACCTTTACAATCATCTTTCATGCCGTAATCAAATGTAGAACAAACATCGGCATGAGCAATATTCTCCAATCTTAGCCCCGAATCATGAAACCCGAAGTAATTACAAAATTTATATCTCATTCGGGACCAAGTATGAATTGAATTTAAAATAAGTAAAGCAATCCACATATATGTATAATTCACATTAAGCATTGGGAAAAGCTTTAACTTTGAAACATTATCATCGGCCTTCCAATTGAAGACAACATGTAGGCCGATGCAATCTTGTACCTTAGTGACGAAAGATGTAGCAACCAAAGTTCTCATTGCCGATGATCTCACCGTTAGCAATACTTTTGAAAAGAGTTTGTGTGTTCTCTCCAAAGGCCACTAATTTCCTCCTCGAGGCTCTTCTTGTGTCCCGACGCCCACCATAGTAGTGGCGTAAACTTTTCAAGCGCCTCGTGGAAAAATCTACAACAATAGGAATCGACTTTAGCCGACTCGGAAGTCGCCAATGCCGATTGATGCTCAATGGCAGCAACCTTAGCCAGCTTGGTTGCCTCTCGGGGTCGGCTTAGCCATCTCAAGTAAGGTAGTTGGCCTAGCCGACTTAGTTAGCTCTTTCTCATCGAAGCACGATTGGTTTTGGCTCAATCGCTACGAGGTAAGTAGTGCTGCCGACAGAATTTCGCTAGCACACGCTCTTCTTTGGTGAAGATCTTGACACATTAATGAGCGAGGAACCAATACTCCACCTTTATGTGTGTGCTGCACTTTTTTTGCTTATGAATGGGACTTTGAGTTTTGAGTGAATCGGCTAATGCAAGCCGATTTGAAACCTGTTTGTTATCAAGACCGATTGTATCCAATCGGTCCATTTGTTGAGCTTCGTAGAAAATCTCAAACGGCCTTTATCAATGGCCGATTGATCACCCGACAAAACAAATTGCAATCACATGTATTATGATCATAAGAATTATGCCACTTGCAATATGTAAGCTGTTCTAAATTTTTATTTGATGGCAAAACATTGTGATCAATGATTCTAATAAAATTGTTCTTCAACAAGATATCAAAGACCCGATCACAAAAAGTAAAGTCAAAGCTATATTTTATTTTATCAAGCCGATTCTTTTGTGGAGTCGGCTTCAAAGCTAGGCAAATGAAAGGATCAAATTTATCATCAATCCATTCGCCACAGCTTTTACAGCTTGTCCTTTGAGGGTCTGTAGCTTTGACAAATTAGAATTATCGGCCTTGCCATACGACATAATGCGTTGGCCGATAGAATCTGAATTTATTTTATCATAAACAAATAAATTGCTATTACCAATCGGTCTCCTACTTCCAATGATATCTCTAATAGCCGCAGTAAATTGAAATAGTATGACCGGATTGGAATTTAAGCAAAATATTTGTGTTTTCTACCTTGTTGATCATGTCGAGAGATGAACATCCTTGACTTGAATAATGTGGTTTTTCACCTCCAAGGAACGATCAACATCGTGCCGAATCATCCAAAGACACATCGGCAAACAAGTAGGAACCGAAGAAGCCATCTTTAGCCGATCGACGCCGCCCACCGCCCCGAACACCAGTAGCAATAACGGAATCGCCTTGGCCGATTGGACAACCGACCTAGCCGATTCAAGGTATGTGGTAGGAATAGTCGGCTTGGCCGATCAAGAGTCGGTTTAGCCGATCGTGGGCAAGTCGTAGTGGCAAGTTTCGACCTAGCCGATTTGGAAATCGGCTTAGTTGGTCGTGAGTAGGTGAGCAGCCCTTCCTTTGTGCTTGTTGGGGTTTCATCTCCATTAATAATATAATAATCACTAGATAAGCGCACAACCCCTTTAGCTCTTGAAAAGTCAAGTATAGCATGTTTCTGATGCTTTTCATGCTTTTCTGTAGCAAGACTTGATTTTTGAGGATTTGTTAGTAATCCACTTTTGGTCGATGACCCAATTGTGATCGGCCTTCTTTTATTGATCTTTTCAAAATATTTACAGAATTGCTTCTCTAAATCAGACCATAATTCAATAGTATTTTCGGGCAACGATGTATACCATGCAAAAGCAATACCAATTAAGGATAAAGGAAAATATCGTACCTTCACATAGTCCATATTATCATAGTAGCCCAACTGTGAAAGATATACATTAATGTGTTCTACAGCAGATGTACTACCTTCACCACCAAATTTATGAAAATCAGGTACCCTCCATCCATCGGGAGCTTGTACTTCATCAAAATACCATGGATACGGTCTATGATAAGTGGGTACCTTCCAATCAAAAGAACCAGGTGGATTTTTAGCATGTGCTAAATCTTCTTGCATTCGGCTAGCAGTAGATGAAGCCGAATTATAAGATTTAGCACTTGAATGCCTTGCTGAAATTTCACTAATTCGCTATGGTTAGAGTAACATACAAAGCCGAATTATGAGAATAAACATTAACATGCCTTGTTGAATTTTTATTAATTCGCTTATGAGTTAGGAGTAACATAAGAAGCCGAATTATGAGAATAAACATTGGCATAAGTTGGTGAATTTTGAGAGTAATTGGCAACATAATTACCATCATTTATTCTCTCATTCATGTCACGTCTTGTGAACCACATGTTGTGAGCTTATGACCGATGAATATGGATTTACATGTTGCATACTGCTAGTAGCATTAAAATCAAATGAATTTGTAGCAAACATCGGCTCTTTGATTATAATAGCCACTAAAATTATTAACCGATGATGCAACATATCTAGTATTATCATAACTAGCAATACCAACATGAGAATTATCACTTGCAAAAATAATTATTGTAATTATCATATGTATTTGCAATTTGTACCTTGGGATAACTGTATAATGCTGAATTTGTATTCTGATATGTCTCCAGTTTAGCTTGGAACGCTGATTTCAAAAAACAAAATTAGCAACGCATGGGGCAAGGCTTCTCCCTCGCTTGATCTTCCCGATAACTAGTTAGCGTCTTGAAAGCCAAGCAAGCATGCATGTATTCTTGTAAACAAGCCAACAAACAAAAGTGATTATATATGTGTGTATCGTTCAAATCACAAAGCCTTCCGTGCGATTGACGTTATGCTTGATTGATTTATCGGAAATAAATACAATCGGCCGTGAGGCCAGATCGATGCAAATTGATCAGAAACAAATAATAGATTATGAATATGGCTAGGGTAGAGAAATTCGGCCGCAAAATAGAGCCGAAGCAATCGTTCCCGGAGTCGCCAAAAAGTATGTTGACGCAAATTAGAGTTCGCACCAACACACTCAAGGTCACGATGGACCGTAGATTACAGCAGCAGATAATCAACACACTTTCGCGGTGAAGAGCGGCGAGTTTACAAGCAAACCGCAAAGGATAACAATCGCGCTTACGTGACGAAGAACGGCTAGTTTCCGAGCAAACTAGCAAAGAAGCCGCCAAGCTCTTGCCCGGGAGGGACCCCGCCGTGGCAAGGACGTCGCCGGGTTTGCCCTAGGTTGGCCGGCAAGCCTAGGGCGCCATCCTTGGTCGTCGGATCAAGCGATGAACAGCATGTAGAAGGTTGAAGAGAGAAAGTAGGGTTTGTAGATTGGTTTGTGTCGATTGGATGTAGATGGGATCAAATCGCCATGAACCCCTTCATTATATAGGGAGGGTGGTCTTATCCTTTTAGGAAGGCGCCCTAGGACGTTTCCAATCACCAAAAATCGCACCAAACAAGTTTGGAAACAAACCGATTTGGATACGATTCGGATCAGCCCGAAAACGGGCCGACCGGACGCCGCTAAAGAGCACCGACGCCCCGGTGGTCGAGTCCGTGCACCATCCAAGAAGCCCCGCAGATCGATTCGGCTGCGCAAGAAAACTCACCGGACCCGGCATCGACGCAGGGACCGGACGCATGGGTGCTTCCGGTGGTCGAGTCGGCAGGCTCAACGCCAGGGACCGACCGGACGCACGGGGTCACCGACGCCCGGCCACCGCGTCCGCGTAGAGGTCTGCGGCAGCGCGACCCGACCGACGCCGCGATCGGACGCTGGACCGACGCTAATGTGAGTCCGGCCGCTGAGTCCTGGTGGTGTTCCGTAAAGCCGTTTTTCGATCCTCCTCGAGAATTTGGCTAAGTCCGGAAATTTGTGGTGACTTGGACCTCCAAAATATGGCTAAGTCCGGAATTTTGCGGTGGTTTAGCCTATGCCATTTTTGGGTGTCAACACATGCCCTTGTTTTTCGGTGAGAGGTGCACGAACCCGAAAACAAAACAAGAAAAAACCAAACAACACGAATGCCCATCGATCGGGTTGTCCAGTTGACTAAGGGCTTATACTATGTATCGGCCATTT
Source organism: Hyparrhenia diplandra (assembly GCA_015847255.1). NCBI lineage: Eukaryota > Viridiplantae > Streptophyta > Magnoliopsida > Poales > Poaceae > Hyparrhenia > Hyparrhenia diplandra. Next base: position 41,916 of record JADLZK010003142.1, read on the forward strand.
TTATTTAAGGGCTATGCATCGGCCATTGTTTGAGAGCACTAGGCCTCTTGCCAAACACTAGGGAAATACTTTTTCAAATATCTCCCGTTAATCGCCTTTATCTTGACGTTTTCCATCACTTGTTGACTCAAGCACATAGGAGTTCCCAAATATCACTTTGATCACCTTGAAAGGACCTTTCCAATTGGGTGACCACTTGCCAAATTGATTGCTCTTCGACCCTATCGGTAATATAGTTTGCCAAACTAAGTCACCGATTTGGAACGATTTGCTCTTGACTTTCTTGTTGTAGGCTCTTGCAACACGGGCTTTGTCTTTCTCAATCTCCTTTAGAGCTTGTACCCTCTTGTCGGTTACCTCGCCGATGTTGTCCATCATCAAATCATGATACATAGTAGGAGATAAGTCATTTTGTTTAGCAAATCTATATGCATCCAAATTTACCTCAACGGGTAACACCGACTCTTGGCCATACACCAACTCATAAGGAGTGACTTTAGTTGCACCATGCCTTGATATGCGATGAGCCCACAAAGCTTCCTCGACAAGACCTCATGCCACCTTCTTGGATGTTCTATTATTTTCTTCTTAATAAGCTTGATCAAAGTTTTGTTAGTTGACTCGCTTGACCATTGGCTTGAGCATAATATGGAGATGAATTGAGCATCTTAATCTTATATGATTCGCAAAATCCTTCACTTCTTTAGCCATAAATGACGCCCCTTGATCCGTAGTTAATGTTTGAGGAATGCCGAATCTATGAATAATATGCTCAGTAATGAACTCAATTACCTCCTTATGTGTCATGTTCTTCAATGGAACCGCTTCCGACCATTTAGTGAAGTAGTCGGTAGCAACCAAGATGAACTTATGCCCCTTTGAAGATGGAGGATGAATCGGACGATGAAGTTCAAGCCCCAACCACGGAAAGGCCACGGTTTGATTATAGGATGAAGCATAGCGGCCGGCACTAGCTGAATATTCTCAAACCGCCGACACTCTTCAAAACCTTTGTAGTAACGAAAGCAATCGGCCATCATAGTAGGCCAAGAGAAACCAGCCCGCCTCAACAACCACTTCATCTTCTGAGCCGATTGATGCATACCACAAATGACTTCATGAACTTCTCCCATTGTCACTGTGCTTTGATCAGCCCCCTAGACACTTTAGCAAAAAGTCTTCGGCAGTCCTCCTATAAAGCTCACCATTGTGCAATGTGTACTTGAAAGCAAGCCGAATATTCTTGTCAACTTTAGTACTAGGATCCCGCAAAAAGACAAGAGAGGAGTTCTCAATCTTCTAAATCGGTGCTACCATTGTCCAAAAACAGAGATAGACCGATTTAAAAGAACTTTACATTGTTGTCCCAAATCATTAGTAACATCGGTTTGTCCAATTAATTTTGGTTGAACCGAATTCTTACTAGAATCTGAAACAAGCAAATTTTCATGCATCGGCAAATGTTGTAAATGAAAATATTTTCTTTTACCTCAAAGCCGGATGCCTCTTGAGCAAGCAAGTTTGCTCTTTGCATATATTTTACATGCAAGTGATCTTCTTCTTGCCCAGGGCCTTAAGTCATCGAAATAAAATTCCCTAGGGGCCTTTCATATAGCACGATGGTTCTAAACATTCATCGGCTATACTGCATGCTCAGGGCGATAACAAAGTATCGGCCATACGAATTCACGCACAGGAATATGCATGACCGAAATAAAATATTTCGGCTCTTGATCATTGATAAGCGTGATAATTCGACATCCCTCCATAATATAAAGACCCATACCAAGAATCAACATAAGAATATGAGGGATAACCATGCATACCATGAGGTGAATTCCACATAAGCACAGGCAGAGAAAATGGATGACGCCATGACCAATGATTTTGATGATTTGGTGCAAACCTCCAACTTGGCAATTGTGTCTTGAACCTTTTTCTTCTATCTTTTGTCTTCGTTGCACCGCTTGCTTGATCATCATCCTTTCGATCTTTAATGCTGCCTTTTCGGAACCCATGCTAGGCCCCTTTCTTTTAGCTTCTCTGCACTGAGCTTCTGCAATTCTTTTTCCTGCCACTTTGGTAAACCGATTAAGCATGTCGGTTTTGTCTTCATTGTGGATAGTGACAATTCTTTCTTGTTCTTAGGTACTTTTATCTTCTTTTGTTTAGATTTAGTACCTACAATATAAATGGCTGAATTTTCAACTTGTTTACCATCAATAGCCAGATTTTTCAACAATGTAATCGGCTTTTCAATGGTAACATTTAAATCTGAATTGTTCTTTTTACGTCCATCATACTTCACGCGGTAAACTTGTTTTACCACCTTCCCTTTTGGCACAACTCCGGACCGATTATGATCAAATCGGTCTTTGTAAGATAATGACTCTTTCAAGCTTTTCGAGCTGCATACTCCACATGTTGTGGCCCGAAATATGACGGAACATAAACCTTCCTTTGCCAATGTTGTTTTTGAGGTTTATGTTTTGGAGGCAACTTTGATATTTGGGCTTTCTTCAATCTATTCGCTTCCCCTATCTTTGTATATTTGGCTAAGAGCTCCTCGAAGCTAAGCTTCGGTCTCCTATTGCCTTTTTCTTTGTCATGCTCCTTGTCTCCATTAGCTTTATGAGCATCCTTCTTTCCTTCATCTTGATGGACATGCTCCAAAGAAAGACCTCCACCGATTCCCTTGCTCAATGGAATTAATCGGCTTTTGTTGGAGATGGAGAGATTTTATTTCCCCCCGTTGTTCTCTAACATTGGAGCAATATTGCTATCCTTTGAAATATCTTCAATTTTAATTTCATGGACAACAATTTTGTCTTCGCTTGAGGATCTTCCATCTCTCTCTTGAGCGTTAGAGCCTTGAGCTTCAAGTGAATCGGCTAGTAGTGCAAGCGATTCAAAACCCATTTGCCATCGTGTCCGATTGAATCTAATCGGTCCACTTGTTGAGCCTCAAAAATCTCAATCGGTCATTATCAATGTCCGATTGGATCTCATGATGAAATACATTGCAACTATGAGTATTATGATCAAATGAATTACATAACTTGCAATATATAAGCTCTTCTAAGTTCTCAGATTGATGGCAAAGCATTGTGATCAATATGCCCAATAAATTTACTTTTTAGCAACATGTTAAAGACATGATCACAACAGATAGAACCAAAGGTGAGCATTAAATTTGTAAACCGATTTTCTTGTAGAATCGGCTTCAATGCTTGGCGTTTAAAAAGATTATCTTTAACACTAATCCATTCGGCCGCACTTTTTACAATCATCTTTCATGCCGTAATCAAATGTAGAACAAACATCGGCATGAGCAATATTCTCCAATCTTAGCCCCGAATCATGAAACCCGAAGTAATTACAAAATTTATATCTCATTCGGGACCAAGTATGAATTGAATTTAAAATAAGTAAAGCAATCCACATATATGTATAATTCACATTAAGCATTGGGAAAAGCTTTAACTTTGAAACATTATCATCGGCCTTCCAATTGAAGACAACATGTAGGCCGATGCAATCTTGTACCTTAGTGACGAAAGATGTAGCAACCAAAGTTCTCATTGCCGATGATCTCACCGTTAGCAATACTTTTGAAAAGAGTTTGTGTGTTTCTCTCAAATACCGCCACTAATTTCCTCCTCGGGCTCTTCTTGTGTCCCGACGCCCACCATAGTAGTGGCGAAACTTTCAAGCGCCCGTGGAAAAATCTACAACAATAGGAATCGACTTAGCCGACTCGAAGTCGCCAATGCCGATTGATGCTCAATGGCAAGCAACCTTAGCCGCCTTGTTGTTTGCCCTGCTCGGGGTCGGCTTAGCCATCTCAAGTAAGGTAGTTGGCCTAGCCGACTTAGTTAGCTCTTTTCTCATCGGCACGATTGGCTTTGGCTCAATCGGCTACGAGGTAAGTAGTCTTTGCCGACAGAATTTCGCTAGCACACGCTCTTCTTTGGTGAAGATCTTGACACATTAATGAGCGAGGAACCAATACTCCACCTTTATGTGTGTGCTGTGCACTTTTTGCTTATGAATGGGACTTTGAGTTTTGAGTGAATCGGCTAATGCAAGCCGATTTGAAACCTGTTTGCCATCAAGACCGATTGTATCCAATCGGTCCATTTGTTGAGCTTCAGAAAATCTCAAACGGCCTTTATCAATGGCCGATTGATCACCCCGACGAAACAAATTGCAATCACATGTATTATGATCATAAGAATTATGCCACTTGCAATATGTAAGCTGTTCTAAATTTTTATTTGATGGCAAAACATTGTGATCAATGATTCTAATAAAATTGTTCTTCAACAAGATATCAAAGACCTGATCACAAAAAGTAAAGTCAAAGCTATATTTTATTTTATCAAGCCGATTCTTTTGTGGAGTCGGCTTCAAAGCTAGGCAAACGAAAAGGATCAAATTTATCATCAATCCATTCGCCACGCCTTTTACGCTTGTCCTTTGAGGGTCGTAGCTTTGACAAATTAGAATTATCGGCCTTGCCATACGACATAATGCGTTGGCCGATAGAATCTGAATTTATTTTATCATAAACAAATAAATTGTTATTACCAATCGGTCTCCTACTTCCAATGATATCTCTAATAGCCGCAGAAATTGAAATAGTATGACCGGATTGGAATTTAAGCAAATATATTTGTGTTTTCTACCTTGTTGATCATGTCGAGAGATGAACATCCTTGACTTGAATAATGTGGTTTTTCACCCCAAGGAACGATCAACATCGTGCCGAATCATCCAAAGACACATCGGCAAAATGCAGGAACCGAAGAAGCCGCTTTAGCCGACCGGACGCCCGCCTAACCGCCCCGAACACCAGTAGTAATAACGGGAATCGCCTTGGCCGATTGGACAACCGACCTAGCCGATTCAAGGTATGTGGTAGGAATAGTCGGCTTGGCCGATCAAGAGTCGGTTTAGCCGACCGTGGGCAAGCCGTAGTGTAAAGTCGACCTAGCCGATTTGGAAATCGGCTTAGTTGGTCAGGAGTAGGTGAGCAGCCCTTCCTTTGTGCTTGTTGGGGTTTCATCTCCATTAATAATATAATAATCACTAGATAAGCGACAACCCCTTTAGCTCTTGAAAAGTCAAGTATAGCATGTTTCGATGCTTTTCATGCTTTTCTCAGTAGCAAGACTTGATTTTTGAGGATTTGTTAGTAATCCACTTTTTGGTCGATGACCCAATTGTGATCGGCCTTCTTTTATTGATCTTTTCAAAATATTTACGTAATTGCTTCTCTAAATCGGACCATAATTCAATAGTATTTTCGGCAACGATGTATACCATGCAAAAGCAATACCAATTAAGGATAAAGGAAAATATCGTGACCTTCACATAGTCCATATTATCATAGTAGCCCAACCGTGAAAGATATACATTAATGTGTTCTACAAAGAGATGTACTACCTTCACCACCAAATTTATGAAAATCGTGTACCCTCCATCCATCGGGAGCTTGTACTTCATCAAAATACCATGGATACGGTCTATGATAAGTGGGTACCTTCCAATCAAAAGAACAGGTGGATTTTTAGCATGTGCTAAATCTTCTTGCATTCGCCAGCAAATAGATGAAGCCGAATTATAAGATTTAGCACTTGAATGCCTTGCTGAAATTTCACTAATTCGCTATGGTTAGGAGTAACATAAGAAGCCGAATTATGAGAATAAACATTAACATGCCTTGTTGAATTTTTATTAATTCGGCTTAAGTTAGAGTAACATAAGAAGCCGAATTATGAGAATAAACATTGGCATAAGTTGGTGAATTTTGAGAGTAATTGGCAACATAATTACCATCATTACAGCCAATTCTCTCATTCATCGGCCGGGTCTTGTGGCGGAACCACATGTTGTGAGCTACTAACCGATGAATATGGATTTACATGTTGCATGTTGCTAGTAGCATTAAAATCAAATGAATTTGTAGCAAACATCGGCTCTTGATTATAATAGCCACTAAAATTATTAACCGATGATGCAACATATCTAGTATTATCATAACTAGCAATACCAACATGAGAATTATCACTTGCAAAATAATTATTGTAATTATCATATGTATTTGCAAGCTGTACCTTGGGATAACTGTATTGCTGAATTTGTACTCGATATGTCTCCATCTTAGCTTGGAACGCCGATTTCCAAAAACAGCTAGCAACGTTTGGGGCGTGCTTCTCCCGTTTGATCTTCCCGATAACTAGCGATACGAAAAGCCAAGCAAGCATGCACCAACGACGAAACAAGCCAACAAACAAAAGTGATGCACGATATATGTGTGTATGTGTTACTTGAGTCGGCTTCTCCGGCGATTGACGTTATGCTTGATTGATTTATCGGAAATAAATACAATCGGCCCGTGAGGCCGATCGATGCAAAGGGCGATCACGTGAAACAAATAATAGATCAGTTATGAATATGGCTAGGGTAGAGAAATTCGGCCGCAAAATAGAGCCGAAGCAATGGATTTCCCTCAAATGAGTCGCCAAAAAGTATGTTGACGCAAATTAGAGTTCGCACTAACACACTCAAGGTCACGATGGACCGAGATTACAGCAGGATAATCAACACACTTTCGCGGTGAAGAGCGGCGAAGTTTACAAGCAAACCGCAAAGGATAACAATCGCGCTTACGCGGATTTGAAGAACGGCTAGTTTCCGAGCAAACTAGCAAAGAAGCCGCCAAGCTCTTGCCCGGGAGGGACCCCGCCGTGGCACGGACGCCGCCGGGTTGCCCTAGGTTGGCCGGCAAGCCTAGGGCGCCATCCTTGGTCGTCGGATCAAGCGATGAACAGCATGTAGAAGGTTGAAGAGAGAAAGTAGGGTTTGTAGATTGGTTTGTGTCGATTGGATGTAGATGGGATCAAATCGCCATGAACCCCTTCATTATATAGGGAGGGTGGTCTTATCCTTTTTAGGAAGGCGCCCTAGACGTTTCAATCACCAAAAATCGCACCAAACAAGTTTGGAAACAAACCGATTTGGATACGATTCGATCAGCCCAAATCGGGCCGACCGACGCTGCATACAGTAGCACCGACGCACCGGGTGGTCGAGTCCGTGCACCATCCAAGAAGCCCTCGCAGATCGATTCTCCCGCGAGAAAAACTCACCGCGACCGGCACCGACGCAGGATCGGACGCGATATAAAGCTTCCGTGGTCGAAGTCCGCAGGTGCTCAACGCCACGACTGACGGGACGCACGGGGTCACCGGACGCTCCGGCCACACCGCTACCGCGCGAGGTTCCGCAGCGCGCCGACTTACCGGACGCTGCTGATCGACGGACTGACCGGACGCACTCGAGTCCGTCGCTGAGTCCTGCCACATTCCGTAAAGCCGCTGATCCTCCTCGAGAATTTGGCTAAGTCCGAAATTTGTG
>JADLZK010003143.1:0-21122 GCA_015847255.1 Hyparrhenia diplandra
TGCATTATAGTCATCCATGAAAGCTAACCATGTCTTGTTGCATTCACTAAAAATCAATGTTATATGAATATGCCGGCAATGCATATCATGTGTGATATAATGTTTTTAAAAAGTAAAAATCGTTTTGATGTAGTACTTTGTGACCTCCTACTTGAATGCCTCCGAATAAATACAACAAATTGTGCCCTATTAAATCGTTTTTGATTAACCGTGGCGGTTATTTTTACAAAAAACTGCCACGGTTATAATTGTATTTTTTTCTAAAAAAATGGTTATACAGCCGTGTTTATCAAGAGGTAATTCTTAATGTTTCTACTAGTTGAGCTAGCCCTTCAAAATTCTATGACGTAATTGTTGAGCATTGAGCACAGTTGCTATCGATAGCAACCTCCACTGCTGTATATACATTCAATTGAGATCATGACCACGGTTGCTATAGATAGCAACCTCCATTGTTGTATATACATTCAATTGAGATCAATAAAACTGTTGTATTCTATTATATTCTCTGCTGTAGCTGAGAAATATAAAGCATATATAGCAACTGCACATGGATGCCTCGTACCAGTACTTATAGTAATAAAGATCACTGAGTAACATGCCTTTTCCTGCTCACTCCATCAGGCACAGCAAAGTCACTGTTATTTAGTAGGACACTAATAACAGAAGATACAAGCAAAGCATCATCCAACTGCATGCTGATAGTTACAGAAAACCAAATGGTCCAAACAGCTCGATCAAATGCGCGGTGGTTGTTGTTGTTATCAAGTGCAGGTAGCATAGGTTGCCTCTTCCTTTGGCTCACTTCACCTCTTATATATGTTCATTCCAACACCTTTTTCTCTTTCTGAAAGAAAAGATTATTATATATGATGTGTGTCGACTCACCAGCAGCTACTTTTCTCTCTAATTGTATATGCCCAAATTGTTGAGCATTGAGCACAGTTGTCGATAAAGCAACCTCCATAGTTTCCAATTTATTTCATTTGTAAGCTAAATAAAAAAATAAAAAAATGATTGTAAGAAAACAGATGAACTAACGAAGAAAAAGCAACTTTATACTACACTTGTATTAATACCAATTTCAACGTGACAAAAACACACACACATTAATATATAGTTCCTGGAGGTGATAAAACTCATCCTCATTTATTTTCTGGGTTCGATAGTGCTCCTTTCATTTTGAATTGAATGTGTTGGTCACTAAGATGACCCTCTCGCGTTACACACGACTCCGTGCAACACACGCTAAAAATTATCATAACTAGTCAGGAAATCAGTAACAGACACCACTAATGTATATTGTAGGAGTTAGTACACCATGACATGGATGCCTCGGCACGCCCTTCACCGACACAAGCCACGCGAACCGATCTTGTCAACTCGATCACATACTCATCAAATATGTTGTCCTTGTCAATCGACAATATTTATCAATGCATCCTTCATTAAAAACTCACTGATAATCTTCGCGCACCTTATGAGTCAAATCAGTCGAAGCTTTTAATTAGTTTAGCAGCATGCCCCAGGACAGTGCTATTTTGGATGTTGTCCAGGTGTGCAGGGAAGGTATAGTCGCTACTAGCTCCATCGGATGGCACTGATTGATGTTATGTCATTGTGTTCAGTTTATATATTGATTTGATTTGTGTTGCCAATGCATGTGTTGCTTTAATTTAAAAGCGATGAAACTTGTATGCCACCGTTTCCACTACTATTATTATTTGTGTGGACCTATCTCTTTCCTCCTCCTTCAATATAATCAATCAACATGCAATTAATGGTCCTTCACCCTTTATTAGCTAGCTTGCATGCAGACTCCTGGACATCAAATCAATAATGGATGCAACCATCCTCGGGCAAGGGCATGGGCACCAGCATGGGCAAGGGCGGTGCACAGCAGATCGGAGGCTTCCTCTCAGAAAAGCCCCTACTTGCCACCATCATGGGCGATGCCAACTCTCACCCATTCATTCACGCTTAGCCATGTAAGTTATAATGACCATGACTGTACCACTTCCCTTTTGCTCCAATCACCTTGTATGAGTCAAACTTAGTGTCCCAACTCATTTCAATTTGTTGCTAATAACCAAACTCATAGTAGAATCCTTGTCAACCGATTGATATATAGTGCTTTGTTACTGACGATGGAAGTTCCCAACACCAATCCACAAGTGGAATCTTCCAATCTTCTACAAGGCACAGAAGTATGGATCAGGTATGGTGCAGCCAAAGAACAGTATGCTACTATATATCCAGCGCCTGCTCATTTACCGATCAATTTTATTATTTGTGTTCCACTTCCTATGACCCCTCTAGTTTCGAGCAAAAGATTTTCTGTAATTCTGAGGGTCCTGTACTCCTGATTCCATAGTGATCTTATTACGTACTGTAACAATATAAAATTTGTAGAGAGACGATTCCATCCCAGCATGCAGTTGAGTGGAAACAAGGTCCGGAAGCTCGAGTTTCTAATGGCTGATGCCTTGGCTCAAGGCGCAGACTGCATCATCACCCTTGTGGTATCCAGAGCAGCCATTGCCGTGCTTTGCAGTGGCTGCAAAGATTATCTCAATCTTGATTGCTACCTCATACTGGTTGCTAAATTTTCTTCTTTTCCTACTAGTACTCCATCATAGTGTGAACAATGAATGCACAAAGTCTAAGGTTCTCTATGCTTCTAAATGTGTTAAATTGTGCATTGAGACCATTTGAAAAGTGGTCCATTTGAACTAAATAAGCACCCCATTTACAATACTATCCTCATCGGCACTGGCCACGAGTGCCGTCATTGCGCGCATCTTATTAGGTGCCAAGATAAATGGAACAAGTGGGAAAGAGTTTCTCCTTATCAGCTCTATATATCCATATTGGCTCTCGAGTAGACAACAATACAATGCCATAATCAGGAGCAAATATAATGGTTGCATATAACTCACGCAGAAACAATATCTCTGTTTTCGGACTGCAAAACTTCAATGACGAATACAATAAAAAAGTTATCAAACCCCTATGTTGCACCAATAATTTTATATTTCATTGAATGGAACAACTATGAAAGGAAGCTTAATAAATATATATAGTTACTGTAAATAACATGTTTTGACATACTACCATTCTAAAAATGGAAATATTTATCTAACATACCATTGATAATCTTCGGTATAAAAATAGAGAAATTATTTTTTGGACAAAGGAGAAAGTGTGTCTCAAATCATTGACCAGTGTCAAATGTACAAGTTAGAAATTGGTTTTACAGCTAAAAAATAATAAATAGTAATATTTTCTTCCTTTTCTATTTAGTGTATGTGATATTCATGCTTGATCATACTGCAGTGGGAAGGCTGCGCTTCAAATGCTAAAAGATATGTCTAACACTGACAGAAGTGGAAAGGCAGGGAAAATACTATTTATTCATACAGGTGGTCTTCTTGGATTGTATGATAAGGTTGATCAGTTGTCATCTTTTTGTGGAAACCTGTCACAGAATGTCACTTGAGGAAGTTGTTACACTCTAAGATCGTCTGATTGGTACAATTTAGAATTCAGTAGCTTGCATGGGAGAGTCTCTAGTCTTGTACATATTTCGTTCGTCCTGCTTTTTTTGTGGAACTGTGAATGTAAAAATAACAATTGATTTTTTTCATATATGGTGGTGCATTGATGAAATTTAAGAATAAAGCATATCTTTCTGCAGTTAAATAATCAAGTGTATGCCGTTTATTCAACATCAAAGATCATAGTGAAAATGGAAAGCATCAACAATATCAAGAAATTTAGCACTAAGAGACTAACAGATCTCATTTTTGATTGGTAGTTGTAGTTGATATATACAAGCATATGTTTAACTTAATCTCGACCAACACTTTCATGCTCCCCTTGTAAACCATTCTCGCTCTAATTCAGAAATCACGAATGCATTATTGTGATTGCAATATATAACAGGAGAGCCAGAGACAACATATTTTTTTACTGGGGCCATGCCTGGTGAAAAAAATACTCGTTCAGCTATAACTAGAGCCTGGCTAGGTGGAAAAAAATACACCTAGTACGTCGTTGGGTTCAGCCAACCCCCGACAAGGCCATATAGATGTGTCCCTTTAAGTAGAGCTTACTAGGTGCTGTAATATGGAGGTTTGTAGTAGGCTTGTAATCTGCATTGGCTTATTTATATGAACACCCACCTCACCGTTGTTGGATGGTCCAACAAGAATGTGCTCCATTGAGCTATATATATACTACCATGTAACAAAGCGGGAAGCACAGATGAAGTCCATGGCAATATGGCTGTGATGGAGCTGCGATCTGAAAAAGAAAAAAATAGGAAAAAAATAGGAATTTGAGGCAAAAAGGAACAAAAAGGGATGCTAAATGGAGGAATATTAGGAGCAATCTATGTGACCATCGCAGAGGGATCCCGTAAGGATCAACGGGCAGTGTAGGGTGTTCGTAGGATACAAATACATGGAAAGACTAGCCCAATGAAAGACTTCAGTCGTGAATCCTTAAGACGCAAAACGTGCTGCCGCTCAGTAGCAAGCTCATGATCCTTTCCATTCTGGAGCTGCTTGCGGTCCACACATGTGGAACAGTGGGGAAGCAGCTGCAACTACCCAGTAGAACAGTTCGTCCAAAGTGCAGTGAGTTTAACTCAGCATGTCAAAAGTGTTTTAGTGCCAATGAATGTGCAGATTCTTGCTTGCACTAGGAAGAATGAAAATAGCCTTCGCGGACTAGGTACCAAATTTTGGAGATCACTCTGCTTTGATTTATTCTTCTGTCACACACTACACTTGCAACATTATATGTGATCAGAGGCACTTGGTGTTGTCCATATGATCAGCAGTGATGAAATCGTTGTCCATATGATCATTATGACAGATCACTTGAGGAGAAAATTATGTACTTTTGTTTTGCAACAGACTCCTAATTAATTGAAGCGATGTGGTGGTAGGTAAATCAGTAAGGCGGGTGACAGTCTATACATTGACAGCTCTATGGGTACACATTTGCATTCTCTGTTGATTTTCACGTTTACATGTGCAGCAAGCTCTCTACTAATAGCTATAAACGAAACACAAATTTATAAACAACCTTTGCAAAACAAGTTCGCCTCAGCTTTCTTTTTAATAGCCCAGTTGCCCCACATTTGTTTTTCTCCCTTCTGGCATATTTTGGATGCTTTCAAAAGTAAAATACTTTACACTTGTAATTTGGCCTCATAAGGGAACCATCAGAACACAACTCCTTTACACGCCTGGATCACATGGTCAGTGAATCGTGGCCTGCTTTGCATGCCTTTCTGAGAGTGTGATTCGTATAAAATTAAAATAACTTTTGAATTGGGTGCAGGCGAGATACCACCATAGGTTACAAAGTCAACGTCTGAACTATTGTGGAATCAACTTTACAGGGAGGACACTGTCTGCATGTTTGTTTATATTGTGCTTTCACTTTTGAATGATTCATCTACTGCTCCATCCCTGCATTTATATACACTAGCCAAACTAGGTGATAAAGAATCCCGCCTCGCCATAAGATGATAAGAATCTTCTCAGCTGAACTGTATATATACACCACCAAATAACACAGGAGAAATTTGACAGGTGAAGAGTCCATGGCAATATTATCTGTGAAACTTCAGTCAGAAAAGAATTGGAGGCAATAGGAACAGAAATGATGCGTGGTGTGGGAAGTTTAGATGTAACTTTTGAGATAATCGCAGATGTCAGATGAGAACTTGCAGCAAGCCCCAGAATGGCATAGCACATATTGAACTGTTGAAATTTTTTGTCAAATGCCTAGGAATAAATTTAGGCTAGCCCTACTCTTTCTAGAAGATATGTGCATTGAGTTGAATTTCGAACACAAAGACAAGTTCTTGTAAATTATTTTTAACTAGCTTTCATTCATAGCCTTGTCATATGTTTGATCATTTCATATTATAGTCACATGGAACTGAAGGAGGATCAGTTTCTTGTGGTCTGAACCTCTTGACAAGTAGTGTGTAATATGTAACAGTAGCATCGAGCTACGACATGATCTTTAATTATCAACCTACAAATTATTCAGTTAATCCCATTGCAACACACGGGTGTCTTTGCTATTTAATTGAAGTAATATAGAAAAAACATCATTAAATCCAAATATCACTTTTGGCGGAAGGCCAGATTCTTTTAGGGTCAATGTGGATGCATTGCTATTTTATTCAGTGCATCACACAAAGAACGAAGCACATCAAGCTTGATATTCACTTTGTCGAGGGGAGAAAGTCGCAGTTGGGCAATGCAAGAGTTCTACATGTACCTACGGCGCAGCAATTCACGATGTCATGACCAAAGGTCTATAGCGGCGACCTTCAAGGAATTCCGCAATAGTCTGTGTGTCGACGAACGCGGCGCTCACACAGAGGGAAGTGTTAGCAGACCTACGAACTTCACGTTCCATGGCTGCCTTTTGTTTGTAGCTAGTTAGTTGTTTACCTTTTTCAATGATGTACATGTATATAACCATACACTCTGAATCAATATAATTCGAGTTGTCCATTCTCTCATTGCCTACTGCTTACACAAATAACTTTTTGAATTTGGTGCAGGGTTGAATACCACCGTAGGTTTACAAAGAAGTCAACTGAACTATTGTCGACTCAACTGTACAGAGAGAGGCACTGTCTGCATGTTTCTTTTATTTTTGTGCTTTCACTTTTGAATGATTCATCTACTGCTGCATCCCTGCATTTATATACACTAGGCACTATGCGCTGTAATATGGAAATATGGAAGATTGTAGTAGGGCTTGTGTTTTTGCATTGACCTATTTATATGCACACCCAAGTCCTGCCTCACCGTAAGTGCGAACACATGGTTGATTTAGGTCACATGTGTTTAGTTTTTGTGATGTAGTGATTGTCAACAAATCAACATTCTCCTTCTACTATTTTCATTTATCTTTTATGCTTGGCTATGTTTCCTTGCCGGCACACGTGGAGTGTGTCGAAGGCGTATCTCTTGGTTCGTGTTGTGCGAGGTGTGGGCTCGAGGAGATGGTAGGCCGACGGCCGAGGTGAAGGGGTCAAGGACGTCTTGGGCCGACGGACATGTGGAGGTGAAGGAGCGGACGTGAGGCTTGGGCCCAGGGGCCCGGATCGCCCGGGTGGCTAGCCATGGTGGCTGACATGTCACGGGACATCGATGGATGCAAGGGCGTGGCGAGGACCGCCCGTGTCGGTCGGGTCAAGGCGGGCGAGCGTGCGGCGGAGCGGGGAGCTCGGATGACTTGGCGACTCGGGCGGTCAAGGACGGCGATGACACGTGTCGAGGTTTGGTGGTTTGCCTCAAAACCCAGGCGCCTTGAAGGGTTTAGTGGTTTTGGGCCTCCAAAACCACGGGCGCGGGTTTGACGGGTTTGGGCCTCAAAACCCGGGCGTGTTCTTCCGGGACGGAAGGACGGCACGCGGCGGCATCGGGGGGTTGCGTGGAGGCAAGGTTGCCCGATGAGGAGCGCGGTGGCCGTCGGATCAAAGATTAACAAAGTAGTCGCAATTTCAAAAAATAGCCTTAGGGTTACAAAATGGAAGCTCATGTATCTTAGGGTAGTTTAGGTAGAGATTGGGGCTATTTTGCGAGGCATGCCCTTCATCCTCCCTTGCCTCTCATTTTTCACATTTTCTAGTTAGGGTTCCAGGACTACGGTGTGAGAGGTCCACCTGATCTTATATCCAATTCTTGAGCAAGGGCTAGCTCTGAGTAGCCTTTGTCACATGGTGGCGTTTGGGATGATTGGATCGGTGTTCTTTGTTGATCTTGTGCTGTGATTTTTGTTCATCACTTGTTCTTCCCGAGTTCATCCTCTCCCCCTCTCTTCTCTTCTTCACATTTCTTCGATTTGGCACCGTTTGATCTCGGCTTTTTCTTGCCTTGATTCGTGCTAGGACGTGAGAGGATCATTTCCGCAAGGGTTTCAGCTAATTCCTCACGAGCAAGTAGATCGGGCGGAGTTTTGATCAAGTCGCATTTTTTGGTGTGTTCTTCTTTATGAGATCCGCATCTTCCCGACATCAAATTGGGTGATGATTTCTTTTGGGATAGCTTCTATGCCTTGTGACCAAGTGTCTAAAAATCTTGTGGCAAAAAGGAGTTGATTTGGTCAAGTTTCGGGCGAATTTTGTTTGGGGCGGATTTTTGTTCGTGTAACAAACTTCGCCAAGGCCAAGAGGTGTCCAAAGATTTCCGCATAATCGAGTCCAGAGTTTTAGTGTTTGTCACTTTTTAGGTTCCATCCAAGATTGCTCAAGAGTCCGTGATATCGACTTCTGTCTAGTCTCCAAAGATATTGTTCAAGAGTTTCCAAAGATCGAAAAGTCTCAGAGTTTGAGTGTTTGCCGTTGGTCTTAGGTTCTCGTCAAGATTTCAAGAGGTTCGTGAGCACCCACTTTGTCTAGGCTTCAAAGATATTGCGATTGTTCAAGTAGTTTCTAAGATCGGAATTTTGATCTACATGTGTTACTCGCCTCCCCGCTTGAATTTGTTTTTGAGGTTGGGGTTGAGCCGATGACCCAAAATTGAAAAGGAAATTTGAGGCTCCCATTCACCCCCCTCGTCGCCAAGCCGTCCTTCAATTGGTATCGAGCAAAGTTAAGGGATCATATCCACCTTAATCGTTCTTGATCCGCTGTATACATGGGAGGTTTGGTCACTTTTGGTGGTAAAGCTCCGAAAGCCTGATGGCACCAACTATCCCTATTGGAAGATCAAGATGCAAGCGATCTCATGGGGATAGATTGAGAGTGTGGGAGACCTGGGCCGAGGATGAGAACTACCAAGTGCTAGCCGGAAAGTGCGGGTGAGGATCAAATAGCCAACAACACAATGCCAACAACCGGTTTAGGAGCCGCCTTTGTTCTCTAGCCTCAAGCGATAGTGAGTTTGAGAGAGCGCTACCTCTGTGAGACCGGGCCGTGAGGTGTGGAAGACACTTGAGAGCTACCAATTTAGGAAACTCTACAAGTCAAGGCCCTTTTACGAGACCTACAAGAGAGAGTACAACAACCTCATCCAGCTTGATGGCGCAGTCCATCGACTCTCTTTGCTAGGTTTCGTGACGACCGCAATAAAGCTTCGCTAACAAGCCGCTGAGAGGTTTGAAAGCACGCAGAAGGCTGGCGCGGCTCAGACGCTTCCGGATCGAAGGTGTGGGATGTGAAGGTGTCCGTATCATGGAGTTCCCGCCAACTACGCATACTCCTCACACCCTCGACGCAGCTCTGGCCAAAGAAGCTCAAGTCTTCCGGAGATCGTGGCTCGTGATCCAGCAAAAGCCGAAGAACCCATCCGCTACCAATGTTGCTCTCGCCTCGTAAGGGCGGTTCCAGCTTTTCTCGCTAACTCCATCATGCATTTCTTTTCGCCTTTGTCTTCCTTGGTGTTCCGGGCGGACAGAGCAGATGGAGAGCCTTGGGGGATGATGAGCTTTGCGCTTAAGTCATCACGCCGGATTCTCGCGTTCCACAACAACCGCTTGAACTGGGCTACGCGGGCGTCTATCCAAGGGCGATGCTTCGAAAAGCGGAGATCCGACCACTTTGCCGCCACGATGCCCTGGGTAAGAAGAACAAGGACAAGTACTCCTACGAAGTACTACCCAAACAAGTACGACTCGACAAGCGAAGGACAAGCGCTGAAAGTATTATTCCTCCCAAGTAGTTAACAAGTCCAAGAAGGGATTCGACAAGGAGGCTTATCAAGAAGAAGTACTCAAGCGCGCTAAGGAGCACAATAAGCACGCCTTTCCTTGCCTCCCCTTTTAGTGCGACCTCGATAACGCACTCTTCTGACGTGGCAATCTTCCTCAAGCTGTATGAGGAGTCCGCAGCAGCGCAAAGATCGGAGACAAGCTAAATGGATTTTTGGCGCTTCTTCACCGGCCCAAGCCCGGGGTTTCGCAGAACACTTTGCCCTCGGCGGAGCGGGTGATCGATAGCCGCCAAGCTGACACGGCAATCCACTCTTCTTTCCTCCAGGTACCTCCTACAATCGAATCTCTCGATGAGGTTGAATCTTTGGGCTGGCGCTTTGTGTGTGTCAAGAGAAGTTGCTTGCGCGCTTCGCCAGAGAGAGAAAGGAGTACAAGGAGAAGTGGAGGATGGTCGGGGATTTGAGATAGAGTTGTTTAGGAAGCCTGGCATGTCTCCTCGATGAGACGACGGAGTGTGTGATGCTTTTGTGCTGTGTATATGTCTAGCATTATGTCTCTCTTCGCAGCCCGCGTATTCGGCTTTGCTAGATGAGCACGCTGATTTGAAGTCCACGCCAACGCATTGCTGGAGGCGGCAAGTCTTGTCCCCGGACTTCGGCCCCTCGAGGCGCGTGAGAAGGCTACCAAGCTTGCTGCTTGAGAAGCAAACTCATAGCACCGTGGCCGGGATGTGCTAAGTGTGAAGCTTTGGAGTTGGAGCTCATGTCTTGTAGGTATGACAAGGGGAGAGTCAAGAGGAGATCAAGTATCTTCGCCTGCCTTGAGTTGGTGTCTTGTGGAGAGCCGCCAGCCAAGTACATGATGATGAGTCAGCTTCAAGAGGGGACCTACACATCGGGTTTAGGCTTTGCTATAGGTGGGAGGGAGAAGTCACGGCGGCAAGGTTGGTCAAGGTAGTGGTTTGAGCTTGTTGACTGCAATCTAATCCACATATTTTTCCCCTGGCCAACTTACTACCATAAAGGAGTAAAAATTAAACCTTTTTATACTCATATGCATTACTACTAAATAAATTCCACTTTGTAGTGTCTTGTATTTTATTTTGCAGATTATTAATAAAAGCAAGTGGAAAATCTAACTCAAAGTACGCCTTCCGAAAGCGCATTATTGCAAAAAATCCAAGCCCGTGAGCAAATCCATCTAAAAATTCCAACTGGCTGAGCAAAAGCCCTACCACAACTTTTCGTATAAAACACTACACCCCACCACCGAGCCTGGGGGGGCTACAAGACTACCTCAATGTGTCAAGCATCCCTCCCCTCGAGGGGCAAGCTGCCCAAATGGGAGGCTGCGGCACCTTCCAACGGAGTTTCCTTGGTTGGTCTGTTTGCGCAATGTGATGAAGGTTTACTGTGCCTGTTTGGGTGTAATTTAGTATATTAGGCCCCCCTCCAAAGTGTATAAGTAGGCCCCCCTCTCCTCTCCTCTCAACACACACCACTTGAGTCCAAAGAAACCAAGAATCTCTCTCTCTCTCTACCACCTCTTACCTCTCTCTTCTTCTTCTTCTTCCTTCTTCTTTCTTTTCTTTTTTTTTCTTTTTTGGTTAGTACTTGAGTAGAAGAGTTACAAGGAGGGCTTTGTCTCCTGAAAGAAAGTGCTTTGTAATACATCTACTCTATGGAGCATTCTTCTATTTACAAGTCTTATTTCTATGTTCTTGGCCTAACTTATGAACTAGAGTATAGTTTTGTTCATGTTCTTGTGTTGGTATATGAACTAGCATATAGTTTACATATCATAATCTTGGATGTTCATCACAATTCTTCATCGCATCATCATATGCCTAACTTGGATTAGAGGTGGATATCGGTTCGTTGTTCCTTCGGTTTGCTCTGTTCTAGTCCGGCCCATTCGACGCAGTGGGGGGATCCCGGGGACAAGAGAGTAGTTTCCTGGATATGCGCGCATGGTGCTCCGTATTATTTATATACCCGTGAATATGAGGGCATGCTAATGCTGAGGGTAGGGCGTTTGGTCGCGGACAAGCCTTGACCGCCCCCTTGAAATCCCCCACGTTCGTATGTTCTCAGAGGAGTTCGGTGAAATGCTTCCTATCGGGCCGTATGGTATCCGTTGCAAAGTCTTCCCCGCTATCCTAGACCTAACCATGACTAAATCGGCCATATATGATCCTAACTATTCATTTGTATGGCCATGACTAGATACATTTAGAATTACTCCATTAGGTTATTCATTTATTCTTTTATCTATTTTCTTTATCCTTTTGTCGGTGGATTTTAAGTGTGTGTCACACTATCTTATGAACCGCTATTGCTTACCCTCAAGTATGAACATTTTGTCTAAGCAAACACATGTTCTTCTATTCGCATGCCATGCTAATTTATTAATCACATGCCTTCCTTTTAGAAAATATAAATAACGCATACCTCTAATATCGTGAAATGCTACAACGATAGATCCGCGGCGCTTATGATGAAATATCTATGACGCATAAGATCTATCCCGCTGATAAAGCCTCTTTATTTTGGATCAATGGGACATGGTGGTTTACTTGGGAATGTCGCTGAAATGCGATTTCTAACGCTTTCTACCTGGGATGGGTTTGGTACCGTTATTTTGATTGGCGCTAAGAAATGCCAACAAGCATTTCGCCGCTGTCTCTGAAGGCATTGAAAAAAAAAATATCGGGCTATGAATATGAATCGTGCGGATGCCATTTGCTCATACAAAGCAATCTTTTTATGTTTTCTCCCGCTAGGATGAAAACAGATAGTGTATGTCCTGTTTTCTCCCGCCGAAAACTTCACCTCCGGATCCAGCAGGCACTCCTAAGGGAAGAACCTGCTTCGCATCGCTTTCTTCTTCACGAACCTCGGCTGCGAGGAAAACCGACATCCCTACACCAACCGCTACTGCTTATGGGCCTTGTCAGCCGCCTGATTAACTTCCCCGCTGCCACCAACGTACGCCCATCGGGCCGATTTCCGCGGGAATGTGGCGACAAAAACTTCGAAGCCAGACCGGGCCGACAATTATGGTGCAGCCAGCCCATTCGCGGACGGCTTAGCGCAGGACGAAATGCTCATCTCCAAAGACTTCCTTTGAGTGCAGCGATACTATCGCTATCAAAGATGCTCGAAGCCAGACGCCATCAGTGCTCGCTTCCTTCCCCCGCGGGGAAGGCTAAATGCTGGTTCTACAAGGACAAGGAAGTCGTATACGTATAAATGCTCCGCTGGCAAGCCTCGCTAAGTTCTTTTCCCCATGGGCAAAACCAATGCCCCCGAGGGGAAGAAGAATCGCCAACTTCCAAAGAAAAAATCGATGGAACCCATTCCCGGAGGCGCGGGAAAGGCTGCGTGAATACATTCTAGCATGCCCGCACTACCTGATGGAGAAGTGGGGCCGGTGCTCCGTAATCCTACAATGGTCTCACCTACATATCTAAGGGCACCCGACGCCGCCGCTGGTGGCGATTCCTATCGCCACCATCGACGCAACAGCCCCATTGATAAGATGGTGGCAAAACCGGGAGTAAGATGAGCCCCGCCAACACAAAAAAGGCATGCATACCGCGGAAGGAGGCTGATATGCTTGCCGCAAAATGGACCTTCGCTGAATAGGGTCGGAGGAGCTAGAAAGCACGCGCTATTACCCAAATTACGCTTCCGGCCTATTTTTCACGACGCCACATGACCCGGTGGAGACGGTGGGTGAGGTTGGCCACTGTGGGATAACCGGACCGCGGAAGAACCCTTCACGTATCAACAAAAGAACGGTATCGCCAACCACGCTAGGCTGGAACAACCACCAGCCGCCATTCATTCCAAGGCAAACCGTGGGGTACAACTCCAACTATAACCCTGGTCACCATCATCAAGGACCCTGCAATCGGGCCGCTAAAAAATTAACTAAAATCTCACCAAAAGATGAGCCACCAAGACAAGATCTTGGAGGGCGCGGAATAACAAGCTCGGCGGTTGACATCGGCCGAAGAACCAATCGGGAGCTTCAACAATAAGATGATAAAAATACATGGGCCCGTGATCGCCGCCATACCAGCTTAACCACTCGAAGGATCCTGTGGCAACCCGAGGTTCCACACCAGCTCTAGCCGTTAACATGATATCTCTCGAGGGCTCGCCAACCCAAAGGAGCTAAAAAGAAGATCCTCGTGGAGTCAGCATTCATTATGCCAAGAAGGGCTTACCCTCGACGCCGGAATATCACCGTGCTATTGGCCCCTACAACTTTCGCTTAATGCATTTTGTGACTTGGGGGCCAGACAACGCGATGTCCAAGGTCACCTTCAACAAAAATCCATGGAGGGGACACTTACTTCCCGCCGCCACTGGCCCAAAATGGGCGCATCAATCGACTGCGGGCCAGTAGGGAATACCGAAACATGCGCCATTAAAAATTCAAGATGAGTACATCCCTCGCAGTAATTTCGTGGTCCTAGGTAGATATGGGCCCAAAAGCAGGATGTGTCTCTCCTTCGGGAGACCATTTCTCTTACACGCCAAAAGGCTACATCGGGCCCGGGGAAAGGTTTCATCGCCTTCCACATCGCAGACAAGGCGTAAAGTGCCCATTCATCGGGTACAAGCACAACACACCCAAGTAATCAACATCATCAAGACCGTGGGAGTGTTGGAGGATCCGACTGAAACCCCTATGTGTATTCCCGCCAAAGAGTAAAGGGGAGAGTCTCCAAGGACTATAAATAACCCTCGCTATCCAAAAAAGAAGAAAAAAAAATGAGGTATATCCAAAAAAAAAAAAATGGGTATATCCAAAAAAAAAAAAAATGGGGTATATCATAAAAAAAGAGATATATATATATATTTATATATATGTGTTTTTACAAAATATTTTATCAAAAATAAACAAAAATATTTATTACAAAAGAAAATATTTTCAAAAACTCAAAAATAAAAAGTTTTCATAAATAAAATAAATTTTTCTATAAAAAAAATAAAGAAAAATATTTTCTACATGTATATAAACAAAAATACTTTAAAATAAATTTTCTATTTAAGAAAAATAAATTTATTTTTGGAAATGGAGAAATTTCAAAGAGGAGAGACCGGCCAAAAGATTTAGCAAACAACCCGCTACCTAATCCTTTCGACTCCGCTGGGTACGCCGCCAAAGTTGAGCGCTACGTTTTGAGTGCAAAGACTTCAAGCGCCATCGGGTAGTGGTGCACGCCAACGTTTTCCTAGCCGCTGTGGGAGCACTTCTGCGTTTTCTTATAAATAAACGCGCTCGGAAAGCACCGCAGGAGAGAGCACCCACCTCTCATTTTCACTTCTCGCCTCAGCTTCTCGCTTGTCTACACTCCAATTTCTTCTCACCATATTGCAGTTTGGTGCAAGATCGCGTGTGAGAGTTCCTACTTTCATCTAACCTCTTGCACACCGGTGATTTCGCCAATCGCTTTTTCGCAGTAGCTATGAAGAAAGCCGGAAAATCTTCAGCCGGTTGAGGCGTCATCGCTACATTGCCAGCCACGCGATATGTGTTACGGGGCACCGCCGCATTGTAATTTTACCTTTAGAACGACCCCCATGCAAGAAGACGCTGCACCCGCCGCAGGAAGAAGAAGCTCAAGCTCCATAATTCCATTTGAAGCCGACGCCTGCATCGTATTATTCGGTGGGAATCGAGATGCAAGCATATCTTCCTACTTAAGGACCGCAGCCAACACACCCTGACCGCACTCGGTGCCTCTAACAAACAGTATGGATATTGAATTTCTAACCTTTGGAGGCTGGTGGCGTGATATGCCCTCAGGAGGAAGGTTCTCCCCGACAATACGCTTCTATGCACACTAGTAGAGGGCCTAGGAATTTTCCTCACTTTGGTACAACCTATCATATTACGGGCGACCTAGCTCGCCACCGGGTTTTAGTTATAGATGTGCAATAAACATAGATGCCCGCTTCTCCCCTTTTGTTAGGAAATCACTTTTGGGAGGAGATATCCAAGGCTCATGAGTCCCAAACTTTTCAAAACCCTCGCCACTCGCAGATTCCAAAGATCCATCACTTAGATTTTATCCACCGCCGGATCTCGCATTTTGTTTCCTAGACACTCGGGTTAGATGGGTAAATGAGGTTGAATTAAAATTACTCTATGCCGTTGTCCACAAGGAAAAAGGTAGCCCAAATGGTAGAAATGTGCGTGAACTTTTTACATATTATCACAAAAGTCGTTGTTTGCATTTCCCATCACACCATTGCGTGCTTTGGGAGAATCATTAGTACATTTCCACACCCGTGGAGTTTTGACCATTGCGCTACCTTTTACCATCCGGGCGAGCTTGGTCGATCTTTTTCCCCGGCTATGCAACTATAGTTCGTTACCCAACCCTGACTTGCCAGCTGTATAAAAGCTGTGTACTAAATATTTGAGCTCGAGATCGTTGATAGTTTAGTGCCAGAAAGACACTCCCATCAGCTTCTTTCACGCTAGCTTGTCGAGACCGTGAGGTTGAACCTCCTCCCATGGGCCCTTACTTCACGCCACAAAATACCGCAAAATTACAGCCTCTTTCTTAAGTGTTCCAGCAGCATGGCCCTCATCCCCTGGGGGACCCCTGTGGGTGATACCCCGTATGATCCTAGGTGGGAGCCAATCGCCTCGCATGGGTCACACCGTAGTGGCCCCAAGGAGACACAAACAAAGATGGAGGGCCAACAGATTTGACTTTTGACGACAACAATTTTATATGCCCCCACCGGGGCCCAAACCCCCTGCATCCACCACAAGGGGTGGAGGCTATTTCCAGATCCACCTCGCAAAGACTGACGCCGCCCCAAGACTAGAACATTGAGCATACGCCACCCCATGTGCAAAAACACCGCATAAAGGGCGCCAGAACCGGGAGCAAAGCAGAGTCAAAGAAAGATGGGCCCAATTGAGTCCAATATGGCTACCGCTAACGCACGCCGAGGAAGCATTCCGAGGGTACCAAGGCTTCATCCTCGACCTATAGGCTGCCTCCAGATAGCTTGGGGAGGACCAATGTGTATCACAAGCATTGCATATTTAATTCCACCAAATTTTTATTTTATTTGAGCATGTTTTACAAAGAACCTTGCATTGAAAAAAAAAAAAAAAAATCCAAAAATAGAATAAGTAGCTCTTCTTGGTGCCTTAATGCTTATATATGATTTATGTATAAAAATGTTTTAGTCTTAGTCCCCTTGTTGAAATGATGAATAGTTGCTCGCTCTTTTATGCTTTGCATGTGCCTAGTTTTATAATTCAAGTTCTCTAAAGTTTGGATTTAGTGGCTAATTCTAAAAACTCATCCTCAAAAAACCTCGATTCATGGGTTGTATAGGCTCTATCAGCCTAAGTTTAAGGCTACAAATATGATATGGTACAAAATGGATTTTAAGTATGACTTCATCCAAAAAGAGAAACTTGACATCCCGAATCTATGCTTTGAAAAGAGAAAAGATATGGGCTATGCTAAAATATATATATATATATATATATATATATATATATATATATATATATATATATATATATATATATGAGATGAATAATGGACAAGTGTCCGAGGGCTTAGTAGAGCCTCACATCTCTTAAAAAAAAAAAAGAGAGAAAGAAAAGAAAAAGAGGAAATAAAAGACAAAGTCTAGGGCTTAGCAGAGCCCACCTCTCCAAAAAAAAAAAAAATGATATATAGCAATAAAGCCCATACTTTTTCTAAAAGAAAATATATATATTTATATAAATACTTTATCTAAATAAAAAGCCCTGACAAAGAGTTTGATCAAAAGGATGAAAGATAAGCCCCCTCCTCGTTATAACCATTCTATCTCGCAACTGCCTAAAGGCTTTGAGAAAAGCCGAAAGCCCTCGGGCCAATGCATGAAAAGGTAATAAAGGGTGGGAAAAAGATGTGCCATTTTATTCAAACTCTAGTAGAAAGTCTTATTATAACCCTCGCACCCTCAGAAAACGTGAATCGGCATAGTAGCAACTCCCCGACAACAACCAAGTATCTTATCTCTTTGCTCGAGGACGCCGTTAGAAGCGGTAAGCTTGGGGAGTTTGTTGACTGCAGAATCTAATCCATATTTTTTTCACAACTTACTACCATAAAAGGAGTAAAAATTAAACTCCTTTTATACTCATATGCATCTACCACTAATAAATTCCACTTGTAGTGTCTTGTATTTTATTTTGCGTGATTATTAATAAAAGCAAGTGGAAAAATGCACCAAGCACGCTCTTCCCGAAAGCCGCATTATTGCAAAAAATCCAAGCCTGTGAGCAAATCACCCAAAACCTCCAACTGGCTGAGCAAAGCCCGCCCACAATCCTTCGTATGCAAACACGACACTCCCATCAGCCTGGGTGCGCTACAAGACCACTGCCCGGCGCCACACCTCCCCTCGAGGCGCTTTCGCCCAAATGGGAGGCGGGTTCGTGCACCTTCCAACGGAGTTTCCGCTTTTGTTGGTCGGTTTAATGCCATGCATGGAAGGTTTACTGTGCGGGTTTGGGTGTAATTCTAGCATTTAGGCCCTCCTCCAAGTGTAAGGGTAGGCCCCCCCCTCTCTCCCTCTCTCAACACACACCACTTTGAGTCCAAAGAAACCAGCAATCTCTACCACTACCACCTCTACCTCTTCTTTCTACTTCTTCCTTCTTCTTCTTTCTTTTTTTTCTTTCTTGGTTAGTACTTGAGTAGAAGAGTTACAAGGAGGGCTTGTCTCCCTGTAAGAAAGTGCTTTGGTAATACATCTACTCTTATGGAGCATTCTTCTATTTAGCAAGTCTTATTTCTATGTTCTACCTAACTTATGAACTAGAGTATAGTCTGTTCATGTTCTTGTGTTGGTATATGAATTCAGCATATAGTTTACATATCATAATCTTGACATGTTCATTACAATTCTTCATCGATCATCATATGCCTAACTTGATAGAGGTGGATATCGGTTCGTTGTTCCTTCGGCTTCGTTTGTTCTAGTCCATTCATTCGACGAAAGTGGGGGATCCCTGGGGACAAGAGTAGTACTGGAGCATATGCATGGTGCCCGCATACGGTATTACCCCTAATATGAGGGCATGCTACTTGCTGAGGGGGTAGGCGTGCTTGTCGCGACAAGCCTTGACCGCCCTCAGTCCCCACGCTCAATATGTTCTGTAGGAGTTCAGAAATGCTTCCTTTGGCCCAGTCGTATGGTATCCAGTGGAGTTCCTCGCTATCCTAGACCTAACCATGACTAAATCAGCTTTTGGTATATGATCCTAACTATTCATTTGTATGGCCATGACTAGATACATTAGAATTACCCATTAGGTTATTCATTTATTCTTTATCTATTTTCTTTATCCTTTTGTCGGGATTCTTAAGTGTGTGTGTCACACTATCCATAGAACTCAAGTATTGTTACCGTTATGAACATTTTGGTCTAAGCAAACACATGTTCCTTTCTATTCGCATGCCATGCTAATTTATTAATCACATGCCTTCCTTTGGGAAAATATAGCCACCCATACTCAATATTTCCTGTGAAATGCTACAACGATAGATCCGCGGCGCTATGATGAAATATCTATGACGCATGTAAGATCTATCCCGCGACAGCCTCATTTGATCACCGACATGGTGGTTTACTGAATGCGTCGGGCCGGGCGCATTTCTAACGCTTTCATCTAGGATGGGTTTTATACCCGCTTACTTTGATTGCGCAAGAAATGCCAACAGAGCTCGAAAGTGAGAAACCAACCAACACCCTAAATTACCAAGATTACTCCACCCGAGCCTACCAAGCCTATCAGGTAAGATGGTATTCTCCAAGAGCCAACTACACTAAGCACTCCAAACAAGTGTGGCTTCCCCAAACCTAACCACACCTCAAGAACCTCCACTTGACACTTGCCTAGGATCCTCGAGGAAACCCTCTTCCTAAGGCCAAGACCACAACAAGAGTGAACCATCCACCCGCAGAGAGTGAACCAAATCACCACCTAAGAGAGAGAGGTGAGGTATCACTGGAGTATTGCCAGAGAGATGGTCACTTGGTTGAGTTTTTGCTTTAGGAGGAAGAGGGATGCTAGGGCGCCGAGTGGAGTTTCTGGAGGAAATCGCGGATACGTATCACCTACCACTTGGCATGTATGCGAGAGGGGTGTGCAAAATGGGTTCAGAGGTAAGTACTCGTTGTACCGGCGGTAAAGGTGGAGGCCTCGGGAGGTTTGACCACGTTTGTGAGACCGCTTTGGTGGTCGTGTTTCTCGCTGAAAGTGGATGGTGATCCTCGCTGGGGAGTTTTGAGGTTGCCAGTAGAGTGCACCACGCTGGTCAGGCGCGGGTGAGCGCTTTGCAAGATGTGAGGCGTGATGTTTGTTTTGCCTAATGCTTATTTGGGGCAAGATGGTCAACACCGTACTCTTCCAAGTTTATTAACCCTGCCGTACATATGCTCATCCCATGATCTATCGCTGATACAAAATGAAGGTCGGAGGACATGTGGTTTTCATTGACTCGGGTCGTTTCTATTACATGACCTGTGAATCCCCAAGTGGTTCTCCAAATTTCACCCCCATGTGAAGACAAAGTGTACATCACTTTCGGGACAAAGAACAGGGAAGATTCTATCTCGAGGGTCAATCGTGATCAATGACCACTCTTTGTACTCAAGGATGTGGCGCCGCCTAACCTTCACTTCAACTCGCTGCTCTAATGGCGTACGGGTATGAGGTAATGCCTGTTGGTTGGGTGTTCTCGAAGTTTTGGACTCGCACGATCTCATTTGGTTGGATTGTGCCATTTGGGCAAGTCTTTTCGTGGCCGATTTTTCTCGAGGCTTTTGGTACTTGTTGCTTGTTGGCCGGGTCCTCCTCTCGATTTGTGGAAATGGCATAGGAGAATTTGACACCTGAAGCTTTGACCTTCTCACGCAGGTTAAGTTCAATGGGTCTAATCCGAGGATTGCCTAAGCTCAAATTTGAGAAGGATTTGGTTTGCCATCCTCGCCGCCATCGAAGATGGTATCGGGCTTCCCACCACCCGCTATTCGCCGATTATGACCTCAAGACCCCGAGGAGATCCTTCACATGGGATACGCTTGGTCCATCTCGTGAGGTCGTACTGGTGGGAAGTAGTATTGTCTAGTGATCGCTGACGCATTTTTCGAGATACTCTTGGGTGTTTTTCTACGGAAAGTGCTGATGAGGCTTTGGTTTTGCTCGATTCGTTTTTGAGACCCAGAATCGAAGCTACGAGACAACACGAGCGACTGGCAGCGCGACAATGGTACGTAATTCCGTAATCCCCGCCAGGTTCTTTATGCTTAACCTTGGTGTCGAAAGCACCGCCAGAAATTTTGCGTCCCGCAGCCAGTAATGGCATTGTTGAGCGGAAGAAC